>OX421980.1:34445633-35045633 GCA_949128135.1 Parasteatoda lunata | reverse complement strand
ATATCTAGCACAAAAATCAAAAAATATTTTTTTAATTTCTTTCAGTCATTATTATACCTATTATTAATCTGCCGAAAAAAATGACATTAACAGAATTATATACACACTAACAGTTTTTTTGAAGTATAAATCAGAAGTATTATTTTTTATAGATGAGAATTACGCTTTTTAACAAGACAGTATTAAACAATGACGAAGTAAATGCAGAGCATTAATATTAAATACGAGGTATTATAATATCAAAATTGTTAAATTCTATCGACAAGTGCGGGCCTTTTCAACATGTTACTTTAAAATGATATTTTAAACTTTAATATTATTTTATGCACTATTATTATATAACTATTCTTAAATAAAAATAAGTATAACTAGGTAAATAAATAAATAAACCTACTTCAGTTAACTTTTTTTTTGTGTATAAATAAATTGACTAATATTTACCAAATATAATCGATTGTTCTCTCTCTCTTTTTTGTGTCGTTTTTTTGCCCTATGAAATACCTTGGTGGTTTTTGCTCATTTTTGAGGGCATATTTTGATCAGCATTTAAAGAGATTTCTTATTGTATCTGGCATTACATGTTCGACTGGGCATATAAAGGTAAAAAATACAAGACTGATTGGAATTCTTACATGCATCGCAGGCAATATAATTTTCGAGACTTGCTGTTGACTACATTTTGGATTTTATTGTTATTTTTCCTGAGTTAAATACTTCGATGTATATGAAATACCAAGAAATACCAAGAATCGGTTACATCTTATTCTGAGCTATAAATAATGTGGGAAATATGACGTAAATCTATTACATTTTTTAATTTCATTTCACTTCTTCCAGCAATTTATGAATGTGTACTTTGTTCTTTCATAAATCCTCTTAATTGATTAGGACACAATTGGTAACATTTTTTATTCCATAAGCACACTGGAACTATATAACTTTTTTCTTTTAATATTTTACTCCAAATTTGATGATTTATAAAAGTTGTGATAAATTGCATAGCTATGATTATAGATACATAGAACAGTTCAAAGTTCTACACTTTCATACAAGAAGAAAACATTTCTGGTGAAATTACCTTACTGTATGGCAATGACATTTCTGGTTTTTTAAAAAAATCTTGCTAATAAAACCAAAGTATATGGTATTTATGCCATTTATATGGTAATTTTTTTTGTTTATATGGTAACGGTTTATCGGAAATTTTGGTTTTCAAAATTTTAGTTCTTCTAACCACACATTCAGTAAAAAATACAAAACAGAAAAGTAAATTTATTCGAATAAATGGATTTTATGCCATGCTTTAAGGTAACATGATAAAATTACCAAAATTTTCAAATTTTATCACATATCGTAAAACCATATTTTATTATTAATTTTACCAAAATGTTTCGGTAAAAATTATCGAGTTTTGGGATCTTTCGAGATTTGGGAGAAACACGGTAAATTTTATCATATTCTGGTAATTTTTTGCCATGCTTTTCTTTCTCAGTGTACTTTGTAAGTAAACTAAAAGTTTAATGAGAAATTGAAGAATTTAAACTAAAACTTTTATATCAACTATAAACCATTTTTCTGTACCTTTATATTACATAAGTCTTATTTTGCCAGAGGTATAAAAGAAAATATATCATACAAGTGGGCTACATATCATCTGCCCACTTGTTAAATGAAGACGATTAAATGATTTCTTGGATAGAAGATATGCGTGTATCTTAAGAAATGAATATGTCCCAAAACATCTGCAACTTCAAGGTAAAGGATTAAATGCCTTACACAGGTATAAATCGCATCTTAAACAGCAGTTTTGTTTACGAGCACCTGCTCAAAGACATTTGCCTCACTGTATAATTATACCTTTGTAAGAGGTTGCATGAGTTAAATTCGCAATCTCATTCGCACTCATAAAAAAGAAATTAACGAAAATGTGCATTTACATTTCAGCAATCAAGAATAAATAAAAACTTATTTTATGATAGAAGAAGAGGACGGAGTGATAAGAATTTTAAACCTAACTTAATTGGATATAATTAACCAAAGTATCGGGTTCATCATTTTTATTTTTCATTTTTTTAAAAAAGGTAGATAAACGATTTACAAGGAAAGAACTTAAATGGCATTTTCTAATCAAAGACTTTTTTGTATATGAAATATATAAATTTTGTTTGAGCATTGTTTCTACACAAAAGATCGCTTTAGTTATGGAATAAAAATTTTTCAAAAAAGTAAGGTTTTATGAAAATTAGTTTAAATATAACACTGAATTCGCGTCAACTTAGCGAGGAATTATTTGTCGTTGCAGTTACATTTAATTCAATAATACCTAAGTTGTATTTTTCCATATTATTATGTAATATTATTATGTAAAATATGATAAAAATGAAACATATTGGAACGGATTTCAAAATGCTTAAGTTCAATGTATGAAAATTTTTGCTGTCAAATAAAAAATTATGTGAGTTTCCAGATAAAAATTATTCTTACAGTTGTATTTTCTAAAAATTTTGATGACTGCAAATTACCTACTTATTTAATAACTAAAAAAATTAATAACTTTTTACTTGACTATAAGAAAAACTACTTTTAATTTTGACGTTAAAAAAAGTACTTTATTGTAAACCAATCACTTGATACAACATTGTGAACATAAGTGAACATTGTAAAATTTCGAACATAAGAACACTTGAAATAAAATTTCTGCCCAAATTATGTTGATAAAATAACTATTTTTAGTTTATGACGTTTTTAGATCCAATTTTTAAAACGATACCATGGGAATTAATGGATTTATGACAGTATTCAACAAAAATGTTTTCACTTGACTCGGAAAGAAAAGGAGAACATTTTTGATTCTTTAAGCCTTGTGATGCAAATTCTTTCTTAAATACACTGTAAAAAACAATTCTGGTAAAATTACCACTCATCATGGTAATGACATTTCTTGTTAAAACATATCTTCATTCTGATAATAAAAACTGAAACACACAATATTTAAACCGTTCGTTTAGTAATTTTTCCGTTCATATGGTAACGGTTTACCGGAAATTCTGGTTTTTCAAAACTATAGTTCTTATTACCACATATTTAGTAAAAAATACAAATCTGAAAGTAAATTTAACCGAATAAATGGGATCACAAACAAACATCTAAATGAGAAAAAAAAATCATTACCGAAATCATAACGAATTAAGGACCCTTATTGATTAAAAACATCAAAACTTGTTTGATCGTTAGTTGAAGCTTGAAAGTGTTTTGAATAATTGCTTTTCTACTTTTGCCTCCTTGGGCAATCAAAAAGTTTTCATGTTTTTTTTTTACCCCGCTTTCTTAAAAGAGATTCATCAGATTTCAATACTGCATTTCTTTTTTCGCTGCTTACATTATTTTCCGACCTATAATTAAGATTTTTTCTTTCATTTCTAACAAACATTCTGTAAATATGTGTTAAGAGTGATCATTAATTTAGAATGCTTGAAAATTTATTATAAATATCCAATATGAGTACAACATTTTTAATTGTATGTTTTTTTCCCCATTGAAGAACCATATTTTTTGCAACATTATTTAAAATCCCCTTGTTTGTATCGCCATTTAATGTGCAGTAAACCATACCTACTGGGGGGAAAGCAACTCAAATTTTTGGACATTTATGACTATCACTTTAAGAAATTAGTTTCGTCTTGTGCAATCTCATAATTATTTTTTGATTCCTCGTGATTTCGATTTTATGTTTTTAAATTAGGATCCTCATGATTTTGGATTTGATTTATCATAATTTTGATTTTGGGATTAATCATGATTTTGGTGATGCTAATAACATGAATATAGCATGTTTACTAGTTAGTTTTAGTATAAAATTGATGATTTTTTGTTGCAACATTATTTAAAGTTACCTTATTTGTACCACTGTAAAACTATACTTACTGATGGAGTGGGGAACAATATTTTCAAATACAATAAATTCTCGTCTTTCTTTACTATCGCTTTAAAAAATTAGTTTTGTATTGTGTAGACATATAATCATCGTCATTTTGAGTTTTTTTAGAGGATTTTGTATCCATGTGTTTTTCTTTGAAATTTTTATAAATGTAACGAGAAAACGTTTTTGATTAATGATTTCCAGGAATAACGTCAATTTTCTGAAGTTAAAACTACAATAATTACCCAAATAATAATAAAATAATAATAAAGAAATGATAATAATAAAATAATTAAATAAAAAACAAATAATTATAAAATAATGAGACAAAATTAAATCTTCTAACTAAGAAATTTAACTTTCTAAACTTATAAAAAATTCTACCTGTTATTTTTTCATGACCTATATATGACTTTTTTTTTATTAGATCTAATGGTAGATCTAATTATATTAATTATTGTACATTTCTTGCATCACATGTGAAATAAAAATTTTTGTACTTATTGTTGGTAATTAATTTCGCCGCAGAATGGCAACTTGCTGTGATCAGTACCTGAAATTATACATTTACACAATAAATAAAATGGTTAGTTCAAAATTTATGATTATTAGCTGGAATAATTGTTAAATAAAAAAAATACCAATTGAAAAACTAAAAATCTTTCTTCTTTTTTTTTAAATAATAAAGACATTACATTTTAAGTCGTTTGTCGAATATTATAATTTAACTACTGGCAGCTTAATGTTTCTAAAAGAAAAGTTCTAATTAATCATGTATTGCTTCATTCAGAGGTTATTAAAATTTATAAGCTTCACATAATTACAATGTTGGAAATATATATTAAACGAGATTTCTATTCATTAAAAAAAGAAATCGAAGTAGGGAAAAAATTTTTCTTTCACCGTTCCCTCATTCATTTCTTAGTCTTTTTTTTTTACTAGCAGGTGTATGTTCCGATTTAAAGTGCCACTGACCTACCTATTCGCCAGAAGTTGGCATCTGGGGAAAGGTTACTCGCCAGATGTGCATCGTTTTGAGCATTTTATCGCCAAATTCTTATGCATGTCCTTCCAATCAATCCATAAATCGAGCATTGTTTCTACTATAACAGATAAAAACTTGACAAATTTTTTAAGTTTTTTTCTATTGTGTAACTTTGTATTGTGATAAAATTTACAAATGCTGCAGAATATTTTGGAAGATGAAACTTAAATATTCATCATTATTGAAAGAAAGAAAAACGAAACTACTTATTAAATTGTTTACCTTGCTGAGACTGAGGCTTTAAATAATAGTAGAAAATGTAATTCTATATCTTAGTCGAAAGTAAACCCATAAATGCGATAAAAAGTTTTAATGAAAAATGCTAGTTAATTAAATAAAATTATTTTTTAAAATTATTTTAAATAATTTCGCAAAAAAAGCTATACATTTTCATTTTTAAAGCTTTCTACATGCTGTAAGATATTCTTTTCATTTTACATAAGAAACAAAACACACAAAACTCAAGTAATACGATAATTCCATGCCATATAATTGTCCTAATGGTGTCTTGAACCAAATTTCTTACCTTAAAATTTCTAATGAAAAATTTCTATGAACATGGATGAAACCAATTGTATATTTACGTAAACACTTATTTTGTGTAGGCATAGAAATAAAAAAAGTCAATCTTAAGTGAAAAATTATACTATGTGATGAAATTGTACCAAATGCTGTTCAATATATTGGTCACTGGGGATAATAAATATTATATAACCAAAAGTTACTTACTTTTAACTGTTATTTTTCTTAAATTATTTTTTTAATTCTTTAAAATATTCAGAAAGTATTTTGATTATTAGTTTATTTATTAGACATTGCATTAACATTATTTGCGAATTGTCAATTTATGCAAAATAATTCGAAAAACATGCCTTCAAAATAAAATACAATTACATGCGTGGTATTAATGTGGTTATCGGTGACATCTCGGAGTGCCCGGTTAACATTTCGTCCATTTAAAATCGTAGAAACCCGAGAAAAAGACTCCACAGTGAATAAAAAAAAAATAATTAAAATTTTTTTGGGCTTCCAAGTACCATTTGATCGATCCCGGGGGGTTGGAGACCCCTGATTTAGAGGATATATCTGCTTTTTAAGTCAAATTTTAGGGTAGCTGAAGGACGCAAAAGTTAATACGGAGATCATAGCGCCGTTCGACTCTAAAAACATAAACTGAATATTAAGGCACTTTCTAGTCATCATTAAAAAGTGTTTTTTTAAGCAATTTTAATTACAAGTATTATAAGCTGAGTTAGAAAAGGAAACAGTTATCGATTCTAAACCAAAATATTTATGAATTATAATACGAATTCAATATTAATTTTCCTAATAGTTTGTTAATGATCTTCTAGAAATTCCTGACAATCTTCAAATAAGTATGATCTTGTTAGCACCCCTCTAAAAGTCTTCACCACTCACCCTGGGTACCTATGCGCTAGTACTTTTCATGACACTCTTAAAAATTGAACTTTTCATTTCTGTTATTGTAATACTTAGCTTATCTACAGAGTGTTCTGTAATCACCACTCTTACATATGCATTTTAAAATCCTTGTCAAATATGAAGTAAAATATATGCACACTAGGCTTCTCAAATTAACGTTTCATCGAAGAAAACAATAACTTTTTACCCCTTCTGCAGAAGCTTTTACTTATTTTATTTTACTTTTGACTAGGATTTTAAAAATACTTAGTAAGAGCAATCATTACGGAACACCCCACCCGAATTATACCTGAGAGAATGAGAAATACTACTACTAAGGCAATGAAAACAATAGTGGAGGGGATTAGTAGCAACTCAATGAAAACCTTGGCAACTACTCTTTGTTTCAGGTATAGATATTTTTCCTTTTTAAATCATATTTTAAGAGTAAGTTCTTTTTTACTCATCTATTTTTTATGGCCTGCGTTACATATGATTTTCACACTTAGTAAAATCTATGTTTTTTGTAATAATGGTGTAAGGCATCTATCTAAAGCGAAGGTCTGCAATCGATGCTGATCATGGGGAGCAGGTACTCCCTTGCATGTAATTTAATAAAATCGTTTGTTTCTTCTTGAAATTTCCAGTTTAGACTTAGTTATTAGACAGATTTAGAACACAAACGACTATTTATTTTGTAATGTTACTCATAAATTAACCTACAAAAGTTTTACGATGAAATATGATATAAAAGTTTAAAGGAAGATGATAAACTTTGAATTAAGGGTGTTAAACGACAATTTTTGTGGTAACCCTGACCTACAGGGATTCAGCCTTGCCCTTAACTTCAGCTGCTCTACTCTTTTAATGCAAATGCAATCGAAATAGAACACCTGCTAAATGCTAGGACAGGAAGAAGGGTGCGTGATTTAACCCTTTTACCATCACTTTCACTATCAAGAGCGGCTGCATGTTAAAAGGGGAATGTCCCGACCCCTCTGTTAACACGCAATGTGATTATTAAAAAGCATGTCGATATGTGTGCGCGTGTCCTTTGTAATCTTCACAAACATTGCAGCTGCATCCCTTTTTATTTTGTTTACTATTTATTTATGATTCTTTGTATATAAATTATTTAAGACTTCACTTCAAGAAATAAATACTTTATTTATGGATCAATTCGGGGATAATTTTAAACTTTCTAAAATGAATTTAAATTGAAGTCAATATTTTAAATGAACTTAACTTTTTTTATGATCAGTGAGACTAAAAAAAAAAAAAAATATCCTGAATAACTTTTGTTTGATTTTCACGTACTAAAACCCAATCTGGGTATCAAAGGATTAACATCAAATTTGCTTATTAGCGAGTGCCAACTAATGATATTAATCTCAAAAACCTACTACATTTTTTAGGTGAATTTGAATTCTTAAGAATCTAAATATGAGAGCTAGTCGCAATAATAAAAATGCAGTTCTAATTTTTTAGAAAGAAAAGTAGTCGAAAGTTAGTGTTCCTCACGCTTTGCGCATTTCGTCATATCTCAAGGAACATTTTAAGCGGAACAAAAATTTGCGCAAAAATTATACAATTTGTTTATCCAAAAAAAAGTAATAATAATAATAATAAATAAATAAATAAAAAAGTGTATTCAAAAAGTTTGCTTTTTTTTTTTTTTTACCGAAAAACTTGAATTCTAAGGTATGCATATTTTTTAATGATTGAAAATTAAATAATTTTAAATGACAAAATACAAATATAGGGCTGGACAAATAGTTTCCAGGTTATAAAATCGAAAAACAATCTTTTTTTTTTAGATTTTAATCTCTCGAAAATTATTCGATCGTTTTCTTTTGAATTTCAATTTCGTCATTTAAAATGAGATTGCTTATAACTTAGTAAAAAGTTGCACAAAGTAAAAGTTGTCTTGGAATTCCATCCTTTTTTTACCATTATTTAATAAAATAATAAGTAATCATTAATAATTTTTCTTATAATGAATTATCTTTGGCAAAGCGCGTATTATAATTGTTACCCCATACTTTAATGAATCCAAATCCTTAAATAAAAAGAAATGTTCATTTAGAAAAAGTATATTTCAAGGAATGATTTCGTAATTCCATTAATAGTTAGTATGAATTAATTGTCTTACTTGAGGTTAACTTTTCAAACCATTCGGATTGTTACTTGATAGTTACCTGATAACACGGCTAATCTAATCATTAGAAAAAAGTCAACGGATTATTGTTCTTATTATTACATTTTTTTTTTTTTTTTTTTTTTTTGCTCACACTATAAGAATTTTAAATTTGTAACCTAAATACATGCTGTTTCTTTGTTTAATTTCGTGAAAGTATTTCTTGGTATTTTGGATAAGAATTTTTTTTACCCAAAGCACCATTTTATCAATGTTGTCTGATCTCATTAGAAAACTTCTCTTTGTGAGTTATAAATTTTTTTTTAAAAAATAAAGCATAATGTTTTTTTCCCCCTTATTATTATCACATAAGTTTCTTAACGAATTATTATTAAATTCTTAAAGTTTTTCTTTAAACGTGTTCACATAAATTCACATCATGTTTCCTTTAAACGTTCCCTTATAATTCCTTTCATAAACAATTAGTTTTTTTAAAAATGTTTTTGAGTAATCCTGCAAAAAGTGCTTTTATAATGAAGTTTGAACCTTCGGTTAAAAAATAAGAGCCTGGGTAATAAATAGAAGAAAAAAACTCAAACCTATGAAAACTAAACTTCGGCTTGAAGAACATGAAAGATACATCCAAATCATGATATTAATGATTTTCTATAGCCATTTATAACTGAAATTCTAATCATAATTTTTAGTTTTCTTCAACTTGTATATATATAATCTTGATTTCTGGGACTTATTCCATATTTTTAAAATTTTACTAATTCTGTATATGTCTCTTATCCCATTCTTTCCTAATGTTTGGAAATCTATTTTAATTTAATTTAAATCTCCAAATTCAAATAAAGAATTCAAATTTTACATTATTTTTAAAGTAAACAAGATCACACATTGAATAATATTCTTTATTATTAATATTTATTATTTCTATCTATTTATTCATTTATTATTATTAATTTTTTTGCATAAAATTGAGTTAAGGTTGTAAAGTGTTTACTGTTCACTCCATTAGTTCCAAAGTTGCACAAATAGCAAAATACATAAATAACATTAGGTTTTCAAATTTTGAGGTTGCTATACTGAATAAAGGATTGCACCGAGTAAAAAAGTACTGTCTAAACTACAAGAATGTAGAAAAATTTACCGTGCTTCTTAGAAGCACCAAGAAGCTCGGTAATTTTTACCAAAACAGTTTGGAAATGATTTTGATAAAATTAACAATAAAATATAGTTTATTAATATGTGATAAAATTTGGTAAATGTTGTAAAATTGGGTAATTTAATCATGATACATTAGAGTATAGCATAAAAACCAGTTATTTGGTTAAATTTACTTTTCAGTTTCGTATTTTTACTAAATGTGAACACTAAATTTGAAAACCATAAATTCCGGGAAACCGTTACCATATGATGGCTACCCATCATAACTTGAGACTAAATAATGGCAAATTATTCTTAAAACAAAACATGTTTTCTATAAAAATAGTTATTACGGAAATAAGTTTTCTATATAGTCAAAAATTGTTCAGATGGTAACGTTTTTTATTTTCCTCATTGCACATTTTTTTTTGTTTATTGTTCAAACAGCCATCACATTAATTTCATCAACTAATATTATTGTGCCTAAAACTCGGCACAAAAAATAATTGCTAATATTTTATGAGCGTAAATATAGAAAAGCAATTTTTTTAACTCTTAAATTCTTTAAAAAAAATTGCCCTTGAAAATTTGTGTTTAGACGCATCGTGTTCTTCTTTTTTCCCCTTTTAAATGCAGAATATACACAAAAAAGAGCTTTCAAATAAAGATGTCCTCGGTTCTCTAAGCTCAAGTCGTGACTCCCTTCAGTATAATCAGCTCATCTCTAACACGGCGACGCGACGTAGTTGCTCAGTTAAAAACTGAAATTGTTGAAGATCCGGCAATGCGAATAAATAATGAGCAACGAATCTCATTCACAGTTATGCGTTAGAGTGTAAATGGAAGTAAAAAAAAGTTTCCAAAGTTAATTGGATGGTTCTAAAGCCATTAATTGCTAGCAAACTACTCTTGATTTCAAGGTTAAATGTCTGGTAAATTGGGTAAATAATAAAGTTTCATTGAACCACTTTTAGTTTATAACATAATTTTTAATATTTTTTTATAACCACAGTTGAACCGAATTTTTTTTTTTAATATTTGCCACGAAATCTATATTCAAATCCATAAATTTTTAATTTTGAACCCAACCTAGTGGACTAATGATCTCCTGGTTCAATTATTAAGAGAGATTCGTTTTCGAGGACAACGTTTTTAAGTGTAATTAATTCGCATTTGTGCTACACGGAAAAGTATATCTCGAAAAACACCATTGGATCTTTCGATTTTTTTCTCTTGGGTGGGGGCTCTATTCCCTGATCCGTCTATCACTGATGATAGTTTTTTTAAAATAAATGTTGTCGGTGCAAGCCGAGATCAGTACAAAACGCAACCAGCCACCACTTTTGTTCGAACATGGGTCACCTTATTGGAGAGCGAGTGCTAAGTTATCCCTGTTCCAATTTCGTATTGAAATTAAAATTTGCATTCAGCATTAGTTCAGATATTATTATATTTAAAAAGAAAAAGTGTCTTTACATTTCTGAATAAACAAAAACAATAAATCGATCTAACAAAACGTGACTGCCAGTGTTTCTAAATAATAATCCAGAATTTCCGATTCTTTTCTTTACAGCAATTTAACTAAGAAACAAATGACTATTTTTGTTCTACAAAATTTTGAACTTTATGGCACACATTTAAGCAAACAAAAATCAACAAATCTTTATTTTTATACCTTGTATTTTTTGACTAAACGTTTTATTAATTTTTAACCAGAGTTTTTTTTTTACCACAAATAATAGGAAAAAAAGTCAGTAGATATGAAAAAAAGTGGCTTAGATTACCCCAAAGGCCAAAGTTACCCAGGAAGACGGTATAATAAATTGTTTCAATCAGTGTAAGAAGTGTGTTCTTAAAGTTACTGATATACTTTTTTTTTTTTTTTTTTTTTTTTTTTTTAATCAATCGTAACGCATATCAGGTGTTCAATACATTTTACTGTGTTCTTCTCTGTCTTCTTTTGGAATAATATCTTGCTTTGCTCCTACTAACTAAAATTCATAATAAATGAGATAAAATAAATGCAGACTTTTGATACAAAATTACTTATATATCAGCTTATATCTCTAACCTATAAATAAAGATGTAAGTTGTACACTGTAAAAAATTGCGGATCAAATTACGGTGTAAAGTACCGGCACTTTGGGTGAATCATCCTTAAAATGCATTTTACCGTAAAATATTATACCGTAATTTTTGTAATAGTAACTAGTTAATTAGAGTGATTGTATCGTAAATATTTAATAAGAGTGATTCAGAGATTTTAGGTAATTACAACTGTAAAAATTCTGGTATATCATATATTTTGTTCCGTCTCACGTTCTGGAAGAAAAGGATTTTACGGTAAGAAGTACCGAGTGAAAAATACTTAAGTGCTGGAGTTTTTTACAGTGTATTGTAATAAGCATTAATCATCATTTTGATTAGCACGACAGTACGGGGAGGCCTTCTTTAGAACATTTTTCTAAGGAATTCCCCTTGACGCCAGATCTTGTCAGTTCAGTGCTGTGGCTTTGTTTTAAAAAAATATCCGCTTTAATGGAGTCTTGGACATCCTCTAGCTCTATTACCTACTACAAGGTTTATGTTTGAAAATCTTATGTATTGGGTAAAGTTGTAATTAACCAGCAAAGGTGTCCGGCAAATCTCTTTTGGTTTAACTTTATGAATTTTATAGCGTCGATGTCATTATAATTTTATAAATTTCTGTATTTGATTGATCTTCTGCTATACGAATTGCCTTCTTAGGCTCCTCCAAAAATAATTCGCTCGATCTCTCTTATGCAAATAGCAATATTAGCTTCTTCTTTCTTCGCAGAGTCCAAATTTTAAAGACGTAGGTCATAGATTTGTATGTCTTTTTATGTATGTTTATCTAAGAAAGGATCTAAATCCCTTTAAGCATCTATTTGTTGAAAGCATTTGTTTTATTTCTTTTTGATTTCTATTTCTATGTTGTTATCAAAATTAATTATAGAACCCAGAAAATAGAAGTTTTGTTCGAATAAATATTATTGTTATTTTGTTGTTAAATTTGATTTTTGTTAAGATGTTTTAAAATAGTTTTATTTTGTACATTAAATCACCGAAAAAACGAATATTGTTGTTTTGAGTCTGTTGGCGTAACGCCTACCACCAACAAAATATTGTTATACGGTTCAACTGCACCAAATACGGACATTCTAGAAACTTTCAATTTAAGCCACCATTTAAAAAACATTCCAGATAACTAATAAATAAACAGATGTGTATATAAAAAGCCATTCATGTAAAACAATATAATGTTTTTTTTTAGATGTTATCAGTGAAGTGGTAGGAAAAAAAAAAGCGATATAACTTCTAAGTGAATACGAAAAAAAAAAAAAAAAAAGTGAAGAAGGGGCTAAAAAAGAAAATAATCGGGAAACATCATCCGTCATGTCTTCCTACGCTGCAAATAAAGCAAAAAAGCAGTTTGTCACCGTTACTTTCTATGGTTCATGATAACACTTTGAAACACACCTTGTAATAAATAACCTATCACTTCAGATATACTTATAATTTGTTCCGAAGGAGTTTTAGTTACATCGGCTAGGGCAAAGTCACTTAAGGGCGGTATAATATTCTTTTCTTTAACTCACTCTTAATACATCATTCTGTGTGCGTCATTCGCGAGTTATTCGATGCATAATAATGCTGACATTGCATAGAAGTCACCTTGTGACGCATTTTTTCGTTATATTAATTTGTTTGGGTATACCAACCTTTTGCGCAAGCAACACCTTGAAATTGAATCCGCATATAGATTGAAAATTTGCTGCTGAATTAACTGCAAGTGATCTCATTAAAAATTATTTACTTTTAATGTAATTAACTCTAGAAATTCTCCAAGCCCCTTTATGGTAAAGGTTAACATTCTTGCTGATTTTCACGATTTTATTTTTTAATTTATATCCATCGTTGAACAGCCGACCCAATTTTTGGGTTTACCACTACTAATGTTCAACTCCGTAGCCTTGTAATTTTGAACCAATCCAGAAGACAAGGAAACTCCTGGATCAGTATCCCCAGAGGTATTGATTTGCTATGGGAAAACGGAGGACTTTGCGACTCGACAGATTTAACGTGCATCAGTCACCATTTACTACACGGGAAGTCTTCGGCAGTCGGGGATCGAACCCACAAACTTTTGGACATGCGCCCAGTGCTCTACCAACCAGGCTATCCCGGCCTTTGATTTTAACGATTGTATTTTTTTAACTTTCAAAATTAAATTTAAAAAACAATGTAGAGTTGCAAATAAATTCAGTGATTAAAATGTTGTAAATATAGAGGCCGAGTGAATGTACACAAGAATGCTACTATTTCAATTTGGTTGCAAAAAAACAATATTTGTACTGTATTAAGCCCTGTTAGTAAATGCATAGTATTCAAAACGTAACAGCTATATGTTTTGAATATTATGCATTTTTAAATGCATTTTTTGAAAGAATTATGTTCCTTCTTAAAGTTATATAGAGAATCTGCTAATAACTGCAAAAAAAAAAATTAAAACATATATTGGGTAGCTTTTTGTACACCACTAAATATTTTGAGAGCAAAATTAAAGTTTACATTTAAAAGTAAAATCATTTAAGTTACTATATTAGGTCCACAAAGTCTAGCTTAGCTTAATAGTTTTGAAGATAAATGCAAATCTAAAATAAAGACAAGTTTGGAAAATCTATGTAAACAAAAGCAACAGATTTTTTGGAGATCTTATAATTGATTTATTTAAATGCTTGAGAATTTTCCAATTTGTGACTATTTCTTTTAAGTCATTGAAACAAATTACTAACTCTAAATTAAAAGAGTTATGATGAAATGTTATCTTATGAAATTTTTTAAACAAAAAGGTTTAAAAATAAATCGTGTTAAAATGTAAAAAAAATCAAATTAAGCTAAAAAATGATAGTACCTTGAGTAAACAATTTTTTCCGTAAAATCCATTTTTACCTTCAAATCTTAAACTGTTATTTTTAGATTAATATGCATTTAATTACAGTAATTCTGTAATTTTACCATAAATAGGCTTGCAAAAATTGTGGTATATCAGATTTCTGCTCCCTAAAGTTTCACGATAAAATAGGATTCTATGGTAAAAAGCATTGGAATCCCGAGTGCAGTACTTTTTACCGTAATTTGATCCGAAATTTCTTACAGTGCAGAACTTTTTAGTTTAGATGATAATATTATTCATAGATATTATTCTTAATTGTCAATAATCTTAGAATCCATATAAATCATTATTTATTTATTGAAAAATTATGTTCACATAGGTGGAAGTCCAGTTTTCTGGATTCATCAGTGTGAGTCTAACTCAATGAAATACCTGGAGTATGTACCTGAGTTCCTTTGCGATTTGATTTCAATAACAATTTTTAAAAAAATATCTTCAGCTAATTTGAAACATTTCTAAGAAAACCTTTCAAAAATGATATCATTGTCGAAAATAATAAAATTTTTAGAAAATATCATATAAATACTTTTGAGAGTATATACATTGAGAAAAAACCATCGTCAAAACTATTAGAATATGGTAAAATTTACCGTGTTTCTGGATCTATGGGAACACCAAAAAGCTCAAAAATTTTTTTAATAGTGCTTTTGTAATGGTTTTGGTAGAATTAACAATAAAATATAGTTTTACAATATGTGATTAAATTTGATAATTGTGATAAAATATAGTAGTTTTATCATGATAGCTTAAAGCATGGCATAAAAACCATTTATTAAGTTAAATTTACTTTTCACTTCTGTATTTTTTACTAAATGTGTAGTAATAAGAGGTATAATTTTGAAAACTAGAATTCCCGCCAAACCAATACCATAAAAAAGTAAAATTACCAATTTAATGGTTTAAATACCCTATATTTTGATTTTCATTACCAAAACTAGAAGTTTTTTTATTTTTTATTTTTTTTTTTTTTATAAAAAAACAGGAATGTCATTACCACACAGTCTGGTACTGTTAGCAGAATTTCTTTTTCTTCCTCGTGTAGACATCATGATTTTAGGAATTTTTAAAACATTAAAAAAGCATTTATACTTGCAAAACCAGTGGGGCTTTGGAAAAATTTAACAAAAAATTTTAAACACTATACTTCTGTCTTCAATTTTTTCCTACATATACACTAAAAAAAAAATCTAGATCAAATCATGGTATAAAGGTCACTTTGGCATATGCCGACAAAGGTATATGG
This sequence comes from Parasteatoda lunata, assembly GCA_949128135.1. Classification (NCBI taxonomy): domain Eukaryota; kingdom Metazoa; phylum Arthropoda; class Arachnida; order Araneae; family Theridiidae; genus Parasteatoda; species Parasteatoda lunata. The sequence goes on along the minus strand of OX421980.1, from coordinate 35,029,737 downwards.
TATATACCGACACTTTGGGTACATCATCCGTAAAATCCATTTTTACCGAAATATATCATACCGTAAATTTTACAATATTATTTCTTTAATTGGAGTGATTCAGTGACTTTACCGTAATTATTACTTCAAAAATTGCGGTATATCAGATTTTTTGTTCCGTAACATATTCCGGTAAAAATTAATTTTACGATAAAAAGTATCGGCACACTGAGTGTCGAAATTTGACCGTAATTTGATCCGGAATTTTTGACAGTGACAAACTTTTACAAAGTTTGAAGTTTTTATTTTTAATGTATAAAAATATTTCTTTTTTAAATATTCTTAGTGTAATTCATTCATAAACGAGCAAGATCAGGATATTAAATTCTAAACAATATTTTTCAACTTTGAAATCAAATCAGTAATAGAAAATTTAAAAGGCAAAACTGTTGGCATTGACCTAGCAAACTCTCTTAGTCTAATTCAATTGCTAACATTATGTTTTATACATTTATTAAAGAAAATATAGCATACATACGTAATAAAATATAAAAACTTTTTTGAATTTGAAAATGTGAGAAAAATGGAATACAAAGCCTCTCACATGAATCATTATTGAAAAATTTTAATTCGGCCATATTTTTGAAAAAAATCGTTATTGAAATATTGTTTTAAATTAAAATAAATATTAAATAAATATTATTACGTATATTTTCACATTTATTTCTTAATATTTTTTTGATTTTATTTCAAAGGAATAAAAGAAAACCAGTAAGATTTCATACTTTTAGTTCATACAATGATTTTATTATATAATTTTCATATTATATAATTTTCATATTATATGATTTAATTCAAGCTTTAAGAAGTAAATAATTGGTTTTTGGTACTTAATCCTTTGGTTAATCATTCAACTTAAAGGAAAATACTTTTAGAGGAAAACTTTAAAAGTAAGGAAAACTTTTTTAGATACGCTTTATTACAAAAATTTAAATTTGAAAAAAGTAAAGAATCCTTACAAGATCCCATTGAGGGCTAGAAATGGGCATTAAAATTAAGGCTCCACAATTTGGTGACCTATGGCATTATGGTGGCTATCTAGACGGTATTGCGCACCGGCCGCCTTTGATAGCTAGAAAGGCTAGTTCCCATATATCTGAAACTGGATGGGTTTCAAGTCATCACTGGGGAGAGAATACTAGTACATCCCAACGGCTGCGAAGTTCCTTAACTATCAAGGTATCGCTATCAATGTTTATTAAATAAAAAATACAAAAAATTTAAAAGTAACTAAATACGAAAGATATTATGTATGACGCTTAAAAATTTGATTCGTAATTTAAAAATATGTGAAGTACTAAAACATGTAGCTCTAAATATGTTCCCATAAGAATTTATTTCAAAAGGTAAAAGAACTGCTTTTTAAGTGCTTCTAATGCAAATGATTACATTTCCTTTGCTTTGACTAAATTGTTCTTTAACCACACATTCACTATATCATTATTTATTATGGTTCGTTGAACATGCATATGCTGAAATGTTGAAGATGATTATCATTAAATAGAAAAAATGACATGAATGAGTTTTTTTTAACTGTTTTTGTTATTTAGGTTGTTTTTAGAATGCTGCTTTAGCAATATGTAATTACCAGCAATACAATGTATTTATATATTATTTTGTTTATAGCATGAATACTTTAAAAATGATAGATAACAGTGTAACATGTACAACGAAGAGGAAACTTAAAATAGAAGAGATAAAAAGAGTAATATTTATATACGAAGGTACAGTACATATTTACTTAAAAATGTATTGATGAAAATCACCTTTTTTTTTGTCAAAAGAATTCATTGCATTCTAAGAGATAAGAGTAAATACTGAACTTAGAGTTCTAGATTTTTATGTGATAATTCTTTTTTTCGAAGTTTTATGTACAGTACTCATATTAAAAAACTCAACACCTAAATGACATCTTATGATTGGATTGTCACGAACACTCTACGATCCTAATAGTTCTAAATTCTAAACTCAATGGCATGACAGCCCATAGAGGGCCATAGCCGACTTTGCCAATCTTAGTTTTCTTGACCTTGGGGTATGGGGTGCGGGAGCTGATGTTCCGGTCAGGTGGTCAGCCGAAAGCGGAACCCCCAATGTTTAGTTCACAAGCATGCTTGGTACATTTATCGACCCACTGACGGGATGAAAGGCTGAGTCAACCTTGCCCGACCCGAGGATCGAACCCAAGACCTGTGGCACGGGAGCGCGCAGCGCTACCACTCAGCCACTGGGCGTCCTTAATAGTTCTAGGGAATAATTTAAAATTTGATAATTAATTTCTGCAGACAATATTTTAAGTTAAAAAAGTGAACACAAAACGTACTTTTTCTGAACAAAAACATTCTTTTTTCCTGCGAATCTGACTTCTTGACCCTCAAAATATAAACTATCTGAATAATGGAACCCCAATAGTTTAGCCTGGAGAGAGGTTAAAAATTTGATCCCCTTGTTAGCTTTATTCATAGCCTATTTTTCTAGATCTATAAGAGCGAATCAAAAAATTTTTATGCACAACTGTGAAAACGGTTTATTTAAAGATAATTTATGCAAAATATTGTTTTTCAGTATTACTTATTAATTTTATTAATTAGTTTAACAATAGTAAAAAAAATTTAAATTTTAAAATGTGTAAGTTTTTACTTCTTTTTAAACCATGCAAATTTTAAAAGAAGAATATAAAATTTCACTAAAATTTAAATAGTTTCTGAGTAATAAAATTTAAAAAAAATGGAACTTTCAAGTTTTCATTTCTCAATGTTTCAACCAAATTCGTTCAAATTTCAGATTTTGTCATTTAACATTATACGTTGTTTAAAAAGATAGGAAAATGTGTGCACTTAACAATTCAAAATTTTTATCATTATCAATCATTTGCTTAAATAGTTCTAGAGGTATATTATAATACATGATAACGAAAATTTAAAAGAGTATTTAAACGAGTTCAAATTTTCGATTGCTTTTTTGATAGTTAGACCACGTATTTATAATTTCGGCTACCCTAACACTTACTTAGGAAGTAAAAAAGTAAAATCCGTCAACAAAATGTCATGTTTATTCGGAGAGAGTACCCTGAAATTGTTTTTTTACCCAAGAGCTAAAATTAGGCATCTTTTCAAGTTTTTTTTTCTTGGCCTGTTTTGGATACATTTTATAAATTGCAAAACTGAGATATTTAAATTTAATAAAATACATCTCCACAACTCTTGCTTTATGTGATAGGTTAAATTTTATTTTAAATAGTTTGAAGAAATTAAAAAAGTAAATGTTTTCTACGGCCCAAATTTGCCATCAGATTTGTCCTCTTAATATTAACTAAATCTTAATTTCAGAACAGATTAAACCTTCTTTTCATTGAATATACAAAGACATTATTTCATTTATCTAAAATAATCATTTCCATAATATTTTTCTTTATGCATTCAAGGAGTGACAAAAAAATATCCTCATTTATTATTATTATATTGTACAATTTTATTCATCAATAATATTAATATTATAAATTATGTTATTATTATTTATAATTAGTCATTAAAATCAATATCGAGTGAAGTATCAGAAATTTTGTTTGGAAGTGAGATCTATTTTTTTATTATTATTTTTCTTGCACTAGGCAACACCAGGTAGTTCAACTTAGTTGAATATAATGCCCTTCTTTTCATTGAATATACAAAGACATTATTTCATTTATCTAAAATAATCATTTCCATAATATTTTTCTTTATGCATTCAAGGAGTGACAAAAAAATATCCTCATTTATTATTATTATATTGTACAATTTTATTCATCAATAATATTAATATTATAAATTATGTTATTATTATTTATAATTAGTCATTAAAATCAATATCGAGTGAAGTATCAGAAATTTTGTTTGGAAGTGAGATCTATTTTTTTATTATTATTTTTCTTGCACTAGGCAACACCAGGTAGTTCAACTTAGTTGAATATAATGCCCTTCTTTTCATTGAATATACAAAGACATTATTTCATTTATCTAAAATAATCATTTCCATAATATTTTTCTTTATGCATTCAAGGAGTGACAAAAAAATATCCTCATTTATTATTATTATATTGTACAATTTTATTCATCAATAATATTAATATTATAAATTATGTTATTATTATTTATAATTAGTCATTAAAATCAATATCGAGTGAAGTATCAGAAATTTTGTTTGGAAGTGAGATCTATTTTTTTATTATTATTTTTCTTGCACTAGGCAACACCAGGTAGTTCAACTTAGTTGAATATAATGCCCTTCTTTTCATTGAATATACAAAGACATTATTTCATTTATCTAAAATAATCATTTCCATAATATTTTTCTTTATGCATTCAAGGAGTGACAAAAAAATATCCTCATTTATTATTATTATATTGTACAATTTTATTCATCAATAATATTAATATTATAAATTATGTTATTATTATTTATAATTAGTCATTAAAATCAATATCGAGTGAAGTATCAGAAATTTTGTTTGGAAGTGAGATCTATTTTTTTATTATTATTTTTCTTGCACTAGGCAACACCAGGTAGTTCAACTTAGTTGAATATAATGCCCTTCTTTTCATTGAATATACAAAGACATTATTTCATTTATCTAAAATAATCATTTCCATAATATTTTTCTTTATGCATTCAAGGAGTGACAAAAAAATATCCTCATTTATTATTATTATATTGTACAATTTTATTCATCAATAATATTAATATTATAAATTATGTTATTATTATTTATAATTAGTCATTAAAATCAATATCGAGTGAAGTATCAGAAATTTTGTTTGGAAGTGAGATCTATTTTTTTATTATTATTTTTCTTGCACTAGGCAACACCAGGTAGTTCAACTTAGTTGAATATAATGCCCTTCTTTTCATTGAATATACAAAGACATTATTTCATTTATCTAAAATAATCATTTCCATAATATTTTTCTTTATGCATTCAAGGAGTGACAAAAAAATATCCTCATTTATTATTATTATATTGTACAATTTTATTCATCAATAATATTAATATTATAAATTATGTTATTATTATTTATAATTAGTCATTAAAATCAATATCGAGTGAAGTATCAGAAATTTTGTTTGGAAGTGAGATCTATTTTTTTATTATTATTTTTCTTGCACTAGGCAACACCAGGTAGTTCAACTTAGTTGAATATAATGCCCTTCTTTTCATTGAATATACAAAGACATTATTTCATTTATCTAAAATAATCATTTCCATAATATTTTTCTTTATGCATTCAAGGAGTGACAAAAAAATATCCTCATTTATTATTATTATATTGTACAATTTTATTCATCAATAATATTAATATTATAAATTATGTTATTATTATTTATAATTAGTCATTAAAATCAATATCGAGTGAAGTATCAGAAATTTTGTTTGGAAGTGAGATCTATTTTTTTATTATTATTTTTCTTGCACTAGGCAACACCAGGTAGTTCAACTTAGTTGAATATAATGCCCTTCTTTTCATTGAATATACAAAGACATTATTTCATTTATCTAAAATAATCATTTCCATAATATTTTTCTTTATGCATTCAAGGAGTGACAAAAAAATATCCTCATTTATTATTATTATATTGTACAATTTTATTCATCAATAATATTAATATTATAAATTATGTTATTATTATTTATAATTAGTCATTAAAATCAATATCGAGTGAAGTATCAGAAATTTTGTTTGGAAGTGAGATCTATTTTTTTATTATTATTTTTCTTGCACTAGGCAACACCAGGTAGTTCAACTTAGTTGAATATAATGCCCTTCTTTTCATTGAATATACAAAGACATTATTTCATTTATCTAAAATAATCATTTCCATAATATTTTTCTTTATGCATTCAAGGAGTGACAAAAAAATATCCTCATTTATTATTATTATATTGTACAATTTTATTCATCAATAATATTAATATTATAAATTATGTTATTATTATTTATAATTAGTCATTAAAATCAATATCGAGTGAAGTATCAGAAATTTTGTTTGGAAGTGAGATCTATTTTTTTATTATTATTTTTCTTGCACTAGGCAACACCAGGTAGTTCAACTTAGTTGAATATAATGCCCTTCTTTTCATTGAATATACAAAGACATTATTTCATTTATCTAAAATAATCATTTCCATAATATTTTTCTTTATGCATTCAAGGAGTGACAAAAAAATATCCTCATTTATTATTATTATATTGTACAATTTTATTCATCAATAATATTAATATTATAAATTATGTTATTATTATTTATAATTAGTCATTAAAATCAATATCGAGTGAAGTATCAGAAATTTTGTTTGGAAGTGAGATCTATTTTTTTATTATTATTTTTCTTGCACTAGGCAACACCAGGTAGTTCAACTTAGTTGAATATAATGCCCTTCTTTTCATTGAATATACAAAGACATTATTTCATTTATCTAAAATAATCATTTCCATAATATTTTTCTTTATGCATTCAAGGAGTGACAAAAAAATATCCTCATTTATTATTATTATATTGTACAATTTTATTCATCAATAATATTAATATTATAAATTATGTTATTATTATTTATAATTAGTCATTAAAATCAATATCGAGTGAAGTATCAGAAATTTTGTTTGGAAGTGAGATCTATTTTTTTATTATTATTTTTCTTGCACTAGGCAACACCAGGTAGTTCAACTTAGTTGAATATAATGCCCTTCTTTTCATTGAATATACAAAGACATTATTTCATTTATCTAAAATAATCATTTCCATAATATTTTTCTTTATGCATTCAAGGAGTGACAAAAAAATATCCTCATTTATTATTATTATATTGTACAATTTTATTCATCAATAATATTAATATTATAAATTATGTTATTATTATTTATAATTAGTCATTAAAATCAATATCGAGTGAAGTATCAGAAATTTTGTTTGGAAGTGAGATCTATTTTTTTATTATTATTTTTCTTGCACTAGGCAACACCAGGTAGTTCAACTTAGTTGAATATAATGCCCTTCTTTGGCCTTAAAATCAGTTATCTCAGTACTCTTATCGACTAATGCATTCTCCTAGAGTATATTTTTTGAACAACAATGTTAGTTCATGGTTTTCCTTTTTTTTAAAACTCAAATTGTTTCTTTTATCTTTACTTCTTATACTAGTATCTTAAAGTCGGAACAAACATTGTCAACAACAGTTTTGTCTTTACAATCATGGTTACAACTCCTATTATTCATCAGCATTTAACCAAAAAAATATGGTACAAAGTCACCTCCAAAAAAAAATAAACCCTCAAGGTTTTGATTCGTAAATATATTATTTTCATTATGCTAGGATTCTGAACTAACTTAATAATAATATCTTAAATTCCTACATCAGATAAGATTTGAAAAAATTCAACCTAAACAGCAAAATGAAGACAGTGAAAAGATAATTTTTGTAGATCAGTAATTACAGAAATGATAGATGGTCCACAACTTGATATTAATCCTAAAAAAAGAAAAAAATTTAGAACAGTTAGCTTTATTTTAACCACTACACGGTAAGAAATTTCTCAGAAATAGTTAAATAAAAATGTATTTAATTGTTATTTTACTATATTCAATCAAAGCAGTCAAATAACCATAAATAAGATGATATTCAAACTGTAAACTATGGAGAAAAAAAACGATTAATTAACTGCTTGACCCCCATTTACCTCTATTTGTATGCTTATCTTTAATGTGAAAAAGTGAGAACGCACTGGAGTTATTAAAATTAATCTGCGTAAGTTGGAAATTTCATTTATATTATCCGGTAAAATTGTTTGGTGTAAAAGCATGCAATAGTTTTCTTTTTGTAGTCTTAATCTGAAATCTTCAACAATGTCTAAAATATTAATTTTAAATCGATTAAAATTATGTATTCTAAAATGATTGAATTATAGATTAGTTATAAATTCATCACTATTAATATCTGAGCGATGCTGGTTAATTCTAACGTTAAGAGAGTTACTAGTTCGCCCAACATATTTCATATTGCAAAAACAACACGTTAACTTATAAATGAAATTATTAAGTTTACAAACAAATAAACGTTATAAACAATTATCGCTATTTTAAATAATATGTTTTTAATCAACATTGGGGAAAGTCTTGCAATTATTTTTGTCCTAACACACTCTATAATAAGGCAATAATTCGAGTTTTGAAAGAAATTCAAAAAACCTTTTATTATAATTATTTTCAGAATCGCAGGCTGTCGATCCAAATGGCTTTTCTGAATCAGACCCTACGAACTGGATACAATATGTGGAGTTATTAACATGTTTTTTACAAAGTACTGAAGTATTATATCTTTTTAAATCCATATTAAAATATTAGGGGCTCAAAGAGCAATACCTCATATTACACAAAACTTAAAAGAAATATTGAAACAAAACCGAAAGTATAAAAAAATTAACAGAATATATATATATATATATATATATATATATATATATATATATATATATATATATATATATATATATATATATATATATATATATATTTCATATATATATATATATATATAATAAACTGAAGAGAAAATTTACAAATTTTTATTAATCAGCGTTAGTTCTGAAAAATTTCCTTAACAAATTTTCAAGAAAAACTGCATGACCTTCATTTCATAAAATTAGAAACTAAAGTACATCACAGAGAATGTACCACCTTAATTTAAAATAATTGCATCAAAATTTATTCCCTAAAAATGTTCCAGAAAAAGTTCTTGGATAACCGAGAACCGTTCAACAAACTTTGCAAAATTACTGGTCGGATAAGAAAAAAGAAGTAGCATCACGAGATAGTTGAATCATCGACCTTATCACCTAAGGCGAAAAAGTCTACCGCTTAGTTGCAGAAAAAAAGGTTCTTAGATGCGCGTAGTATCACTGTTATATAATAAACTTTTATAGCTTTCTATTGTAAGAGAATCATAAAACTATTCCAAGTAAAAGTTGTTTCGAACCTGATAAGTATGCATTTAATAAGATTGAAAGGATTATGTTCATTAAGGATGTATGAAGTCGACTTTGATTTGAATTGTAGTAATAATTCCTCATTTTCCTTTATTAAAAAAGCCAAGTTTTAGAAAATAGCGTCAAGTAAATAAATATATATAACGGAAAAGAAAATACAAAATAGTAGAAGAAATGGGCAGATTTTTTATTCAAAACAAATATGCAGTTATGGGAAATATCTTATGCGTATAGGTGGGATGTTTATTAGTGTAAAATAGTATTATATCATCGATCATCCAACTATAAATCACAGGAGTAATTAAATTAAACGACGATATATTTCATTTGTGAAAAACTTTAAAATGAAACTTTAATATAGACTCCCAGCAGATGCATCACTGGCTGCGATCAGTGTGTGGGTGGATGACCACTTGGATCAGTCTGTGTAGGGACCGAGGGTGTGCGGTATTAGTCCTCGTTAAACAGCGTATATATATATATATATATATATATATATATATATATATATATATATATATATATATATATATATATATATATATATACATATACATATATATATATATATATATATATATACATATATATATATATATATATATATATATATATATATATATATATATATATATATACACACATATATATATATATATATATATACATATATATATATATATATATATATTATATCACTTACTAACTTAATGATTATAACAATATTATTATAAATATGTAGTGAAAGACTCTGACACTGAATCTTCATTGTTGATTCTATATGTTACGCAGATTTCATAAAAGCAATTGTTTTTTAGATTAAGATTCAGTTACTTAGAAGGATAAATGTTTTAAAAATGGAATTATTACAAAAAATAATATGAATTATTAAAGGCAATATAATCTTTTTAATTTATTTAAACTGTTACTCTTTCCTTTCAACAAAATATTGTTATCATTAAGTTTAAAATTTGTTAAAGTTTTATAACTTTAGTTTAGAGAAAACTAGCTGTAAAACTCTAAAGTGATTTTAGTTACATATAATAAGACACTTTAGAGATATTTTAAAGGGAAATAGTTATCTTAAAGTAAAGTAAAAGTATCGAAAACAATAAGTGCTTTTATCAAATGATAAATACCAATTTTAAAAAAGTTATGTTTTTACCTAAATTTGATTTATTTTAAATGTTATTTTAAAAGTTTTCTACCTTTTTTTAATTGAGATTTTATTATATTTAGTTAGTATCGCAAATCCCTTCGTTTAAATTACTACGATTAAAATGTGATTAAGCGTAAAATGTAACAAAAATAATTTTTTTTAAATAGTATCTAGATGTTTACAAACAAAGATAATAGTATTAAGTTTTAATAACACGGTTACTTGATATTATGTCAGCATATGGAAACAATAGATAAGTTATATTTTACCGTGTGAAAGATTTTTAGAAAAAACAATTTTGTGTTTTGATGCATGCCCAAAAGTTCCGTTCAAAACTACGCCAATACTTTAACAGAAAATAGATTAAAGTAAGTATGTTCTTATTTATATGTTCTTAAAATATTTTAAAGTATTTTATTATGTTTTCATGGAATATTGCTTAATCAAAATACCATTTTCTTGCACATGAAACTGAAGATACTCCAAATCATGTAACTTACACAAAGTCGCTATTTTTTTTCCTTAACTTACTGCTTAAGATAATCTGATGCAAAGAATGCAAAGAAAAATAGAGAAATATAGTGTATCAGCATAAAATATATAGCGCTTATGAAATAAATATCAACTAAATCATTACTGTTTTGAACTTTTTAGAGAAATTTCCGATGACGTCGCAGGGGACCACTTTTTTAAGGGGGCGAATTTAAAATACACAGTGAAAATAACTTTTTAACTTTAATACATAAGAAAAAAAATCTTATGTCAGCGAAATATTAGCTAAAAGATTGATTATTTTTATCTCTTTTTCTTTTTTAACTCTGAAGAACCTTAAATCTATAATGATTCATAAACATTTTTTTATATGTATGAAATATTAAGGAGGCTTTAAGAGATTACTAATCATTAAAGGGAGCAAATACCCCACTGCACTAACGATGCCTATGAAATGCCCTATTCTCAATGCATCATTCAAAACTGTATTTTTTGAAAATCTGGTAGGAAAAAAATTTAGTACTGGACATACAGGGAATCATATGTTTTTATAACCAATATTTCAGAATAACTCTTGGGGCCTTCTTTTACTAAGCCCATCAATTTAGAAATGTATCTTTCACTGCTATTAAAAAACCACATTCTAAAAAAATCATAATTCAAGTTTGCAACTTTTATATTTTTTATTATTAGTTTTTAACTCATCAATAGTTTCAATTTCAAGCTATCAATTTTGAGAATATTTTCCACTGAAAATGAAAGTATTGTAAAAACCAACAGAAATAATTTAAAAGAAATGGAAATATTAAACCACATTGTGACATTGTGGTTAAAGTTTCTCCTTCCAATTATTGAAGGAGAACTTTCTTGTTCTTGATGATACCCAAGAGCAAATGATATTCCAGTTACAACATAACGTAGCGGACGCTTATTGATATTCAGAACGTTAAAGCATCTTATCCCATCTGTCGGCGTTCATTGCTCCGTGAATAAGGGTTCAAGGTAGCCTATTGAACTCTTCAGCTTACATAAACAACGTCTTCAAAATATTTCTACTAAAAAAACTCGATTTCATTTAAAGTATGAAAAATACTCCCTATATAAGTATATACATAGGAATATGAATGAGTATTTTCTACTTAAAAAACTAAATGTCATTAAAAAAATATTGATCCTCTTAAATGCGAGTTAATAATCTACATCTTAATAAATATTAACAATTAATGAAGTCGGTTTAGTAAGTATTAACAATCATCCATATTTGGGCTAATGCCACAAGATATTAATAAATAATTCCACTTATAAAGAACTTAATTTTAATTCAAATATAATTGAACCTCAATATAAGTATTAATGTACAAAAATATCTCATCTTTAAACTTTCATTAAAAACATTAATAATTCTCCAAATATAAGCAAATATACAAAAATACAATGTACTGAATGATAATAGGTCTAAGTTTTGTATATGAATAATTTACTGTAGAAATTCTCGATTTTTAAGACTATGCTTTTAAGAAATCCATGAAAAAAAAATAGATTTCTAAGTACAACTACAGGTTTAAGCACAAATATAATATTTTTATTAAAATCAGAATAAAGAATACTATGAGGGAATATTTTCTACATTGATTTTAGTGGTCTACGCTTATTTACTCTTATTTTTTGCTGTTTAATAAAAAGTAGCGTTATGAAAGATGTATGAATTACAAAAATTTATTTAAATGCTTGGGACAATTAAAGTGATAAAACATTCTTTTTTCAGAGTTATTTTACATCAATCTTATCCTTGCTATTTTTTTTTCAGAAAGATATTAAATAAAAGATATTAATTTTAAAAAATGCGAGGTATATTAAGAATAACATCACATCATTTAGAAATAGTATTTTTTAACCAACTACGTCCATTAAAACGACCTCCCAAACTATTTGAAAATGATGTTTATTGCGCTGTTTCAAACCTTTCAATTAAAAGTAATTCAAATTACGTAAAAACACTGTACCTACACTGTAAAAAATTCTGGATCACATCACGGTATAATAAACCGTCACTTTGGATGCATCATCCGTATAATCCATTTTTACTGTAAAATATTATACCATAATTTTTATAGTAATTTTGATTTAATTCGAATGATTCAGAGATTTGACGGTAACTATTACTTTAAAAAAAACGGTATGACAAATTTTTTGTTCTGTAACATGTTCCGGTAAAAATTGATTCTACAGTAAAAAATACCAACACCCTGAGTGTTAATACTTTTTATCGTAATTTGATGCGGAATTTTTTACAGTAAAAAGAGATAAAAAATTTACATGACACAAAATTTTGCTTTCTTATATTAATGCGAATTTTTAATTTTTTATATTTGCAATTTACGTAATTAAGAGATCAAATAATTACTTAAGAACGAATACTGCGTCTAAATTTACTACACATACGGGAAAACATGAAATTAAAAAAATTGTATATCTGAAGCTTTACTAATATTTTTGGAAATTTTTTGCAGCAAATTCCTTCAGTTATTAAAATTTAAGATCAAACTTTGCCTCACCAATTTTAATTTTCTTAAATATGATTAAGCCAACACTAAATGATTATATCCATACATTTTTAGTTCATTATTTTGTAACGATCTTTACTTATTCTATGCGAAATTACGTCACTGAATGCCTAACGTGAACACCTAAAACTAAAAAGAAGATTTTCATTCACGCACGTTATTTATTGTGAAAATAATTTTGATATTACTTAAATACAGTTTATTTTAAACCTTAGATGCTTTTCCACGTTAATGGACATGCGCCACTAATATTATTAGCTCCATATACCTGTCACTTTTTATTCATTTTAGTTTCAAAAAGGTCGCAAGAAAAGGTTCCTATAAGAAAAGAATGTTAAGTAATAAGGTAAGAATCACCGATTCAAACTAAGCCTCTTCTAAGAAGAAAATCAAGGTAACCTCCCACTGTTAGCTCGACCGCAAGTAGATTCACGATAGCTTTGCAGCCTGCGATATTTTATGTCAGCACTGCGGCTAATACAGGTATATCACACTACATGAATGTAGCCCTATATATGAGTGGGACAGTATATAAATCAATTATACCCATCCCTATTCCATGAATTTTCGATTTTTTTTTGGGGGGGGGGGAGGGGGGAAGTCGAATTTTTGTTCATTAGTATTTGGGAAGTCATTTCTTGAAGGGAAAAAAACGAAATTTTTCAAATAATATTAATTTGAAAAATTTCATCCATCCCTATTCCATGAATTTTCGATTTTTTTTTTTGGGGGGGGGGGAGGGGGGGAAGTCGAATTTTTGTTCATTAGTATTTGGGAAGTCATTTCTTGAAGGGAAAAAAACGAAATTTTTCAAATAATATTAATTTGAAAAATTTCATCCATCCCTATTCCATGAATTTTCGATTTTTTTTGTGGGGGGGGGGGAGGGGGGGAAGTCGAATTTTTGTTCATTAGTATTTGGGAAGTCATTTCTTGAAGGGATAAAAACGAAATTTTTCAAATTATATTAATTAAAAATTTAAAAAATAGGTATTTTTAAAATAATTGGAGTTGTAAAAAAAAGAGAGCACTGCAAACTAAACTAAACTCAGTGGTGCGACAGCCCATAGAGGGCCAAGGCCTACTATGCTCGTCTCAGTTTTGTTGGGTTTTGGGCTCTGGGGTGCACGAGCCGATGTTCCGGTAGGGTGGTCAGCCCAACTCGGAACCTCAGTGCTTAGTTCCCAAACATGCTTGGTACTCATTTTATCGACCCACTGAAGGGGTGAAAGGCTGAGTCAACCCTGCCCGGCCCGAGGATCGAACCAAGGACTTGTGGCACGACAGCGCGAAGCGTTCGAACAGCACTACAAAAATAACAAAAAAGCTTATTTGATCTTATTTGAAGAATCAATCGTTGTCAGTTCAACAATCATAAAGTTACTTTAATATTTATTTCAATTATATTACTTGTATTTTCATGAAAATAACTCAAATTTATTTGTTTTCAAAATCTGATTTTATTTTTATTATTTTTTTTTGTATAGAAAAGTCGATACTATAAGATATAAAATGAATTCCTAATTTATTTGTATGCTTTTAAGTCAAAAACCGATTGTGCTAAACTGGCTTTCATTTGAAGCGATTTTTTTTTCTTATTAATAAAAAAAAAAAAAAAATATTCTATTGGTATATAAATAAAATAAATGTTTATTACATAATCCCAACAAAATCTTCTCTTCCGATGGCGTGATTGTCTTAACGTGACCTGGTTTTAAAATAATGTTGACAGCTAAAAAAGTCATTCATTTGATGAGAATTTTGTCATGCGTAGACATATGGAAGAGTAAGAAAAATAAAAGGAAATAAACCAGTGAAAATAAGCTAGCGTTTCTCTGAATAAATTCTCCTCAGCCATGGATGCTTTAAGAAAGGGATATCCAAATGACATTCAAAATATGGTACAATGCTCTTAAGAAAAATATAATAAAAAATTATGGGTAAATAATATGCATGAATAAATTTATCAATAACTGTGGTGGAAACTCAAAATTCATTTTTTAGTTATTTAGTTATTATTAAATTTTGGGACTTAATTATTAAATCTTAGCAGACCTGCAACTTTTACTTGTCTTTTTTTTTAAAATTAAGTGTTGTTTAATCTTCAATTTGAATATAGTTTCAATTATGCTTTTTTAGTAGAATTAATGCTTTTTTAAAGGATCCTTCATTGTGTTACCTCTTTTAAAGTATCGAAAATTCAAATTTGTCAAAAAAATTTATGTTTATTTAATGAATGCAGGTTTTAATTACCTTTACATACCCTAACTCTTCATGTTCCACTCAGCCCTTCAACTTTATTATCGTTAAATCTTTTTATGAGATAAAGCTCTTCTGACGCCAAGATTGTATAGTGGGTTTAGTATTTGCTTGCCACGTATTAGGCCGGGGTTCGAATTTTTGCATTTCTGTCAGGATATCTAAACAGACAGCACTTTCTCCGATCCTGTATTAAAAATACTCAGTTTTTAAACTACTTTTGCTATTCAGTTACACTAAAATTTATAATCACAGTAAGATATAATACACATAAAAGTCAGTCATTTTTTTCAACACATTATAAAGTAAGAATCATTAAATTAGGATGGACACATTCACTAATTCTTAAAATAAAATTAGTTTGTGAATCATACATACGAATAGCGCTGAGAGAATATTAAGACGAATCTGAACAGGGGCTTAACAGAGCAGAAGCGGAAAAAATTGCATTATAGATTACAAAATTACTTAAAACAGTTAGCAGAGACTTTAAATAATTTAATATACTTTTATTACACAATTTAAAACATATATACATATTTTAAAGGTGAACTTTAGTTTCTTTGGATGAATAGTTGTAGTGGAGACAACAACAAACTCACGCCAAATTGTAATTGACTGTAAACAATTATTGACGATATCAAAATTGCGCCAAAATCGGAGTTTTCGGAAGCAAACATTTTCAGCGTAAGGTTTAAAAGTGTATGATTGTGGCATAACTTTTATCATTTTAGGTGTTTAGAGCTAATATATACCCTGTAAATTGTATATAAAAGCTCGACTTGGTGTTAATTTTTAAAAAAATGTGTTTCTCCACGTAATTTTTGACGTTTTTTAACATCAAATTAGGAGAGTTACAATGTAGAGCCCATGAATTGTATTTGTTACACATAAGAATCCGATTATTAGTTGAAACGTAATTCAGGGTGAAACATTTTTGTTTTGGTACTAAATGTGCATTCAATGTATATAACTTTCCCTTAAAACTTGAAGGTCAAAATAATACGCATAACACATCGTTTGCCAAGGTCAAGAATTAAATATGTAAACATATTTTTCATTTTCTTAGCCTAGTTTTAAGTTCTGTTGATAAGCATAATAATTTATTTTCTGCGCTACTAGTAAGCTTCAGATTTCAGTTGTAAATATGCTCTTAGCATTGGAAAATTATTGAGACTTTTTATAATATTTTCCTTCAGTAGTTTTTAAAATTCACATATCGTTATATTTATCCAGATAAAGATAGGTTATACTTTGTGCTACAAATGAACAAAATTAAACACCGTTTAAAAAAAAAAAAATTTTTAACTTTTTGTATAACATGAACAATTTATTTTCCTTTATTTGCGGTTTATTTACGTTCTTATTTACCATTATACCTAGATATGAATTCTTAAAAAAATGTTTGATATTAAACATTTGCGACTAAAGCAAAATGGAATCATGGGTAGATAAATATGCTTTCTGCAAATATTTTTATCTGTTATTATGAACAGAAATAATAAGACTATCATATTTATAATTATTTGTCACCTTGAAACCTAATGCCTTATTAAAAAAAATGTTTGGGATATTCTACGATTTTCAGTTTTACTGGTTTCTTTTCATCAATCTGTAATCTTTTTCAAAACTCCCTAAAACACTTGTAAAATTTGTAAAAAAATGTTTTTCAGCATCAAATTACAGTAGAAAATTCCGACACTAAGGGTGCATTATCCGTAAAATCCATTTTACCTTAAAATATTATAATTAACAGTAATATTTCGCTAATTAAAGTCATTCAGTGATTTTAAGGTAATTATTATTGTTGAAATTACGGAAGATATATCAGATATTTTGATCCGTAATGTGTTTTTATAAAAATGGATTCTACGATAATAAGTGCGAATGATGCACTACAAGTGCCGGTACTTTTTACCCTAATTTGATCCTGAACTTTTTACAGTGTATCGGATGTATTTATTTTTCTAGTGGAAGTTAACTACAGTCAGAATTGAGTATATAAGCTTTCAAATTCGACGATCTTTGTTTCGGAGCTATTTTGGCATATTTCTGCTTAATTTTGAGAATACCTTTTTAACAGTGAAGAAAGAAACACTTCACAATTTTTTTCACGTTTTTTACATTTTTATTAATGACTTTCAGGGTTTCCTGCATAATCATTTCATTACTTAAGGATTTTTAATTATGCATCGTGTCTTTAAATATTTTTTGTACCTTATAACAAAAAAAAAAAAAAAAAATATTTTACAAATTTGCATTCAGTTAAAAAAACTTTTCAGCACGAAATTCGATGAAACTTTTTCACAACTAATCACTCTAAACCCTTTTAAAAACTAATGTAAAACTATGTTTAAAATTAATTATCATTCTTGATTTCATTTTATCTTTTAGTTCAAACATCGTAGTTAAGATTAATAAATTCAAACACAATATCATTAAAGCAAAATTTATATTTATTATTTTTTTTATTTTAAATCAAAAATTCATGAAATAGAATCAAGGAGTCAAGAATCAAATCAACTTTTTGAAATCGATGAATCGAAGTTTAATTATGAAGTCTTTTTCAAATATAGTTTTGAATAATTTTTTGTCTATAAATTATGGAATAATTCTATAAAACAATTTTCATTTTTTTGTACAATCAATTGTTTTTAAAATGAAAAATAAATTTGTTTTTTTTTTTAAAACAACTGCTCTTTCAAATAAAAAAAATTTGTCCTCATAACAAAATTTATATTTATTATTTTTTTAAATCAAAGAATTAAGGAAATTGAATCAACGAATTAAGATTCATATCAATTTTAAAATCAAAGAATCAAGTGTTAATTATAAAACCTTTTATAAAATATAATTTTTAATATTAAAAAAAAATATATGGAATAATCCTATAAATCAATTTCACTTTTTTTCTGTACTGATATCATTTATTCCTAAAAAAAAAAAAAAAAATCTTCTAGAATCGTTTTACGAAAGCCATCAATAGTTCGAACCTTGAACCTTTTAGGTCAATCAAATGAACAATTCTAAGCCCTAGGGCTGAGTAAAGATATCGTCGGAAATAGATCTAAGATGAGTACCCAAAGGAAACTGAAAAAATTCTTAAATCAGAGGGAAACGGGAATAAAGAGAAAAAAAAAATGCCTTGTTAGGTCAATGATAATAGAGGCCCCCACCTTTAAAATCGCATGTATTCACTCTTATTTTTCACCACTCTATATAAATTTCTTCAGCCTTCCTTGACCTTTCTACTAACGTTAAATGATGAAATCAATTATCCTTAATCTTTTTTGAGGTTGATGTACTATTGCCTAAGATATGTTGATATAA
Organism: Parasteatoda lunata; assembly: GCA_949128135.1. NCBI lineage: Eukaryota > Metazoa > Arthropoda > Arachnida > Araneae > Theridiidae > Parasteatoda > Parasteatoda lunata. Next base: position 35,010,880 of record OX421980.1, on the reverse strand, counting down.
ATTAAGAATTGCACAGAATTATGAATGTATATTTTATAGTTAAGTATCTTAGCTGATAAATTGTAAAAGAATAAGTTATAAACGTATTGAAGGCATGCTGAAATACGCCAGGAAGGGAAAATAAATTTGAATTCATAACATAATTTATGTCATGGAATATGAAAAGGATGAAAGATGGATTTTAAGAAAAATTTTTGTTAGATAAAATCATTTTTTATTTTATGTCAATAATAATGCAAAATTTTATTCGTTTAGAGGCCATTGCATAAAAATTACATTCTTGGTTTGTCATCAATTCAACAAAATATAAATCCTAGATAATTATCTAATAAAGCATTTATTCATTAATGAACGAGTATTTTAACCTTACAACTGGTATATATAATTCGCTCCTTGAAAAGTGGTTGAAAACGTCATAGCATATATATTTATTTTATTTTATAACCGGCGTGAATAGCCAACCTAACTTTGAGTTTACGATTATCTTGTCTGAACTCTGAACTCTGTAGTCTCCAAATTATTAACACATCCCTAAAGACAAAGGGATATATATATATATATATATATATATATATATATATATATATATATATATATATATATATATATATATATATATATATATATAATATATATATATATATATATATATATATATAATATATATATATATATATATATATATATATATATAATATATATATATATATATATATATATATATATATATATATATATATATATATATATATATATATATATATATATATAATATATATATATATATATATATATATATATATATATATATATATATATATAATATATATATATATAATATATATATATATATATATATATATAATATATATATATATATATGTAATACAAAAATTATAATACTTTTGTATTAATAAAAGAATTAAATCTCTTTCGTTTTAATAAAATGTCTTTGTTAAAGAATAAGCGTAGAGAGATTCTATTTTGGGAAGTCAAGGCTGATAAACATACGATTGAGTTATTTATAGAATCTCTCCCCCTTTTACTTCCATATAAGGAAGCATGAAATGATTTTCCTTAATGCGTAAGGATACAAGAATGCCAACGACTGTGCCTGTTTACTCAAATCTGTGTTAGTATAAAAGCGAGAGCAATGCTTTTCGCATGGCTTTTTCATCATGTTGTGATCCTGGTAATTTGTCCAGAATTGTCCGAAGTCTTGTCCACCCTCTCCCTTGTGGAGAGCGGATGTGGACTGTTATCGATACCAGCCTACTTCCATTAATAAAGATCTTTTGGAGTGTATCATGGCTACGACTGCATATTTAAACTCTGTTATTATAAGACGCCAGGATGTTACTTGCTAAGGAAACCATTGTTATCTATTTTCCGGCTGACTACAACGTTGATAAAACCTCATCCCGGGGAACGAAAAAAGAGAATCGCCCATCCCGGACGAAGGACGAAAATTTGCCTATTCTGCAGTGAAAAAAAGAATGAAGGATGGATTTCAATACCTGTACACCTCATCGCTAGTGGAATGCTGACGTTGGCTCGAGCTCGTCACATGCCTCTCTGAAACCCATAGTGTTGATCGAGATGACCCTACAATTCCGTAGTGCTCAAATTGTGAAAAGGAACAGTCGTACCAACATAAATTTTAAAAGTTCAGAGAATTCTAAATTTTATTATGATTTCTTTTTGGCTTGCCAAAAATCTTTTTTGGGGGGGATGTAATACAAAAATTATAATACTTTTGTATTAATAAAAGAATTAAATCTCTTTCGTTTTAATAAAATGTCTTTGTTAAAGAATAAGCGTAGAGAGATTCTATTTTGGGAAGTCAAGGCTGATAAACATACGATTGAGTTATTTATAGAATCTCTCCCCCTTTTACTTCCATATAAGGAAGCATGAAATGATTTTCCTTAATGCGTAAGGATACAAGAATGCCAACGACTGTGCCTGTTTACTCAAATCTGTGTTAGTATAAAAGCGAGAGCAATGCTTTTCGCATGGCTTTTTCATCATGTTGTGATCCTGGTAATTTGTCCAGAATTGTCCGAAGTCTTGTCCACCCTCTCCCTTGTGGAGAGCGGATGTGGACTGTTATCGATACCAGCCTACTTCCATTAATAAAGATCTTTTGGAGTGTATCATGGCTACGACTGCATTATTAAAGCTAAATACACCACTGATAACAGGGATGAAGCTCTGTTATTATATATATATATATATATATATATATATATATATATATATATATATATATATATATATATATATATATACATATAAAGAGAGAACAGCGAAGAAAATGAAGGAAAAATGCAATTTTAAAGAAAAGAATAAAAATAATAACTATATAAATTGTTCTCAAAAATAATTTTAAAAATTTTAAAAAAACTTACGAAAAATGTTAAAAACTCAGAAAACAAAATAAGGAAAAAATATAATCTCGTCATCAGCTCACATGATTATATCCACAAAAATATGCTTTCTAATATTGTATTAATTTAGCCAAAGCGAAAAACATCAATACAATAGTGTGAAATGCACCTAAAATATTGAAACGAAAATACAAGATATTAAGCAAGAAATACGAGAAATAAAACAAATCAAGCAAAAAATAGAAAATAAAAATTCCAAGAGAAATACAAAATAGAACACAAAATGTAGCATAAAAAGCGAGTAGCGGATTCAAATGTCTTTAAACTTACCGGCATCTTGCATATTTTCGTAACAAGTTTGCCATATACAAAATACGAAAATAAAACAGTAAATGGAGGTATGTATTATATAGCATGTTCTTACAGAGGTACAGAACTGCATCTGATTTGTGCGTTATTTACTGAACAACGGTAAGATGGTGGCAATGCAGTCAGCATTGTGCACTGACCGCATTTACTTCCTAGACAAGGTAGTACCAATCCATCTATTGCTTGGTGGGCTTCACGTCGCTGCCAGGATTTAAACCCCAGCACTTCACAACAACAGTTCAGCGTCTTAACCGTTGATGTATCACGGCTCAATATTTTAGTTGCATGTGTTTAAATTAATAATTCAGAGAGAAAAGAACATATATTTGAAGGATTCCCTTGTAATGCTTCAACATATTTTTATAATTTTTCTTCATATCCTCTACAGGAAAGTATATTTCTCATAATATTTTTATAGGAGTTTTGATGAGAAGAATTAATGCCTGAATCTTTAAAAAAAAAAGAAACTTTTGCAACAATTGAACACAAATTTTTAAACACTGAACAGCCTAAATATTAAATTCAATCCTAATTTTACACATTACCAAGCATTAATTAAAAAAATATATATATATCCATGCCATGCATTAAAACCAATTTCCATATTTATTTTCAGTGGATTTATGAAAGATATTACTAAAATGTATGCAAATAAATTTAAAATAATTGTTTTGAAAGGAAATTTACTTGAATATAGTTTCTTTAAAAAAAATTATTTCAATAATCTCAAATGTAAAAGAAGCTCGAATATGTTGAAACTTCATCCATATTTAAATAAATATTGAGGTTTCAATCTTCAAATCTAAAACATCAAACCTAAGATATAAGTTTTTTCATACACAATAGCGAAAAATGATTCAAATAAAATAATACTACAATATCATTATCATAAATCGCTTTTCATTGACATTGTCCATCAAATTATTATAAAATTGAGCATGAATTTAAAACTACATCTTTTTATTTGAAATATTTATATTTATAGTTCAAAAGAGTTAAATTAAGATATCAAATGACTGAATACAAAACTTCTTATTTACTATTTCAATTTAAAGAAACATGAAAACATATACTAATTATAAATAGCTGGGAGTTATTTCGTGGAAAAAGCATATTAAAAATAATTATTATATTTAAATAAATCACTTGACATTAAAAACTATTTTTTAACGATAAATTACAAGAATAATATGAAGAAAAAAAATATTTAAAAAAAATAAAATAAGAAAATTCGATGAGCTGAGCACCTTTCTTAACATATTATCAAAGAAACGTTTAAAAAACAGCACAGAGAAACTCTAAAACAATATTCAGTAAGTTTTCTACATTCAAGCAAAAAACTTTTGTTTAACTGATTGTTTTTAAGTCAAAAAGGAAAATTCAAGATCAGTAACCTGATCATGGCGAACCAATTTCTGAAATTCACTATTTTTTCTAAGACTCTGATTTCGGGAAAAATATTAATAAAATAAAAAAATATTTTTTCAATATGTAATCAAAAGGTCAACGTATTTGCACTTAAAAAGTCGTCCTTTGAGACCGCCAGGTGAAAGTGCTTTTTTTTTTTTTTTTTTTTTTTTTTCTAATTGAGATGGGGAAGTCAACGAACGGGATCAAGCTACTTGCGAAATTTTCTTTACGGTGTCATTTTCCCCCTCGTTTAAGTAAAACAACGATAGAAATTCCGGTTTCTCAATAACATGGGAAATTTTCTCGAACCTGGAAACCCCACTGTTTTATTTTAATTTAAATTTATCTTGGCTTGCTGTGAAGCAAAAGAACATTAGTTTAACAATACCATGGAAACTACAAGAAATGCATATTTTTATTCATCAATGTTTGACTACTTTGAAACTAAAGGGAAAAAATGCTAGAAATTTTAAGTGTGGGATGATGATTATTTCTTAGCTTTCGATTGTATTGGCTCAGTGCAAGACATTTCAGATATATTATAGTTTCGTTATATCCAACACGTGTTATCTCTTCATTTCAAACCACTGCTATGAGTAGAATCGTTTTTTTTTCCCCTCAATGCGTGGGATGTTTTTTTTTTTTTTTTTTTTTTTTTTTTTTTCTACTACTTTTTTGCGTAACTTCGAACATAATCGTTATTTCTTGATTCGATTTTATAATCAGCTTTTCAGGAATTTGCTTTTCGGGTGGTGCTTGTTTTTATATGATTGAGTTTTTAATTAAAAGGACGTTATTTTTTTAAAACCATAAAACCTGTTTTCAAAAAATATATTGTAATTTTTTAATAATTCTTAACGATTATTTGATTTTCTTTTCTAAAGAAATTCGTGAAAACTTTTAATGCTTCATTTTATAGAAAAATTATTTTTGGAGATTAACTCGTGCTTTAAAAAATTTTATTTTCGATGTACATTTTTAAAATTATGAGACTTTTATATTTGGATATCAAGTTTATTCTTTTCTTAAAAAGCAGTTTCAAAAAAAAAAAAAAATTGATTTCCAATTTTGAATCAAAACTGTAAGAATTTACACGGAGAGTTAAAAAAATCTTCCCTTTAAAAAAGTTTATAAAAAATTTTCCAAAATTAAATAATTTACCTTAAATTTGACAAATAGGCTACTTTTACAAATATAACGAAATTTTCATTTTTAATTAAACGAAATTTGCATTCTTTCAAGAATGAAAAGCTTGAAGTTAATTTCGAAAAATCTATTTCGAATATACATTATAAAATAGTCTGTAATTTGAAATTAAGCATCTTTATAACGGACGCTTTCAAGAAATTTGTGATGGTAAAGATAGATATACTTCATAAGCAATATCTCACGTTAAAATGAGGGTTATAAGGTTTTTGAGATGATATTTTTTAGCATTATCACGCAAACATAGTAACTTATAATGCTTTTACAATAACAATACAAATACAAATTCACCATTTTTTATATTGTCAACATTTGTACGGATATTTTGCAAAACTCAAAAGTAAAAAAACATGTGTGGTTTAAACAAGAAGTTAAAAAAATTACACGTTAAGATAATTTGAAACTAAGCATCGTTATAACGAACACTTTCAAGTACTTTGTGATGGTAAAGTATACGTACTTCATAAGCTATATCGCACGTTAAAATGAGGGTTAGAAGGTTTTTGAGATGATATTTTTTAACATTATCACGCAAACATTGTAACTTATAATGCTTTTACAATAACAATACAATTATAAATTCTCCATTTTGTATATTGTCAACATTTGTACGGATATTTTGCAAAACTCGAAAGAAAAATAGCATGTGTGGTTTAAACAGGAAGTTCAAAAAATTACAACAGATGTAAACACATGACCATTAGTTGAATTTAATAAATAAATCAGCAACATGTTCTTATGTTTAAATTTGTCTAAGCCCCTGATACAGTCAGACAGAGACTATTAATTTTAAATTCAGGCTTAATTGTATGAATCCAATTTTGTATCGATAAAATACAAAGATAAAACCTTTTCTGAAAAATTTTAATTCGAATTTTATACAATAGTGCTTCTTAAAAAATGAAATAAAGTGCCAAGTTCCAAATAACTACTAATCAAATTGTAATGTGTAAATAAATTTAGGTTATATATAATTATTTTTTTTAATCACTTAATTTTTTTCATTTTTAGAATTCCAGTTATTAAATAAAACTAGTTTAAAAATTTGAAAATCATAATCCTTTAGATTATACAAATGCCGATTTGCAAATAAGTTTCATTAAAGAGCTGAAATTGAAAGTAATTAAGTAGGTTTATAAACAAAAAATGATTTTTCAGATTTTAATTTCGGCTTTAGTTATTCTGAGATGAAAAATAATTTGCAGATGCTTTGATAATCTGCAATGACTGCGGCCGTGTTGCAAGGTTTCTGCAACCAGGAACAAATTTAATTTAAGAAAATTTTAATTAATGTAGTTTAAACAATTTAATACTTTCTTACTGTGAAATAAATAACGAACTGTAAAATATATCTTACTCGAAATGAATTTTAGCATCAAACACTGTAACAGACTAACAGTTAAGAATTTTTTTAAAAAAAAGGCATTAATTTGTTAAGAACACATTAATTTTATACAACCCTGAATTCATTTAGTAAGTGACTTTATAAACTATATAATTGTGTTTATGATTAATAAAATAAAATTTTCAGATTATAATGCTTAAGATGAAGCTGATGTAACAGTTCAAGTGTTTTTAGGTACTTTTACACTTAATTATATTACTTAAAATTTTTTACATATTTTAACGTGAAGCTGGTATATTTTATAGAAATTTTAAAATATTACTTCTTCATAAAATTTAACTGCTGCCATAATTTGAATAGAAGAACAGAAAAAAATCTTACTTGTAACAGACTAAAGAGTAATCTGGGAAACTAAAAGAGTGACCTTACTATAAACGACTAACGGAAGTTAAACGTGAAACTAAAGAGTAATTGTAAGCAACTAAAGTGATCTGGGGAAACAAATGACGTTTTCCTAAATTTTTTTTAGTTAATATAACAATTGATACAATTCCGTAGCAGAAGTGGGGTTATGTCCTACCTAGTACCGTCATTTGTCCCTTCCCAGTTAAAAAAATTAAATTTATCAAATCAAACTATTGTTTGTACAACTTAATATATCAGTTATATTCATCAATATATTCATTAATATATTTATTTTAACTATTTCATTAAAAATATTGATTTTATATCAAATAAATAAACAAATCTAGACCGAAATATTCCTCGATTAAAAAATATGTGATGCCCATTCTCATTTATGGTAGGGCTCCCCCACCTGAGAAAGAGAGAGTTAGGCGAAAAAAAAAAAAAAGGAAAAAAATAGAACACCGGAGAGCACTGGAAAAACACGGAGAAAAAGTACCTAATCAGCAATTATATAAATTTTACAATCGGTTCAATTCAGTTGGGCTAGAATTTAGTGTAATTAAATATTTATTCGAAAGAAATTCGATATCTTTTACACAATTAATTAATTTGAAAGAATTACTTTAAAGTTTGCGGAAAAGTACTTTCTTTACTTCACATTATTTATCAAAATGATTAAGACTTTTAAGCACCTTTAAATAGCAAGAAATTTCAAAACTTTCTCTCATGGTTTTGTGATGTAAAAATATAAAACAATATTTCATCAATTAATTATTTTTTAAAAAACTGAATTGAATACTATATCATTTTTATAAATATTTTTAACTTATCAACTTATCTCCTTTCGAACTTATCTTCTGAGAGATTACTGTTAATCGATACATTTTTTATAACAAAAGTTTTACATAGTAAATTACATTTAAAATTAGAAATGTAAAAATAATTAAAACATTTTTTAGTCAACTTCGAATTGAACTTTGAATATCATTTTTTTAAAAAAAATACTTAACTTATCTTCGAATAATTATTTAATTACAATAAATTCGCATTCAATTGCCCGAATAGAATTGAACGTTAAATTTAAATTTTTAATATAAATAGTAATAATTAACTTAAACAATAATAAATAATTGAAATAGGTGTAAACAAATAAAAAAAATTTCAGGGCTTTTTTGTATTTTTTTTTTTTTCACCCAATGCTTTTTTCGTGTTTCCAAGGCCCATTTGAATGAAAATTCTGACTACTGTCCTGATAGTGTTACTTTCTATCTTAGTTGCTTGCCCAGTTAAATCTTAACATTTTTGCTATCTTATGACACCTTCTGGGGTGTATCTACTGTACTGTGTGTTTCGTTAAGGAAATAAATTGTTCCTAATGCTGCTCAAATTTATTTTTGTTTAATATTTTCTGTATTAATGATTCATAAACTGTGTTTTTGAAGTAGAGGTAACAGGGATTTGCTTTTAATCACATGGCCACTAAAATGCATATTACACCATGAGCTTTCTTTTTAAAGGGTTACTTCATAGACAATGATTTTGAACTGATTCTGAAAAAACCTAAATAACACAACTGTGCAGCATTAGAAACCATTGAAAATGGGAAACTACAAAATGAGTGGAGCGAAATTGATTGCAAATTAGATATTTACGGCGCATCAAAAGAGTCACATTATGAATAATTATGACTGGAATAAAATATTTGAAATATTATTTTTTAATTTCGCTTATCGTTTTTTGTTATGTTAAAAATAGTTTCAAAAATTAAAATCCAGTCATTCGTTTGTACTAAACCAGCATACACAAACCGATTCAACACGACTCCTTATGAGGCAGTCAGGAGGATGTTTGGGGGTTGCATTCTAGGGGAAGAAATCTTAAGAAAAAAAGAGTTTTCCAAAAACTTCGAAGCACAAGAAGTGGACCTCCCCATCAAGAATTGTTGACTGTAAGCTAAAAATATTGGGGTGGGTTTTGAAGCTACTAACAAGAAATCTTATTGAATTATTCTTTTATGAAGTTCGACAAATACATGCCGACGGTTCGTTGAGCAAGTTTTCATCTCTGAATCCAAATATGATGGATTTGTGTGTGACAAAGGTCCAACTGTTGGTAGTCAGTGCTGGCATTTCTGAAAAAGAAGGCATACGGTCAAAAGTGAAATCATTGTGTGAAGACAACATTTTATTTCAATTTGTTGGAAAGGGAGAAAACCTGCTGGGAGAGTTCACGTTGCGATGTATAAATAGTAGATTTCGATTGCAAATTTGTTATGGGTTTTTGTATAGTGTACTGTCCTTGAATTGTATTCATTCACGAAGTTCGATTTTGAAATAGTCCATTTCACAGACTTTTTTTTTATTTCTCGAATGAAAACAGTTCGTTTCGTAAATCTTGTGAGAGCTTTTAATTCATTTTTAAAGGGTAAAATACCCTTTAAAATAGTACTTAAACGTAAAATACTTTTATACATGCATTTCTTTTGTCAAAACTCTAATAAATTACCTAAATAATATTGTGAAGTAGATTTAAACACACACAGTAGAAAATTACAAATTAGTACCGGACCTTTGCGGTAATTTTTACTAAATAATTACGGTATATCAAATTTGTTGTGCCGTAACATGTTCCGGTAAAAATGGATTTTACTATAAAAAGTATTGGCTGCCTGATTGCCGGTACTTTTTACCGTAATTTAATCCAGATTTTTTTGCAGTGCATATCCTTAGAGTAGTCCGTATGTTTTCTTAAACTTATCCATACATTTTTAATCACATCTTGTCCTCATATTTATTTTTTAATCTTAAAAGATTCATAGACTCAAAGATTCATAACAATCATGATATATATTTTTTATTATTTTAAAAATAATGAAGCCAACAATGTCAATAAGTAATGCAAATAATGTAAAAATATTTTTAAATAACTCGAACGGTAGATATGACTAGTTTACACATTTTATTAACATTGAACTTCAAAGTGATTCTGAAACTTGAACATCTGGAAATTTAAAAGCTTTGTTTTTTCAACATTAAAGCAAAAAATCTCAATATATATTAAGGATAACTGCATAGAATTCAGAATATATGATGTTTAATTATTATTTTACTTATTTTACTGACTTTAATTTGACGTCAAGAAATTCGTGAAATACTTTTAGAATTATTATGTAATTTTTTAAAAAATTTTTATAGTACCATTAACAAAAAATTTATGAAATTTTAAACATAGAATTTCTTTTAATTATTTTAAACGCTACGTGGAAAAAAATTTCAAGAAAAATTAAGTTAAAAACAATTTTTTTTCCAAAATAAATTAAAAAATTTAATTTTGAAGCATAATATTTTCAGAATATCGAAAATTAGAAATTTAATGTTTTTTTAAGTTTTTTTAATGTCATAGATTTTTAAAAATTACACATAGTTGATTTGTTATCAGTGCAATAATATTAAAAAAATTCAATACAATGCATGCATTTTATAAAAATGTTTAAAACAATGTTTCTTTAACTCCTTAGCAAACTTAAAAGCGTTTATTTGTATTCGAAATATTCGTCTCGTAATATTTTTTGCTTAACGTTAGCTAGCTTTAAAATTTAATTCAATGAATATGAAAGTTTTACTTTTCTTTTTTTGAAAACACATTAACAAACTAAAACTTTACTTATATTTTGTTAAAAGAATTTTCAAACTTGTTATACTCTTCACCGAACAATTTTCTAAAATATGTATTTTATGACTAAATTAATTTCTCATTTGTATGTCTTAAGTTGTTTAAGTATTTTTAAAAGAAGTTGCATTCAATTTTTTTAATAAAAATTACATATATATTATATTTCATTGATAGCATTGACACCTCCAAAAAAAAAGGTAATCTTAAAATTTCTTCTTATTGGATAGTAACTGGGTAACCAGGGAAAGTGGGGAAATAGGGCAGTAGGATAAAGAAAGTGCAAGAGGGAAATTTGAACAGAAGTGTTTCCGATCCCTATTTTTTTTTATTTATTTTTTTTTTTTTTGTACCTGTTCAAGAAGAGGGGTGTAATCGGAGCGTGGGAGGAATTTTTTTTTTTTTTTTTTCGTTCGTCTTTCTTTCTTCTTCATCTCTTTTTATTAGTGAAAAAAAATTTTTTTTCCTTCCTAGTATACTTAAAATTCAATTTAAATGTTAAAGCAAAGTAAATATAAAACACTGTGCCATGAAATACATAATACTCCTACATGCAATCCAAATGGAATTTTTTCTTGAAGGAGAGAATTTAACACTTTTGTTAATTAGCATAGCAATGTTATGAAAGATAATTTTTAAAGTCACATATGTCGTAGACTAAATGGATAATCCAGATTTTTGCAAACAGCCGATGTCATTTTTCACTGAGCCAGGCTATTTGGAAAAGATTCCAATATATTTTAATCAGACTGACACTTTTTAGACTTATTGCAGTGAGCTCACATATCATTAAGCTAATTAGAAAATAATCAATCATTGTGCTATAATCATGGTTTATTTCAAACAGTTTACAAAACCCAAAAGTTGTGAAAACTTATTGCAAATCGCCTTTTTTAAGGATTATTCCCAAGAGTCGAATCAAATAAGTCTGATTGAGTAATTCTTCGCAAAGTGTGTAATAAGTGTAAAATGTTTTAGGTTAATTGTAATAAGCCGAAAAATATCAGGCAGTTCAGTTTAGAGAATACAGAAACTTTTTTCAGATTGTCTGGTGCATTGCAAACCGATGACATATCTAAAAACAGTTTTTTTTATTTTTTTATTTTTTATTTATTTTTATTTTTTTTCCAATTAGAGTACGATATGGAAATAATCAAAATTCAAAGAATCAAAGCTTTTTATATGTTTACAGGGTATTAAAATTTATCAAAGTTAAATATAAAATCCTTATTTCAGTTTTAATTATAGTTTCAAAAAACTATATGAAGCGCTAATGTGAAACATCTATTTTATATATATACACTCCTCAAAAGTGAAATTGCAACACCAAGAAATAATGCACGTAGCGTCATGCAAATTTCAGGAGCGATGGTAGTGAGATAACATATTTTCTATGAATAAATTGCTTTATAATGATTTTATTAGTCTGTTTTTTTAATCATTTCATATCCATCTCTCTACTATCGCTCCTGAAATTTGCATGACGCTACGTGCATTATTTCTTGGTGTTGCAGTTTCACTTTTGAGGAGTGTATATATATATATATATATATATATATATATACAACAGAAGAATAGACACATTTGTTAACATATTTCTATATATACTAGCTAACTTTCATAATTTTCAAAATACTCTTCAACTTCTTGTACATGCCTTTGTACTATTTAAATTTACATAACATTGGTGCATATGTATGTCATTGTTATAGTTTCTGTAATAAATTGGGATTCTTTTATATCGCTTACTGTTTTAAAACAATTATATGGTAAACTTCTATTTTTTAAGGTTTTCGCGCTGAATAATTTTTGGATATTGGATCTACAAAATTTAAAATTGAACGCAGAATTTTTTTGTTTCAATTAAATTGTTTAAAAGAAAAATCGAAGTATGTTAAAAGTAAAATTAATTAGTGCTCAAAACTTCGAAAGTCATTTAATTAAACTATTGGAGCCATATTTTCCAGATTAAAATTACTTCCCCATCATATTTTGAAGATCAAAAAATGTAGCTTTCCGTGAAACTGCCGGAAATTGAAAATAAATAAATAAATAAATACTTATACAGAAAGTTTTTATTATGTGGTATTTTTAAACAAAAAATAGTCCATGCATTCACTGCCGACAGTATTTAAATTAATGGCATATAAACGATTAGTTAGTATATTTAGGGTCCTTCGAACAATTAGGAATGTATCCTAGGAATGTATCCATAAATGTATCTATTAGGAATGTATCCATTCGACTATTGATTCTAAGTTTTTTTATTTTTTTATTTTTGTACACATACTCTATACAACTTTACTTTTGAGAGGGATTTTTTCAATTTTCTATAGCGTTTGGGGTGAAAGATAAAATTGAAATAAAGTCAGCAAATTTAAATGCGTTTTCGCAGTAGCATTTGTAGATTTTTTTTCCATCCTATCACAGTATTAATATAAAATATATTTATAAAATTTTAAAAGTTTTCAAAAATCAAAACCAATTATAACATGTACTTTTAATCAGAAAAACGCTTTGTTTAAAAAATTTTTTCTTTCACCAAACGAAATTACATAAATGTGATGAAGGACTGAATAATTCAAAAAAGCACCAGTTCAATTTTCAATTGTAGAATTTTATTCAAAAGCATGAAATCACAAGAACGTGAGATCATTATTTATCTCTAATATTTTACTCATACAAAAACGAATGAAGTTCATCTTAAATTTCACGAATTTTTAGGATTTATAATATTGAACCAAAGAGTCACGGTGGCTCAAGGGTGTTCGCTGCCATATGAGATGACCGTGGTTTGAATTCCGCTCTCGTGCGCCAACCGCAGTGCTGACGTAAAGTATCGTCAATGGAAGACGGATCATCGATTCAAATCCCCTTGTGGTCAGGCTAATTATGAAAGGTTTTCGTGGTTTTCCTCTCCATGAAACGCAAATACAAGTTAGTTCCATTGAAAAGTCTTTCACAAAGGCTAGTTTGTCCCAATGCTTAATCCAGAAGTTCCCTTTGTCTCCTGGGTTAGGTTAAAAATTACAAGGTTACTGAACATTAATAGTCGTAACTAAAAACTACTATGGCTGTTCAACGCTAGTTATAAAATAAAAATTTCAAAATGAGATATATCGCCTAAGTTGTTAAACAACCTACAGTTTTCTTGCTACAGCAAGTAAAATGGCGTCAAAATTCATTGAAAGTGGGTGTGTTAAACGGTTTGTGACTTTTAAATCTTCTTTGTTTTCTAGCACTACTTTTTTTTTCGTCCTTTTTTTCCATCACGAATGTTAAAATGCCTACGACATCACTGAAACCGAAACGAATGTCAAATCTTTATGATAGTTTACACGCCCAGCAGCTATAATTAAAAACAAATGGCAAGTGAAGGGTGCAGTTAGGTGCTTCTCCACCTGCTGAATGAAAAGGAATATTATCGTATCGATCAATTTTGGTGACAGTAATTGTTAATGACTCATGAAACTTCTTTTAGTACCTTAAAGAGACAATTCAATTTCTTTCATTTGCTAATTTATCTTTCTTTCTGCCATATTTGCCATATGCGTTTTATAATCATCATGAAGTAATTTTAAGAAATATTTGATGTTATAAAAATAGCGGGTAATTTAGAAAATTGAATTTTGACAATCCATTTAATCATGGTAAAAATGTTTTCTCATTTTGGCGCTTTAAAAATTCTGAACATTTCTTAAATATTTTTTTTTTAAAAAAAGTCAAATTTACAATAAGTAAATAGAAAAGAAAAATCGAATACAGTATCTGATACAGCATACAGTATCGAATACAGCATCGATTATCCGAGTTAATGAATGGCCACGACTAGCTTGGATAACCGAAAAACTCGGTTAAAGTGAAGAGTATATTATAAGGAAAAAAAGAGTAGGCATAAATGTTATATATTTAACAAATAAAAAATGTATGCAAGTACAGCATATACAATTCATATTATAATTAAAAAGCTAACTTAAAAACTCTTAACGAGCATACTTTACGGGAATAAAAGAATTTTTGCTTAAAAAATTCTTAATGGTTTTTTGTTTTACATTACTTTGGCGGTTTTCTGCAGCAATGTTTCGCCATTTTTTTAGGGATAACAGGGAGGCTGTCGTCGCCTCTTCTTGTTGTTCTATGTATTTAATAGCGCTTTCGATAGCTTTCAGTCCATCAGTATGCGAGGTTTAAATATGTTGATTTTCATCATTACATCATCTACGCTAGATTTATTTTCTTTATTGATGATATAACTATCATTTATTGGTAATCTCGTGTTGTTGTGTTTGGAAGATAAAATTCAGAATTTTTTTTTCGGCGGTAATTTTAAAAATAAAAATAAACTGAAACAAAACAATCTTTGAAATATTTGATAGTTCGGTTAAAGCGGAAACTCGGATAATCGGGGCTCGCATAATCGGGACTCTACTGTACTTGCTTTATAACTTTCATATAAAGTACACGTGGTACGGTATGATTAAATCTGTGATACAATGAAATTTCAAGTTTAAAATTTTTATCATTCAGAAAAAATTGCCTATGCAACATACCTGTTAAAAAATTATAATGAAAATACTATGTGGTTTTTATGAATCATAGAAGAACAATGCAATGTTATAAGCTAAAGTGAATTTTTTCAATAGATATGCATAAAAAATCCTCAGGAAATATTTACGAACCATTTATAATTTTTATAATTGCACAGGAAAAATTATATTAAACCAGTTTGTAAAAAAATATTCTACTTAAACTGGCTAAATAACTATATAGTATAACTAGCTTCTATTCTATATATTTTTCTTTTGATGTGCTCGTTAAAATGCTTGTATAGAAATAGCCGTAAATAATGCATTTAATGCAATTATTAAAATCCATATTCGTATCAAGCTACATTTTTACAATGATTTTATTAATATATACTATAAAAGCTAAAACCCACGTGCAAAATTGCTATGTAGCACTCCTACAAGAAATACAGATTCTTAGTATCCCATAACAGTACAGAGCTAGGGCAAACTTATTTTATAAGTAAGGCTTATCAATCGGTCAAAGTTGTAAAGGGTCTAAATTCTATCTATTTCTGTCTTCTAGAGTTGTCTTTAATAACGTAGGGCTCTGCACTCGATGAAATTCAGGATCAAATTACGCTAAAAAATTTCCGGCACTCAAGGCGATGATACTTTTCATTGTAAAATCCATTTTTACCAGAGCATGTTTCGGAACAAAAAATATTATATACCGTGATTTTTGCAGTAATAATTACCGTAAAATCATTGAATCACTCTAATTAAATAAATATTGCAGCAAAAATTATGGTATAATATTTCACAGTAATAATGGATTTTACGGATAATGCGCTCACAGTACTTTATATCGTGATTTGATTCGAGTTTTGAAAGTGTACTTATATTTAATTGGTTAAATCAAATGGAAATATAAAAGATTTTTAGTTTCTTCCCTAGCACTTCACCCACATTTAGTGCTTTCAAATTAGTTATTAACACTTATTAAGCCCTTTTTTAATATTACCTATTCTTTAAATTGTGAAAGTGTAAGATCAAACATACAGTTGCACAATGAAATAAATTCAGATAAATATATATAAATTTTTCAAACATAGCAAAAATCACTTATTATATACAATAATAAATCTAGCATTGAAGTACAATTATTCTGTTTACACCAAAGGAAGAAAAAAAAAAGAAGAGAAAAATACTTCAGCTGCGAGGATTTATTTTAGGGATGTTGGTTAAGTTCACCCCTTTGATTACCCAAATACCCCTTTCTCGAATACAAAACTTACTCCTACCGATCTTTAACAATTTCAAGCAGTGCAGAAAATCCTCTCTAACAGTGAGAAAGTAGAATATCTAACAGTGTTTGTAGAAAAGCGCATTTGGAAAAAATCTTGTAAACAAACTTGCTAAGTCCCACTTTTCCAGTTTCTCACTTTTAAATAGATCCCACGGGACTCAAGAAAAAGGAAACTACTGTTCGACCGGAAGTATATCCAATCCGGTCCCCTTAATTGAACGGAATATTCAAGAAACTGTGAGTTCTTTTCTATCCCAAAATTTTCCCACCCTGAAGTCGAAACTCCCACGAAAAATCTTCGCTCCCCCAACCCACCTTCAACGGGCAGCATGTATTGTTGTATTTTTTTTTCCATTCTGAATCCGAAACTAGCCCCCTTGATTTGTTTTCACCTCCCAATACCAAGCCTAGAGAAGATCTGTGCCTAGATTTGGAGGTCACCAGGCTAGTATGCCAGCCTAGATTTTCAATTGCTTGGGGGAGGATGTGAAATTTTTTTTTCAATCTCCCCCCTATTAATCAGAATTTCTGAAACGGAGGAAAATTTGTTTACCGTCAATACAGTACTTTCACTGGAAGTCCTTGCTTGGGCAATAACTCATATCAAGGTGACAGTATTTTAATTTTAGTTTAGTTTAGTGAGGAGGCAACCGTTATTGTAAAAATGACAGTTTTTATTAATATCATCTATATCCCAAGTTATATGTAATCGAGATATTTAAAATATCTAGTTTTGAAATTAAAATTACAGTAAGGAATTGTGTGAAGCTGTATTAAGTGCATTTTAGTAACCTAGCTGACTCTTGATATTGACGCGCTTAGTTTTCATCAATGATATTTTAAAATAAAATTCAATATTACTTAAATTTATCCAAAATGCATTTCAAAGGCATTAGCCTTTGAAAAACGCACTTATTTAAAGGCCCTAGTACTCTACACAATCAGAGTATCAGTAAAGAATAATCGTACTCCTTATAAAAATGAGTACAAAATCATGCATGAGAAAAAATATCAAATTTATTTAATAATAGAAAAGAGTGCCTACCGAATTCAATGTTGCAAATAACACTGACAGCATCCCAGATAATCAAGTTGTAAAATCTTAGTGGTTATTTTGCAAAGCTTTCACTTTTTTTTTTTTTTTGCATTCGTCTTAGAGTTCATATAAACTGATGGACTCATAATAAAAGTTAATACTAGCACGTTTAGTTTATCATTCTAACTATTATTACCGATTTTTTTAAAAAAAACGAACATAGTTTATTTAAGACTTTGATACGCTAACTGCATCATTTTGAAACATTATTTAAAACAAAATTACTAAAAATCTAAACGAAAAGCTCGAATTCGTTATATTGCTATCGGTAAATAAAGTGTGTCAACAAGCTCGAAAATTAAAAAGCCAAAATGACAACTTTCAATTTTTCTGTAACCAAATCGATCTTACTGTTGCACCTCTACAAAAGAAACTCATTTTGAGAATTTTTTTAAAAATTAATTTTTACTTTGAAAATAGAAATAATCTTACGAATCTGCGTAAAACTTAACAAAAAATGTGCATAAAAGAATTATTTGATAATTTCAAAGATCATTTCTCATACCGTTATCCCCACTTCCCCTAAAGATCTATTTTACAAACATTTTTAAACATGAATTTTATCTAACAGTGCTAATAACGATTTTCAGATTAAAATTTTGTGTAAAGCTTTAAATAGCAATGTAAAATAATTTTCCAAACCTCTAAAAACTATTTTGTAAAAAGAAAAAAACAAAGAAGGAAAGAAAGAAAAATGATTTATCGCAAAATATGGTCGCCCTCCAAAATATGATCGTGTTTTTAATCTCTTTAATACAACACTACACTAGTACCCTCGATTTCGATTTCCTCTTTCAATTGCCTCTCAACAATAGACCAATACCATCTTCCCTCCCTGGCAAAACCTGCAGCTAAGGCGCCCCCCCCCCCCATATTCCCTTTCAAAATGCATCTCCCCCATATAAGGAAGAAAAAAGCTTTCAAATATTTTTTTCATCTTAAGGCAGGTGTATGCAGTTTGTTTTTCAATACCCCACAAACAAAAGGTCAATGCAACTGTTACGTAGGACTGGAAAAAAAACTATTTTTTTGGGAGATAGCTGTTCATAGAAAATAAATGCTATCAGACACTATTCACATTTTTGGACTGGTTCCTGCTATCGTTATTAAAGGGGTACTTGTCCTGTTAATAGCAGGAGTGATGAGTAGTTATTTGAAAGTGGTATTCTTATATAGCTGGACAGAGTTAAGTAAAAAAAATTGGAATAAATGTTTAGTAACGCTAGTTGAAAAAAAATTGTTTTTCAATTCTCGCAAAAGAAGTAAGAAATGATGGTATGAGAGCAATAGCGTCTTTGTGTAAATAGATTGTTCAGAAAACGTTAATTTACCATTGAAGTCAGTTTCTTTCCGAACTGATGATAACTAATAAACATCATTTATTTAGTTTCATTCAATTTTATTTACCAATATTAAGACAGGAATGGTGAAGTTTTATTCATTTATATATTTAATGTTACTAATACTATCAGTTTTGTAAAGGCTAAACTCGCTTTTAAATTAATTCACAGCTTTTCAGTTGTTATATAAAAAGCAAATGCTTCTAATAGATTTATTTTAAAAGGTAATTTTAAAGTACTGTAAGTTCATTAAAAATGAGATAATGGATCTTTTGCGATAGGATTAAATTTATATTGAACTTTTTTAGTTCTTTGTTTCAAAAAATATGCTATCACTTCAGTTCATCACAAATCAAAGTATTTTTTTTTTTAAGTAATAAAAATTAAGTTGCATTAAATGCAGAATTTCAAGACGTAAGTACTGAAGTTTGTTATATAGCGCCGTACATAAACGATATTAATCTAGGTATTCAGATAATACGGTGTCGTAAACAAAGTTTGTCACAAAAAACGGAGAGGTGAAAAAGAAAAATTAATGAGGCGGCTACAGGTCATCAAACACGTGCTTACCTGAAAAGTCCAATTACTGAGACGTTCAAATTATATATATATATATATATATATATATATATATATATATATATATATTAAAAGTTTACAAGTGCACTTACACTACAATTATTTCAATTTGTTTCTGTTCTGAGCTAATTTAAACCAATTTGCATTAAAATTACATAAACTTAAAATTTATGTATGAAACTTTTTTTTTAAATTTAACTAAATTTTCTTGAATAATAGGTAATTGCAAAGATTTATTATTAGTTCAATTCAGCTGATTTTATTTCTGAGTACTAAAAATACTTCTAAACTACAGTGCTTTGAATTCGAAGTATTCTATTGGTTTTAAAGTATTCTATTGGTTATTGGTTTTCTATTGGTCGAAAAACGATTGGTTTCAATGAGTGTTTTCAATTTTATTCATTAACTATTAATTAATAAATTTTACAAATCTCTGAGGGAAATTATTCTGAAGAGCTAGAATGTTGTTGACAAATGCATCTCCTTTTTTTTGCCGTATTTGCATATTTGGTTGTTTTTTCCATTTTCCAATAGCATTTTTCCTTATAATTATTATTTTCATAATTATTAATATTATTAATATATATTATTATCTTTTTTCCTTATATTTAATATAAATTTTAAGTTGAATCCTGTTATTTTAAATATCCTCTAATTACAAGTGTTGATGTTTAACAGAGTTTTTTTAAGATACAAGAATTTGCTTTTGAGAAAGTGGCAGTCTTTAAATTTGAAGAATATTAAAAAAAACATTTCATAATGCAATGCAATTCTGATGCATATTTATTTATATTTATCAGGTTAATTATATTTTATTTTACTCATAAAATACACAATAACTCTATTAATGTTTTTTATTACGATTTATAATCTTTTCTTATAGAAAGGTTAATATAAAACTTGTTTTCAAAAATATATAATGACATTATTTTTCATATATCTTGAAGTCATTTTTGATTGAGTTTTTTAAGCTTTTTTTTGCATACGTAGTACATTTTTGAAGAATTTTTAGGTCATTAACATCCTAGCTCTGGTGATGAGCGTTATCTTTTCTTACATGTTTTTATAATGTTGTCAGTTGGCACCTTTGGCGACTGAAAAGTTTACGAATTTTGCTCTTAATCAAGACTGGTTTTTATAAAAATATTTTAGATGGTTTTCAGTTGGGATAATGGCACTTTATAATTGGATTATGACTTGATAATATTTCGAAAAATTTCATTCACAAAGTCACAACTGATTAATGTCATTCCGCAGTTCTTTGTTTACATAATTATCGTACAAATTAAAGTATGAAAACATTAAAAATATAATTATTGATAATATATATTTTCTAAGAGACTAGGTCATAAGAGAACAGTTTCTTTACGAAAGTTACTCATACACGTCGTGTCAAACCTTTTGAACTTTCGTTGTTTATATCAGGTTTATTTAATTTAAAATATTTTTTTATTTCTTTGAAGTAGACTTAATGTTTGAAAAAAAAATCGAAAAGTTCTTTTTTAAAAAAATTGGTGGTTAATTGGTGTCAATTGACATAATTTTTCAAGTAATTTTTCAGGGCAAATTGAACCCCTCTCCTTAAAATTGTTTCATAAAGGAGACCGTTAACATAAGCATTCACTAGCATGTAAGACGAAGCTCAGATTAAACTGCTAAAAATGCACCATTAAGAAAATGGACATAGTATAGGATTTCACTCCTTAATCTAGTTTTATAATAAGTTTCGCATTTAAAAGAAATAACTTGCGAATAATAAATAACGGTTATGTTAGAAAAATCAATGTTTAAATTCAAGAGGTACATTTTGTGCTGTGTTCAGTTTTCTTAATCCTTTGACGGAAATGGAACACCGGTGTCTCTTTCATATATTTCTTTTTTAAATTTAAATTTTTCTTTTCATTCATATTCAAAAATTGATTAATGATTGATTTTGTGAATTGAAAAAAATTCCAATGACGAAAATCAAGAAAAGAAATTTTAAATTCCAATGAACTGTTTCTCTTGGATCTAAATAACTTCAAATAGGTGCTAATTTGAAAAATTATTGTTTAGAAGTGAACAGTGTTAAAACAATTTTACCTTTAACGCAGAAAAAGATACCACTGTTTCATACAGTATTTCTTAAAAAAGATTATTAAAATGCTAAATATAATATTTTTCACTTATTTTGACCTAAATTAATGCAATATAATGAAAAAAGTATGAAAAATATATTTAATAAAAATTCTGCATCAAAGGAATAACACACAATTCAAGTTAAGTCTATTTTTCAAACCAGCAAACTCCCTTTCAGAGCTATATCCACTTTTTCAACATGTTTTTTAAACTATGTTCATTTTCTCAAACGCGCATTTTTAGTTATGCCCAAAATAATAAAAAGTTTACCGGCCAAATTTATATATATTTTTTTAATTTCCATTCTTACTGCATTTGTTTTAGCATATAATTCAGAATAAAAACAAATCGGAGAACGCGTTTATTATTATTATTATTATTATTATTTAATCTTATTTAGATGTGAGTAATTTTCCGAAAAACTCGCTCACCCAGGAAAGTCATCTTACTTTCACATTATTTTTTTTAATTCAAACTTTCTGTACAAAAAAAAAAAAAAAAATTATGAAATTTTTTTTTTTACCTTGAATTGTTTTTTCAAAGCGTGAGTTTTTGAGCCTACAGTATAGGCATTTGGTAAGTATAGTTGAAAATTTAGGTTTTTCTTGTTGTTTTTATGCTTTTCGTGTAGTTCTCTATCTGAATAATTGTAATGTAGCAGGAATGATATATGGTGGCAGATATTGTGCAATTTATATTAAAATTGTTTTATGATAAATATCCACAAATGTTTATAAAACTTTTATCCTGTTCTGCGTTTAACTTTTTACTATACACGTCTTACTTATCATTTTAATCAACATTATCAATAAATTAGCAATCATTCTTTAATCATGATTACTTTTAATCATGATTACTTTTAACCAAAATTATCATAGTAATTAAGATCAGCTGTATCAAACAGCGATATCTGCAACGCAAAAAAAAAAAAAAAAAAAAAAAAAAAAAACATTGGAGGTTTTTTTTCTTTTTATGTTTTGATCTTAAGGACAAATATAGCTTTATTTGATTATATTTTAAAAAAAAAAAAAAAAAAACGATTAACTTGTCCAAGTAATTGGAAACGTAGCATTTTTAAAAAATTAAATAAGTAAAAATAAAAACATTTTTTAAAAAAATTCACAAATATAATTCTAATTCCTTGTAATGAATAAAAAGCATTGCAGCGGAAAATAATTTTTATTTTAAACAATCATATTCGTTGAATAATTAAATGAGTAAAAAAATAAGCTTTTGGAATTCTTTAAAAATTAAGTTTAATTTCTTATGGAAAAAATAACATTAGCATTGAAATTAATTTATTTTCTTACAGGAAGGAAGGTTTAGTATTCTTACACAGAAAGAAATAAAGAATACACGTGAAAACGTGTAAATTTGCCATAAAAATGTCTGAATATACAAATTGTAACTTTTTAGCTGTATTTTTATAATATCAAAAAATGACAAATCGGATTTGTCCAAAAAATGGTAAATGAGATCATTTGTTTTAATTTACCTTTAAAAAAATTGAAAATTTCGAAAATAATTCTCTGTAGAGAAATTTAGCTCGTGTCTGAGGTGTATAGAATTCAAGCATACAAATGAGGGTTAAAAAAGCCAGGGTAGGGTCACCTGGAACTTGGAGTCAAATTCTGGAGAAGGCCCGGGTCCATCCTGTTCCATCATGCTACTGAGGAATAAAAGAAGGATTTATGGTTTAAACAACAGGCATCATTTTTAAAAAGTCCTGTGTAACCAGTGTACATCATAATTGTTAATTTTTTTCAGAAAATTATAACATGTAACTGGAAAAATAAATAAATAAATAAATTATATTGCAATGAATTAAGAATTTAATTAATGCCTGCAATTGTTTGAATAATTATAGGAAAATCAAATGGCATGACCTTAGATCATATGTGTTTTTAAAATTGTGATATTTTGTAATGTTATATTGCATATCATAAAAGAACCGTATTTTTAAAATTCTACGATAATGTGATAATTCATTACGCTTTAATTGGATTTTATAAAACATTTTCTCTCTTTTTTTGCCCTTCCTCTCATTAATATCAAAAATTTTAATTTCGTCCGACTTATTCAATATTTGCTTGCCATACATTCAAAATAATAATAAATTATAGAATAACACGCTAAAAATAAATTTTCATGTTTACAACATTTATTTCAATGCAAAATGTAGTTTGTAATTAAATATCTTTAAAATTAGAAACCATTAGAAATCCTTAAAATTATCATACCTTATTAGGAATTAGGAACCCTCAAATTAGAATTAATAAAACGAAACAAATTGGGATGAAAAAATCGCATAAGCTGCCAAAAGCAGAATATTCTCTACACGACAAAAGCGCCATCTAACTGGAAAAGGAAGATCTATTTCTTTATCGTTTAATTCAATAACGTTAGGATGTTATACTACGAGGGATAAAAATGAAAAAATAATGAGTTTTGGTAATAAATAAATAAATAATTGTATTTCTGCACAGGCGTGAGTCGAAATATAAACGAATAAGGGTTTATTCGTTTATATTTCGAAAAAGCTAAACTCTCTTATTGCTTTTATACTATAAAATGTATTAGCTTAATTTATATCTTTTAACAGTTTGAGTTTAAGTAACACCCACACGAGTTTGAGTATACGTAAAGAAGAGGGGAAAATAGAATCGACTAGATTGGTTAACTCTTTTATCGTTACAGACGAGATAACTCGTCTTCCAGGAATATTCACTGTGCGTAATGGACGAGATAAGTTGTTCTCTTCATACAGTTTTTCTATATTATTGCAGTGTGTCCAGAGACTTATGTATCAGCATTTTAGCGCATTTCGGTCCATAATATTTTGTCTATTAATTTTAGCGCTCTGGGGAAAATCTTAACCCAAAAGGCGGGATAAACACGTGTCATTGTCGCGATGAAAGTGTTATACATAGAGTTAACTTTTGTTAACGTTTGTTAAGCGTTAACTTTAGCATTATACAGAAAGAGAGAGACATCTTAATTTTAGCCGAATCCATTTTATGAATTGTTAAGTGTTATGCATTTTTGTTTCGACAGAAAATTTTTTTTTTTTTTTTGTATTATTTTTTGATTAAAATGCTCAATATTTTTAAAATTTTATGTTCCGGAATTTTTTTAAAAGTAAAAAATAAGCAAATCAATAACAGCAATAAATATTTACATTATGATAAAAAGAAAATGTTCTCACTGTGAAAACTTAATAATATACCAGAAACAATTATTTCTTGATAAAAATGAACTTCTTAGGAGCATTAAACAAAAAAGTTGACCATTCTTTCAAGTCACCTTGGCTAACAAACATCTATTGAAAAATCTTCAAAAATATCGTTTTTAAATAATATTATTTTACTATAAAACCTCATTTGTGGTTAAAAAATATTAATATATTTGGTACTAAAATTTATATAAGTAAAGAACCTTCTAAACTTTCACTGCAAACATAAAATCGACAATTAGCCAAAAAGCTTCTAGATGTTGTTCTAAATCATAACTTAAGAAATATTTTAAAACAAAGTAAATAAATAGTATTTTGTTAACGTAAAAACAATAATAAAAAAAACTAAGCGTAATAAACGTAAAAAATAAACCTTTTTACAGTAATTTTCAAAGCGCTTTTGATTAGTTGTAAATTCTGCAAGAATAAAACTATGAATTCACATTATTAACACGTTAAATATATAATTCAAAATATACTTTTGTTTATATATTTTTGTAAGTATTTGGTTAAAAAAATATATATTTTGGTAAGTATTTGGTTACAAAAATTTCCTAAAATAAATCAACAAATGAGATCAGGTATCACTTTAAAAAAAAAGTTGAAACTAGATTTATCCATTATCCATATTATGAAATTAGATTTATCCATAACATATCCATTTTAAACATAATTTATTATAACAGAGGAATTTGCTAAAAATGTTTGAGATAATAGATAAAAATACTAAAAAATAAAAATTTTGAAGATTTTATTCAGTAAAATTTTTTTCCTTTATAAAATATGCTGATTTTTTTTAATAATTAATTCGAATTTTTCTTATTTAAAATGTATCGTGTTCAACAATACTACAAGAATTTTAAGAATTGATACATTTAAGTGAACTTATACTAATTAAATAATGTAATTAAGCCTACAATAGAGCTCGTTGATGATTAAAAGATTAAGTACGTGGTATCAATAACAAAACTAGCAAGCTGTTGATTGCGTTTACAAATAAACGAGCCCAAGTTTTAAAAAAATACCTGGCAGCTGAAAACGGGCTTCCAGAATGTTATTCTATAAAGTCTTCATATTTTTAAAAATGCTTTCAACACCTTGCCCTGTTCCAGTCCCCCAGTTTCGGCTTTCCCTTTCATATGGAGGAGGACGGTTACCAAAATTATCGAAAGTAGACACCACCTTGGGGGAAATTTCTGACCCCTACTGGGATTTGTATATTTTTTTAACCTACAGCATGTGTACTAGGTAGTGCAGCTGGCGTCTTCACATTTTCATCGAAGCTCATCTCAAATTGACAAGCAATTCTACACGCTCTGATCATGCTAACAATGTCACCCAACTTGTCGTGTACGCAACAAAGTGCAAGTACGTCACACTAGGCTGTCTCTGAAACCCCAATGAAAATGGAACAAATAAACGATGCCATTTACATGGTATAACTATCATTCACATTTCTGTCACCTTTTCTTGTAAAATGACCTCAACATGTGTTACATGTTTCCTTGGAATAGGGAAACAATGTGCTCAACATATTAAGGTTTAAAAAAGAACCTTGTCGATGTGTCATTATTCGTTTTTAAGTTTTGTCATAAAAATTCGTTCTTTGATCTGCATAATAAGAATAAATATGTTCTGTATACAGTTGTGTGTCCCTTAAAGCTCCTAGATAGAAAGTTCTCAGTTTGAGTCTAGCTTCGCATTTTTTTTTCTATAAATTTAAAATTTTGAACATTTTCTACCGTTTGGAAACTTGATATTGGTTGTTGTTCTCTTCATTGGTGTGAGTGAACACTTTCAACAATTTCGAAACCTGATACGTTACCATGTCTCACATCCGAAACACAATTACAATTTTGCTTCTGAAACCTAAATTAAAATGAAATAAATAAGCGATGCCATTTACATGGTATAACTATCATTCACATTTCTGTCATCATTAATTGTAAAATAGCCTCAGCATATATCACATGTTTTCTTAGAATAGGGAAAAACATATTAGGTTTTAGAAAATAACCTTGTCTATGTGTCATCATTCGTTTTTAAGTTTTGTCATAAAAATTCGTTGCTTGATCTGCATAATAATATATCCTAAATACAGTTGCATGTCCCTTAAGGCTCCTAGTTTCAAAGTTGTGTGATTTTCAGTCTACTTCCCAATACTTCGTAATTTTTTCCTACAAACTCAAAATTTTGAACATTCACTACAGCTTGGAAGCTTTATATTTGTTGTTGTTATTGTTTATTTCAATATTGTAAGAATAAATACAACTGTAAACATTGTACTTAGCATATTAAGGTTCAAAAAAGAACATTGCCTATCATCACTATTCATTTTGGTATTGTCGTAAGAATTCGTTGTTTGTTCTGTCTAATAAAAATATTTCCTAAATGCAGTTGTATTTCCTTAATAATTCCTTTATAAAAAATTATGGTTTTATGTATTTTTTGTTTTAAATAAATAATAAATCTCATATCAGAGAACAAGACAGCAGTACTTTTTACTTAAAAGCAGTAGCATTTGGGTTGAAATTAATATTTAAACACGTCGATATTTGAATCTGAATCTCAATGTTTATGTACTAAAAACTAAAAAATGTTATAGAGAAAACCCCAGCGTCAACTTTTAAGAAATACCCAAAAAGTAGCTTTTCTCGAGATTTTTAAATTATGTAATTTTAAATAGCAAAATCTATAATTTGAATGAAATCGGTTGAATACTTCTTGAAAAATAAAAATAAAATAAAACATCTAAAGTTTTTATTTCTCAAAAACTATGTAATCGATTTTGCTAATACATTTTGATTTTATGAATTTAAACTACGTACTTTAAAAAAAATGCAAAAATTCGTTTACTTTGACATATCAATGCTTTGTTAATGAAATAATAATCTTTGTTAAATTAAATAATAGTAAAAATAATTTTTGAGAGAATTCATTGAAGTTTCAAATTTTATGAAAGAGTTAAAAGGAAAAAAAAAAAATTTTATTCCTGCAATTCTGCACACGGATACAGCGAAAATTGCAAAACGCGGAATCACTTACTGCAATCCGTTGCAAAAAAGTATACTTATTTAGGAAAATAATATTTTACGTCTAATTTTGTTGCTTAAACTTGCCTGCATTAATTAGTTAGTATATCGTATTAAACTGGCCTTTCAAAACATTATGACCCACTTCCAGTTCATATAATGCCAACAGTTGCACAAAAAGCATTTCTTTTTAAAAGAAAACACAAGTTTTTAATTAAAATTTTTTTGTTTTTGTTTTCATTCATAAAGAATATAGCAAATATTTATTTGTGGAGTAGCAAATCGGGTAAATGGCCTGTACGATTTTGCTGACGCACTCGCACGAATTTTTAGAAATAGTTTTCCATAAATGTGGCTAAATGTCACATGATTCGGGTAGCCAATTCTGATTATTAAAACGGAAAAATTACACGACTAGGGTAAGATGCAGCATTTCTCAACAATACTTAGTGTAATGCAGCATTTGCTTCGTGTAACAATCCATTTTTACTAACCATAAACTATCAGCTGTCCCACTGTTTTTTTTTTTTTTTTGGCAACTTCTTATAGAAAAAAAAAATGGCGTAACACACAGATCTTGGAGAATTTTGGGACATCCTTTACATAAAAATCCAGTCATTTGGCGAATTGTGTTCTAGGATCTATCTCGTTTTATTTTAAGCAATCTGACACGAAGAACTCACTTAAGGAACACGCGACGCTTAAAAAGCATATTCCTGGACATTCTTTTGGTGATGGATATTCTAATGAAAGAAGTGGTTTAAAATTACTAATAACACAAATACTGATGCATATCTTTTACGGAAAATAAATTGTCATCTAATTTTAGATACAATCATAAATATTTCTAAAAATTAATATGCATAATTTAAAAACATGGCTTGAGACGTAAATTCAATACTATCATCAAAAGCAAAACTCCTAATCAATATCAAACAATATTAACAACCGAAGTTCCTTAAAGAGATCTATACCGGGAAAAAAATTTTCATGGCAAATTCTGTTTCACCTTCTTTGATATTTCAAAACTTAAAGTTTAGGGAAAAGTAAATTCAGTAAACTTAGAGCATCAAAAGCTTTTCTATGCTTTAAATTCTAAAATACATTTCTAGGTAAAATAGTATTTGCCATGAATGATTTCTACCAAGATATAGCTTCCTCTTAAGTGGTTATAACGACATATGTGGGCAGTCCCTAATGACAATTTAATTAAAAATTTTATTTCCAATCAATGACATACCTATCTGAGTCAGATTTAAATTTTAGTTTGCACCTTAAGATTTATTTTGATAGCAAATTTACCTCTGCATTCTCATAAACTCATTTCTATAATTACTTATATAGAAGCTTTATTGCAAAATATATAGAAGCTTTATTGGAATTAGAATAAAGCTCCATTCTTGCTTATTAAATACGACCTTCAAACATATACAGAAGCTAAAGGAAAAAATATTTGAGCAGAAAAGCATTGTATTAATAAAATATTCTGAGCCCAGGTGTAAATAAAAGTAATAAAAATCTCTTCGAAAGTTTTTTTAATACCGTATCTATTTTCTTTTCTTGTTATGCCTGACCTACTGAGCGTAATTATACGGTATCTTGTGTATACGAAGATTCTCCGGTGCTGAACTTACTAAAGAGAATTTTTCCGGGGAGGGGGTGATGGATCGAGTTTTCTGGAGCAAAATTTTGCGCATCATATTTAACTTTCTCTTTCTGTATTCCAAAAGGGAAGGTGAACACCCCTCAAAAAAGCAGATGCCGTCTTCGGTAATCCTGATTGGTTTTCTTCTTAGACAAATTGGTAAGATGTGTTTTTGGCGCTGGTGCCTTGACGGACAGATGGCAATTGCCCGAAATCTCAGGTGGGGGATTTTTTTTCTGCTTGAAAAGGAATTGCTTTGGAAAAAAAAATAGGAGGGTCAAGTGACAGTTTCCCCTGAAAAGAATTGTAGAACAGAAAAATGCCTCTCGTTTTTTAATATTTTCATAACTTGGGGATACTACTCGGAAAAACGAATGAATAAATTTATTGCTAATGCCCTGCTAAAAAGCCACAAAAGTGCTCTTAGCGTAAAAAAAGTTGTCGCGCGGCACACACACCCCCTCTCATAAACCATAAAAAGCGAGCAATAGAAAAGTAGGATCTTAAATTACAAAAAAGCCTAGCAGTAACAGATACCTTTTCGTCCTGCTTGCCCGTTTTTTTTTTGTTTTTTTTCCCCTACTTTGTCATATAGCTTTCTTCTCTCCCCCCTTCCCTAAATAATAGAAAAGAAAGCGATATTTTTCTGTCATTGGGATTGATATAAATCCTCCCATTATTTTGTTGTTTTTAAACCATGCTTTTCATGTGTACTTAAGTGTTATATAACTAATGCATTGCCTTGTAAAACTCAATTTTAGCAATCACTTTAAAGTATAAAGAAAATACGAAAATTTTACTGTTTTGAAAAGCCTAAATTTAAATTTTAATAAAACTGTAAACATATTAAATTGTAGAGAATCATTTATTATTATTTTTTTTTCATCTTTACAGCTTCAATTTGTAACTTGAATATGATTCCAGTAATTTTTCTTTTAATTTGAGTTTCAAAATACCATAATTAAAATCACCAAAATTGACAAACAAATTTTTATTTCGTAGGTTTTACTTTTTATTTATCTGGTACTATCATTCAGTGAAACAGAAAACTTTCAGATTTTTCAAAGTAGCTTAGCACTAAACAATATGAACAAAATAAAATAAATTCCTATATGCAATAAAATAAATTTAAATGTACTTAACATTTTAAAACACTGAAGCATTTATCGAGGTTTCATTATTTAGCTATAATGAGGGTGTGGGGTAGCTTTTAGAGTCGTAAGTCATAAATGTAGCTTTTATTTCTGTAAGCTTGATAATTTATTCATGCGATAAACGAAATAATGGTGGAGGCATGATAATTTAACTCATAGCGGAAATATAACTTTTTACTTTTTGACAAACTTGCACAGTAGAAACTACTCATCCAGTTGAAGAAATATGTAACTCATATTTGCATAAAAATGTTGAAAACAACTTGAAAAGGCATAAATTAAAAAAGATAGGGTAGAAGACAAACAACTGTTTTAATACCATGTACAAATACTAAAATCAGTACTGAGATACAGAAGATACTCTAATTTCCATGCAACTCAAGTCTTTCATTAAATTAGTGTCTTTAAACTCCACAACATCAATGAATTCACATCTCATTTTTATAATATTCAACGCAAAATAATTGCTTACAAACAAACATATAAATTAATAGCAACGGTTTATAGACAGTTTAATATCAAATTTAGTTTTTAATAATAATCCTGCGTTAATAAAGCGTTTAACTGACTATATCATAAAATTAAAATAATAATAATAATAATCCTGAATAAACGTTCCATAAAACATTATAGCAATCTTATGTGAAATTAAGTGAAATGAAGCAAGCGGAGTGGAATTTATTATATTTTTAAGTGGAATTAATTAATTAAGTGAGATTAATTTAGTGGAATCAATTTAGGGGCATTAATTAAGTAGTTAATTTATTAAGTGGAATTATGCATGCAAGTAAAATTAAGTAAGTAATCTAAACAACTGGATGTTCTAAATTATAATCCAAACAAATTTATTTGAAATTGTTTTTTACTTTTATTATGTATTACTTCTTAAATGTCTTAAAGAGTTTCCTTTTATTTCTCTTGAGTACGATAGCTTTTTTTTTTTCTTTTTTATCTCACTTTGTTTTCAGAATTTCTGGGCGTAACAGTAATACCATTAACAACATCGTATTGTGCTTTAAATCTGAAAGAAACTTTATTTTATCTTCCATACTACTTTTTTGTCAAATTATTCTTCTTACAAAAAATATGACATGACATATGAAAACCCATTTACCTTATTAAAGTCTCATTTTTCTCGACGATTCAAAAAAAATTTTCTCAACATGAAACTAACGAAAGATCCCTCATTGCATAAATTTTCGCATATAACGAAACAACCAAAATGAAAATATTTCCTTTTCGTGTGGCTTTTAATTTTAATTTAAAATCTAGAAAGCAATTTGCATTTCCCTTTTCTTTGAAAATATCCCGACATAATTATCATTTATATGCAGTTTTAAGTCATAAAATAATATAAAAAAGAAGACGAAGACATATAAATGTCTAGTATATATTTTCACGTGCTTTTAATTCAAATTTAAAATCTAGAAAGCAATTTGCATTTTCCTTTTCTTTGAAAATATCCTGGCATAATTTTCATTTATGTACAGTTTTAAATCACAAAATAACATAAATAGGAAGAAGAAGACATATAAATGTCCAATATATATGTCTTCATATCCTGAATCGTGATAGCATATGTCTAGAGGCTTAATATTTATTTTTAAAACTTCTGTGAAACCAGTATGTTCAAGAGGTTCAACCCACTAAGTTCAATACTACATCTAACCCTTTAGTTCTAGGTAAACATAAAACGAAAGGAAACAACCGTAGAAAATTCACGAAATGCATATTTCATTCAAAAGAGGCATCTTAATTTAAAATACAAGACTTTCCTAGCCAACACCTGTATTTACTTTTCTTCAAAGTACTACCAGTGGGTCTAAAGGATTAGAGTTGGGTAAGAAAACCAGCTGTTATTTGAACTAAAAATTGCTAGAGAACTTTCTACGTTTGTTCAACAAATAGGTCCAAAGGAATGGCACACTTTTAGGTTTCATCAAATAACTCTCTAAAACTTGAATAATTTGCCAGCTGTTCTTAGAGCAGGACAATGCGATGGTCACGCAATTTCACTAGTTCTAAGGAATTTTATTAGCTATTTGAACAGATGATAGATTTAGTCACAGTAAAGCTATAAATTTACTGTCACATTTTTCAGGAAGCTTTATCCTGTAATATATTTTATTCCTGGCTAACAGTTTTATTTACTTATTTTCAGAAATAACGTTAAGTAATGCTGCAATCTACATTTTACATGGCATGCTTTATTTTTAATATCATTACAATTAAAAGTCAAAGTGTTATTTGCATAGTACGAGT
The DNA here is from genome assembly GCA_949128135.1 of Parasteatoda lunata. Taxonomy (NCBI): domain Eukaryota; kingdom Metazoa; phylum Arthropoda; class Arachnida; order Araneae; family Theridiidae; genus Parasteatoda; species Parasteatoda lunata. The sequence goes on along the minus strand of OX421980.1, from coordinate 34,977,811 downwards.
TTAGAAATGAAAAATTTGAATAAAAGGCATTGACCTGCATAATTTTGGTGTAGAAATTATATTTTAAATTCTTCACAACCCTTTTGTTTACATAATAAATAATTTGTAAAACTTTTTTTGAAGAAGTATATTAAATTTTGATGTGTAAAAATTAATTCCTACTTTTAAAAAAGATTTTATTTAGGAAAGTGATTATAATAACTCTACACTCTCAGAAAAATCAATTCAACATTGAACCATAATGTCGGGAAAATTTGCAGCAAACTTATTAAGTTAGATTGAACCATGTTTCTGTACAATTTGGACCATATTGTAAGATCAAATTTAGGATGGTTTAATTCGCACGATAATATGGTTCAGCTAGGCATCATATTAAGATAGCTGCAAATTTACCACTATTTTAGGTTCAAAGCGCTTCGAAATTTCTTGCAGTTTTGGGTTACTTTTTTTAAATTCATTTAAAGCTACGCATTTATAAATAGAGGGAGTATTCTAAATAACTTATAGTCATGACATATTTTAAACGTCTGAACAAACACTTTAATACTTGACTCTTTAAATTTCAGCTTGTTCCGAGCTAATTACATGTACCTCATCCTCAAATGATTGCATTTCAAAAAGCAGACCTAGCGTAAGAAACTTAGCATTCCAGCATTCCTATTTTAAGATAACTAAAACTAAACAATTATGAGTGCGACATTATTAAGTGAATAACATGCTTGTAGAAGAACACAATAATTGAAATATCTTCGAAATAATGATTTTATTCTTGGACTGTTAGTGTCATTATCACTATTTTTTAAATCTGATTTACTAAAACATTGGTCATGTCTTCTAGTTTTTAAATATGAATAAGCACTTTCTTTGCCATGCTCCTTTAATGAAGCATAGTTTTTTGTGAGAAAATTTTTTCCAAAACGCATTCTTTAACAAAGTCTGCTTTTCCTCCTTTAATACTATTTCTTTTGTATATGAAGCCGCTAAGTAAAATCCTTTTCAGTAACATTTAACAAATAAATAAAAGAATAAAATAAAATTGAAATAATTACCAAAAAAAATTTTATTCAGTAAGAGTTTCGATGTAGTTAACTTCTCTGATTAATAATCGTTAGTTCACTCTGGAAATGAAATCAATTCAAAATTGGAAAGAAAATATGAGCATGATATATTTTCATGACAAAGAAGTAAGCGCTAACTAGCAGAGTTGGGCGTCGATTGCAGTAATCGATAACAACTGTAATAGATAATTACTGCTGTGTAATCAATTACTTGTAATCACGACTGCAGGTAAGCGAGCTTACAAGTAGTCATGATTTTTGATTACATCTGAGTAGAGCAAAAATATAATCAATTACATATTTCAAATCAAGTAATCAATTACTTGTAATCAGGATTAAAAATTTTGATTACAACTGTGATCTCGATTACATAGCCAATTACTGTAATCAATTACTTGTAATCATGATTACAAGTAATCAAAATATATGATTACATGTAATTATGTAATTATTAATTAGTGTACGTATATTCCATGTACAGAAAAATATGTATCCCCATACATAATTACATAATGTATTTACATATATTATGCAATCGTAAATGCTTGTTATCGTATAATTTGATTGCAAGTAATCACAATTACTTGTAATCGCGATTACTTGTAATCATGATTACCCGTAATTGTTGTGATTACTCGGAATCGCAATTATTTGTAATCCCGATTACAGTTCTAATCAAAATTTCTGTGTATTGTAATCAAGATTACAAGTAATTGATTACTGTAATCAATTATTGTAATCACGTTTAGAAGTAATTGATTACTGTAATCAATCATTGTAATCACGTTTACGAGCAACTGATTACCGTAATCAAAGATTGTAATCATGATTGCAGCTGTAATCAAAGTTGTAATCACTATTACAAGTAATTGATTTATGTAATCACTATTGCAGCTGCAATCAAAATTATGTTATCTTGTAATCATGATTACAAGTAATTGATTACTGTAATCAAAAGTTTAATCAATTACATTTTTGTCAAACTCTGCTAACTAGTTTACCTCAATATACTTGATCTTTCCAATCTTTTTTTGCTACCGTAACGTAAATAATATATTTACTTATAAACAGCAAAAAATAATTAGGATTTTTGAATTTTTTTTTTCATTTTTTTTTTTATTTTTAAAATCATGAATTATTAATACACATAATCTTTAGAATATCCACTATTTATGCCATAAATTCTCCATATAGCTAATAACTCTTTATGTAAGTAATAAAACATTTGCTCAACAAATAAATATAAAGCTCAACAAATAAATATAATGATAATTTAAATATATAATCGAAGCTTAAATATGGTAAATTAAATAAAAGAAGTAAAAATGCAGATTATTTTTTATTACTGGCGACTTGTACTGTTGATTATTTTTAATATGAATAAACAATCCATCATTAGTTTACAACCATTTTTTTTTTCAGTATGAACTGCTTCATTTTCTTTTCTTTTCTTTTTCTTTTTTTCTTTTTCTTTTTTTCTTTTAATTTTATCAACGGTAACTCACGTTCAGTAAATATTATAATCTTTCTCAGACCGAAACAAAATTAGTTTTTGCTATTTCCTAAGAAAAATTTTGAATTTGTTTAATTAGTAATTATTTAGGAATTAGCTTAAATTCAATTGCCTTAATAAATACAATTGTAAGAATGCATTTTTCCCTAGAAGTCCCTCATAATTTTAGACTTTTAGAAGTTGTTTAGTACTTTGAATTGCGTCTCCAAATTATTCGAATTTTCCAGGCATAAAATTAGAATTTAGAAAATAAAAATTTTTTAAATTTACTTCTCGAAGCTCAATATTAATCTGCAAAATATTATTAAAAACTTACGAAGCAGTTATTAGTGGTTTATTTTTTTCTTCTTTTCTTCTTTTAATCGCGTATCAATTCAATTTTATGTATCTACATAGCGATAAAAACATTATTGATTAAGATATACTGTAAAAAATTCCGGATGAAATTACAGTTTAAGGTACCGGCAATTTGGGTACATCATGCATTAAATCCATTTTACCGTAAAATCCATTTTTTCCGTGATTTTTACAGTAACATTCATTCAATTAGTGTCTTTTAGTGATTTTACGGTAATTATTACTGTAATAATTATAGTATATCTGATTTTTGTTTCTGCATCATGTTCTGGTAAAAATAGATTTTACGGTAAAAATACCGGAACACTGTCGGTACTTCATACCGTAATTTGATCCAGCATTTTTTACAGTGTAAAATTAAATTAAACTGTACTTCCTTTCTATAAAATTTTTATAACTTCCGTTACTACTCCATTTTTTTCAATTGATACAGATTCAGAATTACCTTTTATAATTGAGGAGCAATTTATCTGATTTCAACTCAACTTTTATTGCTAGCTTTTTATTACCCTGAATATTCTTAAATGTTACCATCTTTTCTTATTCTTGGCTTTCAATACTGCATACAAATTAGAGTATCGCGTATCACTTGGGTAGCGAAATTTCCATGTACCCTACCTCCGGACGGGCTTTCAACTCTTCTATGATGATACGGTACAAAATGGTGAAATGCAAATAAATCATTTCTGCAGACATTTTCCGCACCAGATGTTATTCAGTGTTATTTGTAACATTTGTCAGTTGATCGCCTTCACTGTAGCAGGTTTTTATAGGCGGAGCTCGAGTAACAGTCGGGGTTGAATTTGAAAGGGTGACTCTTCAAAATATGATGAAAGGTAAAGTCGATGTGAATATGTTATGCGAATCCTACTGATCATCAAAGGAAAGTTAACTTTGTCCAGTTAACAACGCTACATTTAAAGTATAACGTTTCTTGGCAACACAAAAGCGTTTCTTCTCAACAGTACACAAAAAGGGTTAAAGCTTGGCGAATTTTTTGATAATGGAAAGTCGACTTTAGTGACAATACTTGGATTTTTATTTTTTATTTTTTTGCGATGCTTAAATAGGTATTCCCCTATTATAGGATGCTTAAATAGGTATACTTTCTTTTTTTACTAGAAATATGATAAACGCAAAACACACTAATTCCCTACACTGTAAGAAATTCCGGATCAAATTACGAGAAAATGCATCGACACTCTGGTTGCCGGTACTTTTTCACCATAAAATCCATCTTTAGCGGAACATGTTACGCAACAAAAAATCTGATAAACCGTAGTTTCTGTAGTAATAATTACCGTAAAATCACTGAATCCTTCGAATTAAATAAGTATTGCAGAAAAAATTGCGGTATAATATTTTACGGTAACGATAGATTTTACGTATTGTGATGATGGGCCCAAAGTGCCGGTATCTTATACCGTAATTTCATCCTGAATTTTTTACAGTATACAAAATGTTAGTTTATTTTCGATGAAGCATTAAATTCTGGTTGTTATGTATTAAAATATATAGTGAAAAGTATATGGCTTTGGCTTGTTTTAATAATTTGGTCTCACTTGGAAATTAAGGAAAAAATAATGTAACGCATAGTTATTTTATGCAATTTGAATGCTTTTCATCCAAAAAAATTTTCTAATTATTTTTTAGTTGGCATATTTTAGGGCAGATATGATGAAAATTATCTGTTTTCAGAATCTCTATAATGTTTTTACATATTCTATACAAATACAACTCCTTAGTAGCTTTAATAATAATAATAATAATAATAATAATAATAATAATAATACGGAATTAAAATTTTTAAAAGAAGACCTTGTAAATATGCCTTGTAAATATGCACTCGATAGAGTAGCAGGTAATGAATTATATAGTAAAAAGTATATGGCACTTTGTAGTTGAGGAAAGAAACAAATTTGTTGCACAGGAAAATGCAATTTTTTAAAAAAAATATAATTGCACACCTATAGCTACTCTAAATTATTTGAATGTTTTTCATCTAATTTTTTTTTCTTTCTAATTACTTTTTTGGCCAGATAAGATTAAAATTGTATGTTGTATGTTACCAGAATTAATATTATTTTCATATTCAATACTACGAGAACTTCTATGTAACTTTATTATTAATATTAATATGTAAATGAGATTTTTAAAAGAGAACATTGTAAACATTGTTATATTTGTTACTAGCGTACCATACCTGTTGCCAAACAGAGTAATAGAATTACATTTTACAAAATTAGAGAAGCTAAATAATTCTCAAAATATTACAATTGTATCTAAATTTCTTTAGAGACAGAAATATGGTAAAATTTATCATATTTCTGGCTCTAAAGAAAAACAAAAAGCTCGGAAATTCTTATAGAGGCTCTTTAGTAATAATTTTGGTAAAATTAACAATAAAATATAGTTTTATAATATATGATAAATTGTGTAAATGTCTTAAAATTTAGTAATTTTAGAATTTGAGCATAGCATAGCATAAAAATTAATTCGATCATACCATAAAAGTAATTTATTCGATTAAATTTACTTTTCAGTTTTGTATTTTTTACTAAATGTGTAGTAATAAGAACTATAATTTGTAAAACAGGAATTTCCGATAAACAATTAGCATATGAACAGAAAAATTGTGGAACCATGGATTTCATGGATCATTCATCGGAAAAAAATGAATGGTTTAAATACCGTAAATTTTAGTTTTATTAACCAGAAACATAACAAATCAGCAATTATCAGCTGATAATTATCAATTTATAAATTATCAGCATTAATGAACCATCAGCATACTCTATTAAGATTCATAAGAATATAAGCAAGCTCTTTTGTTTTGTTGCAAAAATTAAAATAATAGCTTTTGTTTATTATGAAAAAAACAATTTTAAATTAATTTTAGAACTTGGACAATATATCGTATAACTGTGATAATTTAATTTATGAGACTGTCCAACAATTTCTAGTTTTTTAAAAGTAAATTTGTGTAAAAAGGAAAAAAATAATTGCAATACTAACCATTTCTACTAAAGTCCATTAGAGAAAACTTAAAAATAAATTAATGAATTAATTAAATGATTATTTTAACGTAAGTATTTTCTTTCAAATTTATAAAACATAAAATATCTATATAACACAATAAAGACAAAAATGATAAAAAGAAAAGACAGTAAAACGAAGAAAATTACTAAATTTTATTTACTGCGCATAATCTGCAAATATATGGAACTCAAGAAAGAAGTTAAAAATATAGAGAAAACATGGAAAATAATAAAGATTAATGAAAAGGGAAGAAAAAAAATTATTTAAATAAAATATTTTTAAAATTATTTCAAAACAATTTTCTTTCAAAAAAAATTATTAAAAAACCAGAAAACAAAATAATGAAAAGATATAATCTCGTTATCAACTCACATGATTATATCCGCTAAAAGGAGTGCCTTCTAATATTGAAATAATGTAGCCAAAGCAAAATATATCAATACAATAGTGTGAGGAGCACTCAAAAAAATTGAAAATAAAATAAAACACATTAAGTTAAAAATATACGAATAAAACATATCAACCAAAAAACAAAAAATAAAGTGTAAGAAAAACACAGAACACAACACAAAACTTAATCTATCAAGCGAGTGGCGAATTCAAATGAATCAATTCAAATCTTTCAATAATGATTTAAAATATTTTCGCAATAAGATTACCAGATTACAAAACACGAAAACAGAAGTGCAAATAGAGGTTGGAAGCGTAAATAGAGGGATCTTTTATGGCGGGTTCTGACTGCAGCACTGTAGCGAGTTTGAATCGTTAGTTGCCTTAGATTGACCCAAAATCAAAGCCAAATCAAAGCCAAAACAAATAATTTAAAATACTGGATAATTTAAAGTTTATAATTAATAAGGTTGATATTTAATTATACAATTTTATCTATTTTAGAAAATTAACATTTATTTAAAAAAAAAAAAAAAAAGGAACAGATTTTTAGCCGCGGATTTACCCGAATTGGATTTGCACATGGTACAAAAATATAAATTTAGTAAACAAAGATGTTTTTAGTATATTTATTAGTAATAGCAACATCCAATTAACTCAATGATTTTAGATAGAAATTGATTGGATTAGTTGAGTATCCATTGTTTCTTATTTTTATTTTATTTATTTATTTTTTTTTTAATAAAAATTTGAAAGAGTTTGTCGAATTGTTTAATAGATAAGTTGACATTACTACATATTACTTTAGTTCTATTCATTTGATTAAAATGGTATTTAAATAAATGTTTTTAGAAATATTGGAATTCCTAGAGTATTTAGTTTATTTATATTAACATTAAAATAATCTCTTTTATCGTATAAATCAATAAGGCAGATAATTTATTCTTGTTTAATACTAAATCCAAAAAATTTAAATTAATATTATGATCAATTTTAATAATTTTTTTTCTTCTCGTTTTATTAATCTTTATTATTTTCCTTGTTTTCTCTATATTTTTGCAAAAGTTAATTTGTTTAGAATTTGTAAAATGCTTTTACTTTAACTAATTATAATTATTAATAATAATGAATTGCGATAATGAATGACAAGGTTATTAACGATTTTTACTTAGCAAATTCTTAAGCTTTCTATTTCTTGGCTTTGATTTCTGTTACTGTATTTTTGATCAAAAGTTTATTTTCTTATTTTTTTTTTCAAACTAATTACATATAAAGGTAAAAAAATACTTTGTTTTGTTTTTCCGAAATGTTATTTTTTTCATATGTTACTGATCAAGTAAACGAAATGAAAAGATATTTATGAAAGAAAAGGAAACTTTCCTAAGTTATTCTCAGATAATTTGGGAGAAATTTAAAACTGTCAGATATTTGACAACATGCAATAAAGATTTTCTGTAAAGCTCACAATGAACGCTCACGATAATGGCATTTTGGGTTGATCTCTAAATTCTCATAAGAAAATTTGAAACCTACTATTTATTAACACTAGATTGCCTAAAGAAGACATTTTGACTGCTTTTAATTTCAATTAGAAAAACAATGATGTATATAATGACACAATTTCTTAGAATTTTGTACATCATATAACTTTTTTATTCTTAATATTTACTAATAACTTTTTATATAACTATTTATTAACTATTTACTAATAACTGTAAATAATATAAAAAAATATTAAAAATTCATTTTAATAAAATTTCTTTATACATTATTTATTCTTTTACAATCCAGTCATTTTGACTGCTTTTGGGCAATATAGGTATACACTAAGTTTCAGTCTTTCTAGTGTTAATTAACCTTAACAGCCAAATATTTTGATTTTTTGTTACTACTTTTCGTGATTGACTTTTTCTTTAAATTAATTAGTTGTTGAAATAAATTTATTAGTTTTTAACGAAATAAATGAAATGAACTGAGCCACGGTCTAAAAAGTTTTTATAATTACTACGAAACACTTATAAATGAAGAAAATATAACTCAAGAGAATATAACTCTAATACGAAATACTGTATCCATTTTTTATTTCATCTCATAAGAATTTGAACTTGGAAAGTTTTTCTAAAATAAATATGATTTTATGAGCAACGCTAATTCAATAAAACCAATTTCTTACAATAAAGGAGGCGTCTATTCTATTTCAGCTCTTTCATTTTCTACTATGCAAATGCAAAGTACTTAATAAATTTTATTTTAAAAGAAGCTCTTCCTATTATTCTACAAGACTCTCCTATTTTACTAGCTGACAAGCAATCAGTAAAACAGATTAAAGCTAAGCATCTGCTGTCTCTGTTTACAGCTTTTACTTTCTGTTTCGGAAGTGGGCCAGTGGGCAAGTGTTTCAGTGGGTAAAAAAAAAAACTTTAAAATCTTTCTGGAAGACTCTCCCTCAATGGGGTTCTTGTTTCTTCCTGTCTTCTGCTTTGTACCACCCTTGTTTACCTCTCCCCTATTTAAAAAAATCTCCAGGTTAGTAGCACCAAACCGACCTTGGCCATGACCCCCTCGAAGTTCACCCTCGCTAAGTTCTTTTTTTGCACCAATATTCGATTTTATTTTTATCACCATCTCTATACCCTCTGCATCGCTATAGAATATTCACCCTGCCCTGCGATTATTCCTGGGCCTTTCTTTGACTCCCAACTAAAAATAGAACTATATATTATTCTTAAGAAAAGCTGATACCCGAGCTAATACGATGCGTTGATACAAAAAAGAGGGGCTTGGTTCGACTTAGAGAGAACCCACGGCTCACCCAGAAATCTCCCTCTTTATAACGATGTTTACTTCCTACATTTTTCTCCCACCTTCGTAGGTGTCAGTGGCCGCATGCAAAGGGTTAAATCCTCTCTCATCTCATTTCTTTTCTACTGGTGGTAAAGGGTTTTGGTCCAGTCTGTCGCGCAGGACATGCCTTAATCTTCATGATCTCTTTTTCACCATTGTCGGCCGGAAGGGCATTGGAATATGATTTTAGCCAATCTACCCTGGTCAAGAAAAACACAGCTAGCTATTTTTCTTCATTTTTGAGGTACCTTATCAGATGGCCCATACCAACCGCAGCTGCTGGAGTGGAGAGGATAAAAAAACGGTTCGCCTTGCTGAACTGGATACTCAGTTTAAATTTTCTCGTTCATCAGAAAAGTATCCGCTTTCAATATTTTATTATTCTGAAACAATTAGTGGAATGAAAATGAAATGTTGCGAATTCTTAATTTCACTAATAAGATTATAAAAGGCGTAAAAAATCTCTTAAGAAATTTAAGATAATTAACCGCAGAATTTGCTATCATATCTAAATTGTACTAACCCTCATTATTTAATTACATTTCTGATATTTCTTATTTATTAATTTGTTTAATTATTCATATTATTTTTATTTATTTTGTTTCATCAAAAGCAAGCAAAATACGACACATATATGTACGTAGGGAACGTACTCTACGTTCAAATGTATGCTTATAAATGCTTATGTACCTTATGTAAGCTTGTGAAACTGCTTCCATTTATTACCATAACAAACAATGATGGTAGTAAAAAAAATTTTTAGCACTTTGCCCAAAAACAAAAGCTACAAATCAAATTTTTGATCATGGCATCATATTATGCAGAATATTCATTATGCTAGAGGAATGATTTGGATAAGGGCCACAGAGATATAAATATTGCACTCCGAAATCATCTGTAGAAAATGATCCAGTGTATTATGATCCGAAAATTTAGTCAAAATAACCAATAAAATTCCACGGGTTTGTGGGGTGATGATCGTTTCTAATGGAGATTGCCTTGATTAATATAAAATTTAAGACAAAATTTTGTTATTTAACCTGAATAATGTTATTAAGTATGCTTCTTTGCGTGAGCAAAAGGTTATATTCATGCGATATATTTGCGCAAATTTCTTGGAAAAACGGGAAAAAAGTGGTTGTATTGAAAGTTTTGGGGTCGGGATAGTCTGGTCGGTAGGACGCTAGGCCCATGTCCGAGAGTTCGTGGGCTTGAACCCCGCCGGACGAAGACTCGCAGTGTAGTAAAATGGTGACTGATGCATGTTAAATTTATCGAGTCGCAAAGTCCTCCATGTTCCCATAACAACACCTCTGGGGGTACTGGATTGGAGATTTTTTTTATTTTATTTTATAACCGTTGTTGAACAGCCGACCCAATTTCATGGGTTTACGACTACTAATGTTCAACTCCGTAGCCTTGTAATTTTGAACCAATCCAGAAGACAAGGAAACTCCTGGATCAGTACCCCCAAAGGTATTGATTTGTTATGGAAACACAGAGGACTTTGAGACTCGACAGATTTAACGTGCATTAGTCACCATTTACTACACGGAGATTCTTCGGCCGGCGAGGATCGAACCCACTGGATGGGAGATTGATCGTTCTCTGATTCAGGTCAAAATTACGATCTGAGGATGTATGAATGGGTCTGCCCTATAAAAGGGTGTGACGTATGGGTATGGCAGAAGTCGAATTATTGGCCATAGATGGCGCCACTGGAAAACAAGAATAATCGCACCCCTCTGCCTTAACAGGCATACGAAAGAGAGATCGAAATTTTTCAGTGATATTGTAATAAAAATAAATATTAAATCGGATTTGAAAATTGTAAGGGTTCCATCCATATGTGATGGAATATAAATTCATGTAACATTTTCTGAAATTGATAACACCTCAATTTTAAAACTGTAGCATTTCATCCATATTAGAACTCTCAAACAATAAAATTTCCAGAAATCAATTTCTCATAAACATAACAGCTCCAGAAACATTGCTTCAGAAATGGTAAAAAATCAAATTTTTGACGATTATTGACGACAGACACCGAGAAACAGAACTTTTTTATAAAAAGTGTTAAAATCCCCTAATCACTTATTTATTCGAAATTGTAATAAAATAAAAATACTTAAACGTGTTTAAGGACTTAATTTTTTACCGATTGTATTATTTTTTAATCCGTAGAATTATAAATGAATTTTACTCCAATGAATTTGGTATCAATAAAAAATAAAGATGTGTTACTCTTTCGCAAAAGTTAAAAAAAAATGGCTACAATATCGGAACAGAACTTTTGTGCCATTTTTACAAATCTAATTCTAAACTTTTCATTTTAGAAGCAAAATACAAAAAAAAAAAAAAAAAAAAAAAAAAAACTGTTTAACAGATTTATTGTCGCTGATCTGCTGAATCAAATATCGAAGAACATTTGAAGCAAATTAAATTTCAAATCGAATTTCAACTTGCTTCATGGGAATGTTTTAGAAAAGGGAAAGTCAAAAATGTATTAAAATTGAAAAATTTCAGTGTGGGTTTAGAAAAATAAATTTAACCATAGTAATAAAACAGGGTAATTCAAGTGACTAAATATGCTATAAAAATTACTTTTTATCAGTGTTAAGTCATTTAATTTTTTCTTGTTCCAAGTTTTTAATAGATTATGTTCCAGAGAAAAACATTCAGACGAAATTACCATATTGTATGGTAATGACATTTCTGGTTAAAAATAAATAAATAAATAAATAAATTAAATTAAAAAAACATAATTTTGGTAACATATACGATATTAGAATCATTCATTTAGTAATGCTTCAATTCATATGCTAACGTTTACCGGACATTCTGGTTTTCAAAATTATAATTATTATTGCAACACATTCAGTAAAACAATTAAAAATTGAAAAGTAAGTTCAACAGCTCTAAGGTATCATGATAAAAAAAACTACTAAATTTTACCACATTTACCAAGTTTTATCTAACATTAGAAAGCCATATTTCATTGTTAATTTTACCAAAACTCTCCGGTAAAAATTTATGAGCTTTTTGGTGTTTCCATAGTGCCAGAAACACGGTAAATTTTACCATATTCACATAGTTTTGACCATACTTCTTCTCTCAGTGAGAGGCATTTCATTTAGTCAGATTTTTTTATTTGTGACTTTGAATATTTCACAGTGAAGATTCAGCTGAAATACACTTTTAGCAATATTCGGAGAATAATTCATGAATTCGAAATTTTGTGAATTAAATTTTAATTTCAAAGTTTATCTTCATTAAAAATATAAAACAATTACTATAAATTTTTTATTTTGATTTTTTATTATTTTTGATTATGTTAAATAGTGTTTAGAACTTATTCAGACTGTAAATCAAATTTTATTAAGTTTAAAAATAATCATTTTCAGCTAAGATAGAGTCGGGAAAAGTTTTTAACAAACCAAATAAATATTGTTAATTTACCGATGAAAGGCAAAAAACTTAACGCGAAAAATAATCTTTGTAACACAAAAAAATTTCCAAAAATTTTAGGCAAAAATATTAAAACATTTTCTTTGTGAATATTAATCTTCTCTTTTTACTACTTAATGCTTTCCTTTTTATAAATTAACATTACATTTTTAAGTTTACTAAGCATGATTAATTTTTTTTTTTTTTTTTTTTTACATCTTAGTTTAAAAGACAGCGATAAAAAAAATTCTGTAGATTTTTTTACACTAGGTTCATAATATTATAATCGAATTTACGCTCTTATTGAATCATTACAACAATTAAACGATAAAAAAAGGCAGGAGAGGAAGATTTATTTCGAAATATTCATAATCTTTACCCTAGTATGGAAAGACAGAAATTTTTTTCTTTTGCTATCTAAAAAATAATGGAGTAACATCATTTAAAAGAATTCAATGAAGGATTTATTTAAAAAATATTTCATCAACTACATTACATCTTAAAAATTGAAGAGTTAAAAAAAAAGTAATAATGATAAGCATAATTAAAAAAAGTAATAAATTCTGATAAGTTGCAAAACAGGGCAAATAAAAAAAAGTTTTTTCTTATTTTCTGGCATTTCAAAAAATATTAACTAAAGTCACAAACAGACTTTCAGCAGCAAATAGCAAATCTATATTAATGTACTGTCTAATATGAAAGATATCATAAAATATAATTTTTGCTTTTTAAGCTTAAGTGTTTTAAGCATTAAAATCCATATTATAAGGAAAAATAAAAACAGAGAGGAAATCCCTACAATATTTTAACATTGTTTATAGTCATTTACGGAGCAGCTTTTACTAATTTTCAAAAGAAATGACCTTTAAAATTTAAAAAAACTTACCTATGACAGCTCTCTTAAAACTTTTAAATCAATTCAATAATACCAAAAATAGAAATTCTTAAATAATGAAGAAAACGTGTTTAAAAAATAATTTATTATATTATTTTAATTATTAAGAGTTAAAGTCTTTTCTCCCAATAAATGACAATGATAAAAAAAAATAAAAAATAAACATTTACAAATTCCGATTCATGGATCTATTAATTTACAGTTACTTTATTAAAATTGTATATCAATTTCATAATATATAAAAAAAATTTAAAAGTAACAAAGTTTATTTAAAATAAAATATTGCCTAATATTTTAGAAACTACTAACAGCTGAGTTTTTATTTCTTCGACTATATTGCAAGATGGCAGTTTACAAATTTCTTACCAATGTATCTCATATTCTGAGTAATTATATTGAAACTTTACATTAATTATACAATAACGGAAATATCTTAAAAAAAAGTGATTTAAAATAAAATATTGCCTAATATTTTAGAAACTACTAACAGCTGAGTTTTTATTTCTTCGACTATATTGCAAGATGGCAGTTTACAAATTTCTTACCAATGTATCTCATATTCTGAGTAATTATATTGAAACTTTACATTAATTATACAATAACGGAAATATCTTAAAAAAAAGTGATTTAAAATAAAATATTGCCTAATATTTTAGAAACTACTAACAGCTGAGTTTTTATTTCTTCGACTATATTGCAAGATGGCAGTTTACAAATTTCTTACCAATGTATCTCATATTCTGAGTAATTATATTGAAACTTTACATTAATTATACAATAACGGAAATATCTTAAAAAAAAGTGATTTAAAATAAAATATTGCCTAATATTTTAGAAACTACTAACAGCTGAGTTTTTATTTCTTCGACTATATTGCAAGATGGCAGTTTACAAATTTCTTACCAATGTATCTCATATTCTGAGTAATTATATTGAAACTTTACATTAATTATACAATAACGGAAATATCTTAAAAAAAAGTGATTTAAAATAAAATATTGCGTAATATTTTAGAAACTACTAACAGCTGAGTTTTTATTTCTTCGACTATATTGCAAGATGGCAGTTTACAAATTTCTTACCAATGTATCTCATATTCTGAGTAATTATATTGAAACTTTACATTAATTATACAATAACGGAAATATCTTAAAAAAAAGTGATTTAAAATAAAATATTGCCTAATATTTTAGAAACTACTAACAGCTGAGTTTTTATTTCTTCGACTATATTGCAAGATGGCAGTTTACAAATTTCTTACCAATGTATCTCATATTCTGAGTAATTATATTGAAACTTTACATTAATTATACAATAACGGAAATATCTTAAAAAAAAGTGATTTAAAATAAAATATTGCCTAATATTTTAGAAACTACTAACAGCTGAGTTTTTATTTCTTCGACTATATTGCAAGATGGCAGTTTACAAATTTCTTACCAATGTATCTCATATTCTGAGTAATTATATTGAAACTTTACATTAATTATACAATAACGGAAATATCTTAAAAAAAAGTGATTTAAAATAAAATATTTCATAATATATACAAAAATAACAACAATTAAAAATGTTTTTTCTCATACAGCATCCAAAAATTCCAGTAACGCATTTTATGCAACTTTCAACCAGCAGTAATAAATTATAAAATTCCATATTGAAACTTTAAATCAATTACGCAATATTTAAAAAAAAAGAACATTTAAATAAAAATAAAAAATTAAATTTATGAAAAAATGATATTTTTTTTATTTACGAAAATAATAATGAATCAGATTGTTTTTCTAATACGTAGCCTTGAAACAGCCGAGAAACAATATTTACAGACTTTATTCTAGAGGATATGTTAATTTTTGCTATCATATTGAAAGTGTACAGTGTCAACGGAAAACTCAAACGAAACACTCAAAACGGAACACGAAAGTGTAAACGGAACACTCAAAATAACTTTGATCTTTTGACTTTGTATGAAAATTATTTTCATACAAACAAATATTCATTCCTAACGGTTTGAGGAGAGACCTCATTGAGCCAAATAATTAATGTACAATGCGCAAAAAAAAGAAACAGACTATCCCGAATAACTTTTGTTCAAATGATCGGATCTTCACGTATAGGACTCAATCTTAATGAAATGGGTGACTTCAACTATGCTAATTACTTAGAGCAGTCGATATCTTAAGTTAAGAAATCAGACACAAAACGTACTTTATCTGAATATACATACTTTTTTTTTTCTCCCAACAGATTCGGATTTTTGACTCCCGAAATATAGGGGTAGCCGCAATCTGGGAAATATCGTCCCCATAGTTCGGTTAGGAGAACAAATATAAAGTTTAGACCCCTTAATGTTAATTTTACTTTTTGCGTATTTCGCTATAGCTCGAAAACTTTTTCAGCGAATTGTAAAAGTCTTGCACACAATTATAAAATTCGTTCGCTCAAATATAATTCTATGCAAAAAATAAATTTTAGTAAATATTTATTATTTTTTTATTATTTTATTTTATAACTGTCCGAAAAATTTTGAACTGTAAAGTCTTCAATTTTTTACATCATCTTAAACTATGTAATTTTGCCTTTCAAAATACGAAATTTGAAGGAAATTGGATGAATAGTTCCTGAGAATACGTTAAAATTATGTAAAAAAATTGTATTCCTTGCAATTCAAAATTTTTGTGGACTATTATAAATTAAAATGATAAAAATAATTAAAAAAAATAAATAATGTTAACTAAAATTTATATTTTACATGTAATGATATTAGGACAAACGAAATTTATTATTCTGTGCAAAAAATTTTACGATTTGCTTAAAAAATTTTTGTGTCTGATTTCGTAACTTAAAATATCGTCTGCACTAAATAATTAGCATATTTAAATAACGTGAAGATCTGATCATTAGATCAAAAAGGGTCTGGGGGGGGGGGTCTGATTTTCTTTTTTTTTTTTTTTTTTTTTTGGTGCACTGTACATTGCCGTTTTGCGTTCGACCACGAAGTCAAACGCTAAACGAACACAGCACGAAATAAAAAGCGAATATCCTGAATAACTTTTGATATAATAATCGGATTCCTAAGTACCATGTGACTGAATCTTAAAAGGTCGAGGATCTGACCCAAAATATGCTACTCAATTATTTCAAACGATATTTTGAGTCAAACGATGTTTAAACATATCTCTTTCTCGACGGATTCGAATTTTTGACCCTCAAAATATGGGGGTAGCCGCCATCTTGAGAACTTTTTAAGAAAATTAAAAATTTCTGCTAACCATTAAAAATGTCGTTTATTTAAAGATCATTCCAAGCAAAAATAATTTTTAACTATTTTTTATTGCTCTTTAATATTTTATTTAATGATGGTCCAAAAAAATTTCAATTGTAACGTGTAAAACTTTTTTCTTTTAATTTTATATGACGAAATACAAAATTTGATACGAAATTGGTAAAATAGTTCACAAGAAATAAAATTTTAAATATACTATTTTTTTTTCAAATTTGATAACTCAGAAACTATATTTAACCGACCGATCAAGTTTTAAGAATTATGTAAAATATTGTACGTATAACCTACAATTCAAAATTATACCCACCATTATTGAATATAGTATTAAAAAAATAAAAAAATTATTATTAAAATTTTTTTTTAGAATGAAATTATCTTTGGATAAACAAATTTTCTAATTAAATATGCAAAACCTTTTCAACTCGCTTAAAAATTATTTGAGATATGGTGATATGAGCAAAGAAATAAAATTAACAATAACGGGTCCAAACATTTGAGTACTACTGGGTCCATATTTTCTAGATTTCGGCTACCTTTATATTTTAAGGTTCAAGTATTCGAATCAATCGAAAAGAGAAAGTACGTATTCAGAGAAAGTACGGTTTTGTGTCTAATTTGGTTACTTAACATATTATTAATTGGCATATTTGAGGTCATGCCTATTAATATTGAGTCCCTGCACGTAATAATTCAATCATTAGATCAAAAGTTATTCTGGATGTTCTGTTTTTTATTTTGTGTACAGTACATTTAAATAAACAAACACACCTTTTGGAGAAGAGGGGAAAACGATTTCAATGGTTTATTCAGGATATCGGTCCCATTTCCTTACTTTTTTCGTATTTCACCATATCTGCGGAACCATTTAAGCAAATTTAAAAAGCTGCACACATTTATATCCTAAGATAGTATAAAAACTATAATTGTTGGATATACAAACTTCCATGTAATTTTAAAAGACAAAATCCGAAATTTTAAAAGATTTTGTTAAATATTCTTGAAAAAAAAAAACTTTACAATCCTATTTTCTTGCGTTTTATAATTCGGAAACTATCCAAATGATCTGAATAACTACAGATAATGAAATAAATAACATTCATTTCATATCAAAAGGCTTATTGTTAAATATGTGTTTATTTAAATTTTTGAAATGCAGGCAAAATTTTTAAAAATGTTTAAAGCTGCTTTCAAGAGCAGATATGTGATCAATTCTAAACATTCGAAAATAATAATAAGACATAAATTTATTTATTCCATGATTTTTTTTAATTTCCCTCATCTATTCTGTTCTGTTATAGATTAAAACAAAACATTCTTATTATCGATAAGTTAAACTGCAATAGTAATATTAAAGAGTTACGAAATTTAACCAAAGTTACGAAATGTAACCAAAAATAAAAATTAAATGCAAAAAGCAAGTAAAAATTAAATATTTCCCACAATATAAAGAAAAAAACGCACATATTATTCTTTTCCTTTCGACTGTAAATACAGATAACCATGAAAAAAATTAAAATAGTAAAAATCTTTATATCTCTATGCTATTTATTCATAATCTAATAATAAATGTTGCAGATTTTCACAATTATAAATGATGTGAACTTTATTTATCTATTGATTTATTCAGGGGAAACAGTACAGTAAATTTTTCAAAAAATGAAACAAATTTTATTGCATTTTTCGATAGTTTATCCGTTTGAGATTATTGTACCGAAATATTGAATTGATTATCACAAAAATGTAAAAATTACAGCATAATAAGTCGAGCGCTGCGCCCGACGCAGGACACACTGGGACATTTGTGAACCAGTGAACTTGCACGCTCAGTTGATTAATTAATATGCTCACTCCTTATCAAAACATTTTAATAAAATACTATCTTTTTAAATATTTGATAGGAATAATTTGTTTAAATTATGTAAGAAAAAGAATGGTACTTTCGATATAAATGGTTGAAACTGCAATTTATTGAGTTCGAATAATTTTTAATGAAGGTTGAACTGCTGACAGTTATGGAACAATTTTGTTTTATTTCATAACCGTCGTTGAATTGCCGACTCAATTTTTTGGTTTACGACTACTAATGTTCAACGCTGTGACCTTGTGATCTTGAACCCAATCCAGAAGGCAAGGGAACTCTTGAATCAAGCATTGGGACAAACCAGCCTTCGTGGAGGACTTTTTGAATGGAGCTAAACCGCATTTGCGTTAAATGGAGAGGAACGCAGCGAAACCCTCCCTCAGTTAGCCCGACGGCAATAGAATTCTAACCCATGTTCCGTCTACTACTGAGGATATTTTATGTCACCACTGTGGAAGCAGAATTCGTATCAACCATCCACAGCTGGGATTCGAACCTGGGTCGCCTCATTTAGAGGTGAATTCTCTATCCCCTGAGCCACCACGGCACGGAAAGTGATTATTTTATTTTAAAACCGTCGTTGAACAGCCGTCCCAATTTTAAACTTATGACTACCAATGTTCAACCAAGAAACTTTATAATTTTGATCCAAATCTAGAAGACAAGGGAACTCCTGGATCAACTATTAGGAGAAATTTGCCTTCGTGGAGGACTTTTGGATGGAACTAATCCGTATTCACGTTACAAGGAGATCAAGATCACGAGAACCTCCTAAAGTTAGCCTGACGGCAAGGGGACTCTAGCCCATAATCCGTCTACGTCTATCACTGAGGATATTTCACGTCAGCACTGTGGTCGGTGGAAGCTGGATGCAGAATTTGCATCGACCAGCCATCGCTAGGATTCGAACCCAGTTCACCTCATTGGAAGGCGAACGCTTTATTTCCTGAGCCATCACGGTTCTTATGGAACAATTATAATATAAATCCAGCAGCGAAGGAATAAATTTAAGTGAAGCAGCAAAGGAATAAGCTCAAAATGAAAATGACCGTAGAATTTCGGATACTTAAAAAATACGTGGACATAGATTAACAAGTAAAAAGGCTAGATTAGCATTTGAGACTGATAAAAATGATGTAGAAGAATCATCTAATGGTTCTGGTATTACTGCATTATAGTTAATTGCAAAATTTTATATATTTTTATGTAATCTCGATCACAAAATCTTAAACGCAATTTACTATTACGGAGCTAAGTTTCTCTTACTTGCTGCGTCTCTCACTAGCACAATTTTCAACCGATTTGCTTCAAATTTTGACTCAAAGTTCACAACTTGTTTATTGCACGTAAGGATTTGGATAATTGGATTGTCTAGTTTTGAGTAATCCACGTAAAGGTAACTTATTAAGGTCATTTTTTATCTTAAAAAACAATCATTTTGAGAAAAAAATATTTTTTAAAAAAAAGTCCTACGTGCAATGAAAACTGGATTCACGTTGTTTAAAAAAAATCAAAACCGAACCAAATTTGGATGTTTTTATTTAAACTTTATGAGTGCAGCTAGTTAGGGATAATTTAAAAAATAATTTATGAGCACTGAATTATATCAGCGCTAATTCTGCATTTGTAACATGACAAAAATGAATATTAAAATATGTACAACAAAATAAAAAAAGAGTGAATTTTATCATAATCGTAGTAAAATTCATGAAAAAAATTTTGTTTTTTACAAGCCTCTACTTTCTTGTTAACTCTTAAATAATTTTTCCCAATACATTCGCCCCCACAGCTGTTAAACTACAACATTGGAAAAAGCTAAAAATTAAAAAAACTGTGCATAGCAGTAGTTAAGGGTCTAACCATATATTTATGAAAATTAAGCTGAATTTAAAACTAACTTTGCTTCGTAACAAGTTAAGATTTATACCTCAGATTTTATATGCGTAATAAAAACATCCTAAAAAAAATTGGGCTCAATGTTGGACCATAAAACCATGAACCATCGATGCACTGAGCCACATTATGATTCAACGTTATTATCACTCTGAACCATGAACTTTAGTTTCCAGTGAATTTTCTTCACCTATAATAAAATGTTGAACTATGTTCCTGTTCAAGTTAAAGTATAGTATAAGTGTAATTAAATTTTATAAGGAAAAATTTGCATGATATTATTGTCCAACTTGTACCGTATAAGGGTTGGAGAAAACTTGCTCAGTAGTATAGTTTAATGGGATATAAAATTTCTTATGGAAAATTTCTAACTGTGTATTAAGTAAATATTTTTGTACTAAAAAACTATTATGTTTACCTGATAAATGCACGATTAAACATAGTAATGAAAGATTTTCATATATTTAAAGCAATTCTTTCATTACTATTTACAATTCAAAAAAGAAAGCTTTATCTTTCCTGTTTGAATTTTATCGATTTACCACAAGTCACACAGATTAAGTTCACAGAGTTTAATCATTCAAACATACTCGTTATTTAGAAAATCATAATTTTTCGGAAAGGTGTTCATTCATTTCTGTTTGTGATTATCTCACCTACTATCCACGTAAGTTTATAATGCTGAAAAAATTAACCTAAATGTTCTTTCAATGTTATTATTCTTTCATTAATATATTTTATCTTTGTAAACTATCATGTTTAAACTTGTTAAAGTGCAGTCATTTTTGTGGAATATTTAGTTTTACTATATATGCTTTACTTTAAAATAATAGAGGACTTTTTCCTCTCGACCAAACTCAATCATCAAAGGGATGGAGATGTATTCTAAATATTTTTTTAATCATCTTTAGTTATTTTTCACATATAAACTGATTTTAGATATTTACTCGACTCGGCAGCATTTTTCCAAACATGTAAAATACAAATCCGTCACTCTATCAGAGTTAGCAAAATATTGCGTGTGGTAGTTTAGATTTCATAGCAATATTCTAATTAAGTTTATTTTGCAATTAGAATATCAATAAAAGTAAATTTTTAAAAATCTAAAATCAGGCCTAAGTAAAGTATTAAGTATCCAAATTTACTAACAGCATGATTAACATTTTTTAGCATAAATTCGTAGAAATTCTAAAAGTTGTAACGTATTATTTATCCTAATATTATAAGGCTATGCTTTCATTTTGACTTTCCTTTTAAGATATAGTGCTGAAGAATTATTCTCTATGAAACTTCCCTATCATCAAAAGTTTGATATGGACAAAAAAACATCAAGAAAACGAGTATCAAAAACTAAATCTAAAATTCAAGATTGCGAGGGAAGAGACCTTTTCATTATGCTTTATTAATGATTATGATTTTATTAATGATTATGATTTTATTAATTATTATGCTTTATTAATAATTATGCTTTATTAATAATTATGCTTTATCAAAATTTGGTTGAAAAAATCCCTATTGTTAATTGTTGTATGTATACACTAATGAAATGGCTTCTTTTTTAATGCATGCATAATAAAAGGCGTATATATGATTTTTTTTAAAAATTGACTCAGTAGCCTACTTTATAAAATGAAAGTCCTTGCTATAATATTTGTCACTAGGTCATAACCTTTCGACAGCACCTTTCAAAGGGAGATGCTTTCCCGATTTAGTAACACCAGAAAGAAGTCACTAGTCCAAGGAAACTATTGGTCAACCTTGACTTTCAAAACTAAGGATAAGTTTGTTCCTCCTTTATTGACTATTAAAAGAAATATTCTAGAATATCAGTCAGTAGGATTTATTCTTCCAGTTCCTGGACATTATAAACCCGCAGGATGTCCTTCGGCTTTCACTATGCTAATGATGCCTTGTCCGGTTGCACAGGCGGAAGATCCAAAATTTACTTTCCCAAAGTTATTCACCTTGATTGTAAGCAACACGAAAAGAATCTCGTAAAAATGTCAGTCCCCCATCTGCTCTAGTACAACGTACTCTATGAATAGTCCGGAAGAAGCTGGGATATCAAGGTCTTGACAAGCTATTACAGGTACCTAGTCTTTTATTCTCTCCCTTTTTAAGGTGCTAGAAATTTCCCTAGAGTTTCGCCATCGAAGACAATTTTCCCCGTGAATATTCCCTTTTAAAGTTCACTTGAGATGCCTTGTTTGATTAAATTTAAATCAAAACTGCAACGCTGTTAAAAATAATATTTATGCTTGATAATTGTAATTAAACCGAATGTAAGTAAAGTCTTAGTAAAACTAATATACGGAGAAAACATTCGGGTAAAATTATCGTTCTGTATGGTAATGACATTTCTGATAGAAGAAAAAAACATAATTTTGTTAAATAAAACCAGAATATACAGGATTTAAACTATTTCATTTGGTAATTATTTCATTTAATTTTAAATTATTTTGTATGCTGCTTCATATGTACTTTTTTTTTTTGGGTGAAGAATTTTTTTTTTTTCGAGATGAGGGATCTAAGTTTAAAACAATTTAACAACAAGCGTTTTTGGTCAAGTTGTGGAAATGACGTGAACGCATCGTTAATTTGTTTTCCATTAAATTTAATATCATCAAGCCATTGGAAAACGTTTAAAAACTCGTTTAAAGTTTAGTTTTAATGAACAGTATTTTTATTTTAACAAAAAAAATATTTTATTTGAATATTTCTCCAAATTATATAATTCGCACAAACATTTTATTATTCCGTGCAAACAAATAGAAAAATAATAATAATAAATAAACAGTGTAAAGTTTTGACAGATTTATGAGAAATCAAAAAATTAAAATATGCTTACAAAATTCAGTTATATTTATCTTAAAAAGCATTAATTCTATGAATATTATATACTGTGTAGAATAAATTTCATGAATTTATATCTAGCTAACGTTTTAGATTGGTAAAAAATTAAAAAGAATAAAACACTAATACTAATAAAACACTGCTACTAATACGGTGATACGATTCAATACGGTGTACATTATTTAAAGTAATCTATACTGTGTTGAATGAATTGCGAGTAATCATATCTAGCTATTGTTTTATATTGGTAAATAAATAAATAAATAATCTGACTGTGACTACTACATTAAATACAGGCTTAATATCTTGATGTCAACTCAAATGATGTAATATATATAGTAGCAGGCCTGTCAGATTATTTTATTCTTTTCATTTATTTACCATAGCAAGATATAAATTTCATGTAATTTATTCTAATCAGTACATATTATTTAAGGAATTAATATATAACTGTGCTGAATGAATTACATCTAGCCAATGTTATATATTGGTAAATAAATAAAAAGAATAAAATAAACTGGCTGTCGCTACTAATATTAAAAACAGTTTTATCTTTTCAGATTATTAAATACAAGCTTAATATCTTATCTTAAACCTACTGTCTGTTTGTTTGCAATTAACTAGTTACTAATTCATAATTAAAATAACTTTTCTAAAAAATCGATTACAATTTTTAAAAAAAATCTTTGATTGATTCCATTCTTACAAAACATAATATACCGGGGACATTGACATTGAACTCTCTTTCTATTTTTCCCTAACACCATCTTCTGAATTTCCCTTTATCTTACAATAGTCTTGCACCATGCGTGGGCACTTGGCACGAGGGTGCTACGACCAGAGCTTCCGTTTCAAAATAAAAGAAAACTTGTGTGGGAAATTGGGGAAAGTTATATAGCAGATATTTTTTTCCATCCCTGGTCCATCATCATCTTAAACAGAAAGCTTTTACCAGCTGTTGTATAGGGCAGAGGGTCAGTGGGTTTGATGCCCGATGGGATCTTTCCGGTTTGTTTATATTTTCAAGGTTCGTTCACTTTAGGAAGAGATGGCTAGAGTGGTCAAAGTCACCTTACTATATTTACTTAATAGACATGACATTGACAAGTTGACAAATATGGATAGAGTACGTTTTACAATAGATGAGTAAGAGGAGAACTAAGGAAGACTATTGTGGTTGTGTTCTTCGTTTCTGAAAAGAATTATGGGATGTAGATGACAAATGAAATCTACCGGAATAACTGAAAAATATCCAAGTATTTCATCGTTTGTTAAAATAAAAATAGTAAAATTGATAGCAATGAAAAATTTTATAGGTACTAGTTAAGACATAAATTCTTAACTAAAGAATAAATTACTTTCAAAATAGAAAAACTGAACAATTGAACTAATAATTAAGTACTTTAGGAGTGTATTCTATATTGTCCTGTAAATACAGGACACTTCAAAGTTCTCGGAAAAACTAATTTTGAGAGAAAGTGCTGATTTTTGATTCAAAATTAAGAATTTTTTTTATTGATTTATTAATAAACAGAATAGGTTTATGCATGGAATTTCATGTCGGATAAATAGCCCTCTTGGTCATGCCAACATATAAATTTGACACACTAATAAATTTCGCAATTGCATGTATTATTTCAAAATATACATTGAGCAGCCGAGCGATTTTTCGGTTTACGACTATCACTGTCCAACTCTGTACCCTTGTAATTTTGAACCCTACTCAGAAAAGAAGACAGCTAATGGAGAAAGCCTTGGGGCAGTTTTGCCGTCGGGCAGGTCTTTTTTATGGAACTAAACCGCATTTGCGTTACATGGAGAGAAAAACCACGAAAACCTCCAATGATTAGTTCGACGGCGAGGAATTCTGACTCATGAGTCGTCTACCACTAAGAATATTTTACATCAAAACTATAGTTGGTGTGAACCGGGAGCTATTATGTATTGACAATTTTACATAAATAGAATTTATTCTCATAATTTTAGCTTTATTTTTAATTATATTTAAATCCACTTTCTTGGCCTCAGTTAGATCATCATAAATTACAATGTTTCTACTTGTTAGTTGAATTAAAACATTAAATTAAAAATAATTTTAATTAAAGAAAATAATTTTAATTAAATTAATTTAAAACAGTAAATAACTAAATTTTTTTTAATTAGTTAAAAGCTTGCATTAGAAAATTAATTTTTTGATGGCTGTCTTTAATGCTTTTACACTTTTTATTAATGCGTTGTACTTACGAATAGGAATTAAAACTTTCTTTTTGACAAAGATTACTAGAATATAATGTTATTAATATTTCCACTTTAGTGTTGGTCTTTCCTTCCAGTTTTCTTCTTCTCCTTTTTTTTAATTGTTATTTAAGAGTTTTGCGCAATATTAGTAGACGTGTTTTTTTTTTTTTTTTTTTTTTTTTTTTTTTGAGTTCTGTGGCTTATAATTGTTTTTTTTATTTATGAAATTTTTTTTTAGAAAAATCATCTAAATTGAAAATGTAAGGGGTCTGTGGTAGAAAAATTGAATAGAATAGAGATATATAAAAGGAATGGGATAGAATATGTTCGGTATTTAAATTCAACGAAATTTTTTTAAAAAAACATGTTAACAAAAAAAAGTATGCAAATAACAAAACAGTAATTGCAATTGCTATTCCGAGCGATAAAAACTGTAACCCCACGTAGTATAGTTAAAAAGCTCGACGTTGGCATAGAGAAGCTGGTATAAAAGAAAATATGTACCTACCAGGTTTCGAACCTGGGACCTTCCGCGTGTTAGGCGGATGTGATAACCACTACACCATAGGTACGCATTATTGTTCCCATGCTGTTTAATTGCATGATTTAATAGTGTGTTTTGTATACCTACATGTTAATATAAAGTTGAAATATAAGTACATGGGGGAAACACTGCAATCCTTAACAAACTAACATTTTTTAAAAAATAAAATAACTAAAAGCTTCTCTATTCATTTTAGCTCTTATCTTCTGAAACAAAAACTATGGGAATAAATACAAATTATCTGTACAACATACAAGATACTAAAGATTTCTTCTATACGTAAACACGTAATTTGACTTTAATTCTCAATAGAAATTAATAGTCATTATGACTGAAATAAGTTTTTAAAACAATTCTGTACTTCAGAAAAAAATTTAAACCCTATTTTTTTTTTTTTTTTTTTTTTTTTTTTTTAATTTCTCTGCAGATGTTTCGTATTTTACCAAAAAACTCAACATAAAGGAGTTAGAATGTAAATAAATCTAGGTATGACATGAATCTAGGAATGATCTAGGTACGACGTCGACAAAATTAAGGTCTTTCATTAAAACTTATGTTTTGCTTACACTTACACGGTACCGGGGGCGTAGCTCAGATGGTAGAGCGCTCGCTTAGCATGCGAGAGGTACCGGGATCGATGCCCGGCGCCTCCATTTTTTAGTCAGATAGTAACATTTTCGTTTCCTCGATTATATTAAAACTCTTATCTTCATAAGAGCAATTCTATAATGTTGCAATTTTTTTTAATGTTTAATAATTAACTTTAATGTTTGTAAGAATAATAGCCTCCGTTTTTTTATTTGCTGCAAATGAGATAAAGATTTTGTTTTTCTTTGATTATTGTGTGAGTAATTTATTATTGATATTCATAGAGTAACAAATTATACAAATTGGCGAACAGAATTGCATCGGAGTCGCAAAATTCCTTACATACTATTTTATTCGAAATTGCTGATTTTGGGATTAATTAGTATTTATAAATAATCTATGATATGATTCGGGATATGACGAAAGAGTTGATGAATCTCTTGCTGATTCGTTTCTTACTCGCGGTTTTTTATTCTCTGGAAGTACAGCGACTCTAGGAAAATTTCTCTAATGTTAAACGAATCATAGGGTAGAGCTCTGTCTAGCTAAAATGTTATGTCGATCTTCTTTTCCATGTCACAGAAATGTGGGTTAACTTTACTGCAAATGTCCTCCATGAGAGAAGAGTATTTTAAAGCTTGACCCAAAGATACTCTAGTCTTCTGAGTTGGATTCAAAATTATAAAGTTTCGGTGCTAAAATTAAGATCCGCTAATCCACTTTATGGATCAAATGTTCAGCGCTAATTTTAAGACAAAATTAATTAACTGTGTGTTGGGTTTCTCAGTTGCAAGAATTGATTTTTTTTAAAAAAAACTTTATGGATCAAATGTTCAGCGCTAATTTTAAGACAAAATTAATTAACTGTGTGTTGGGTTTCTCAGTTGCAAGAATTGATTTTTTTTTAAAAAATCTATGTAGCCTGATCTGAGTTATTGCGTTCTTTTTAATGTAGATAAGAATTTACAAGATTGTTTCTCAAGCAGTAATGAGCTATTTTAAATCTCTTTTCTCGGAATGTGTCTTCCGAGTAAATTGAAATACTATATAATTGAATAAAGCTGTAAAAATTATCCGGACTTTAATAATCGAGTATCAGTGTATGTTACAGTATAGCTTCGTTACAATATTTTTTCTAAACTTTATTGTTTTATTACAATATATAATTCATAATTGCAAAGAAAGGTTTATTAGTGCTTAAATGCAATTAATTTTTATTTCTAACATTGCACACAAATTTTCTTAATTTGAAAGCCTATGTTTTACCAACCATACGAGTGGGCGAATTTTTTACATAAAGAGTATACGGCCTACTGTTTTTCGCATTATCAATTATATACTTCCTATTTATATGTATTGTTGTTTTAAGCATTAATCTGTTCCAATTTGCAATTTTTTCAGTTCTCAGTTTTTTCTGTTGTTGAAACCTGAAATCAAAAAAAAAAAAAGAAAAAAAAAACTTACACTTTATAAATATTTCTGGAATAAATTGCTATTAATATTCTCACTCACCAATATCAAACTTTCCACGGTAATCGAGACCAATGCCAAGAGGCATTGGTCTCTTTTACTCCTCCTCCTCCTCCTTTTTCTTCTTCTCTTTTTTTTTTTTTAAATCGTTATTTTAGAGTTTAGTTCACCGATTTAAGAAGAAGTTCTTTTTGTTCAATTTTAAATTTTTAATTTTGCGCCTTGGAAATTTTTTGCTTATAATGAAAAAACGCGTAAAAAATACTTGGTTCTATGGGAAAAAATTGAATGGAATAGATGTATTAGAAAATCTACGGCAATAAAATTAAAAAACAAAATGTTGATAAAAAGTAACCCTTGTACCTACCAGGTTTCGAACCTGGGACCTTCCGCGTGTTAGGCGGATGTGATAACCACTACACCATAGGTACATGTATCACTCGTAGTTCGTTTAGTAAATGAAGTAGTTCATTTTCTCTCATATGATTAAATGCTCCGCAAAATTTTTCAATATGTGGTACTTTCGATTAGCAGAAAGCAAAGAAAATCAACTACTTATTTTATTTAATTTAATTTATTTATTTATTTTCATTTTTTTATTTTCCTTTTATTTAATATTTGTGAAAATAAATTTCGTTAAGTAAAAAAATGAAAAAAAAAAAAAAAAAACAAAGAAATAATAATAAGTTATAAAAAGTTGGCGCAGGTCCACAATTTTTGGCACTTTTTCGTTTTTGCCAGGCAAACAGAAAGGCACTACATATTTTTAGATACTTTTAGAAAGAATTGACTAAAAGGCTTTATCAAATCAAATTATCTTTTCTAGAAAAGCTTTTATTTTTAATCACATTTTATAACTGTTCTTTTTTTTTTCAAGTCCTTTAGTCGGGTATACCTAACAAATAATGTAAACATTAACAAATAAACATTTCTATCGATTCAAAACAAGTAGCTAAAGCTTCTCTATTTATTAAAAATTTATTTAAGCTCTTATTTTCTGAAACAAAAACTATAGAAATAAATACAAATTATCTATACAACATACAAAATACTAAAGATTTCTTTTATATGTAACCACTAAATTTAATTCTAGTTCTTAGTAGAAATTAATAGTAAATATGACTGAAATATGCTTTTAAGACAATTCAGAATGTCAGAAAAATTTTTGTCCCTATTTTTCAAGTTTCTATGTAGATGTTTCATCCCTTACGGGAAAAAAAAATCAATATAGATAAATTAGAATGTAAGCCTTGCTTATGATACCTGCGAAATTAATTTATATAAATAATATCAAGACATAAATTTTTTATTTTGTTTACTATGCCTAATTATCGGGTGCGTAGCTCAGATGGTAGAGCGCTCGCCTAGCATGCGAGAGGTACCGGGATCGATACCCGGCGCCTCCATCGGATTCTATTTATTTTTCTCTAATGTAGTGAGATTTACTGTTTATAAAAATATAAGAATAATATAATATGAGAATAGTAACCTCTTTTTTAAAATTACTATAAACCAGATGATCAAAATTTTGTTCCTTTTTCATTACTGTGAAAATATTTTTATTATTGTTATTCATAAAGCAACGAAGGTAACTCCAAATAAATTATCCAGATAAGAGGGAAATATTGCATGGATGTTGCAAATTCCTTACATCCTATTGTACCGAGGGGGGTAAATCATGGACAATTTTGGGAGGTCCAAAATTGTCTAAGTTAACAATGAAATAAACAAGGGATTTGCATTGTGTTCATATATAAGATTGTTATTTAAATAAAAATATTTGGTATTTATATTTGTGTTTGATAAAATATGG
The DNA here is from genome assembly GCA_949128135.1 of Parasteatoda lunata. NCBI lineage: Eukaryota > Metazoa > Arthropoda > Arachnida > Araneae > Theridiidae > Parasteatoda > Parasteatoda lunata. Next base: position 34,947,722 of record OX421980.1, on the reverse strand, counting down.
GGGGAAGAGATTTTTAAATTTCAGGAGGATGTCGCTATCAGTTTTGGGTGGGTGGGGGATGAGCACCCCTGCTGAAAATATTTTCCATTAGAGAAGCGTGTTTGACCCAAACATCCTCTAGTCTTCTGAGTTGGATTCAAAATTATAAAGTTTCAGAGCTAAAATTAAGATCCGCAAATCCACTATGAGGATCAACTTTTAAGCGCTAGTTATAAGACAAAATTAATTACTAGGTATTTATTGGGTTTCTGATTTAAAAGATAACGTGTTTTGAACTTTAAAAAAAAAAAAAAAAAAGTATTTAGTCATAATCTGAGTTATTACGTTCTTTTTAATATTGATCAGAATTTACGAGATTCAAGTAGTATTAATCTATTTTTAATTTATTTTCTCAGAATACATCTTTTAAGTAAGATGCAAAAATATATAAATAAATGAAGATGTAAAAATGATCCAAACTTTAAAAATGAATTATCAGTGTAGTTACAGTATTGCTTCATTTTTTTTTTGTTACTTTTCTAAACTATTGTTTTATTTTATATTTCATAACTAAAAATGAAGTTTTCCTAGTGCTACAATAAAGTTAAGTACAATTAATCTTTATTTCTAACATAGCACCCAAATGTTCTAAGCTAGAAAACATATGTTTTATCCTCCATAAAAATTTTTAACATGCCGTCCGGCCTTTGTAGGGGTCAGGGAACTGGCCTTGCAACAGAAAAGTTCTGGGTTCGAATCCCGGGAAAGGCACGGATAATTCTTCATTCTCTGTATTGTTTGTCCTTATTGTGGGGGGCTACGTTGGTCCACCTAATATGGTGCCCCTAAAAGCGTGGTCAACAAATCTGCCCTTTAGATGCTTGTATGACTTAGGTCATTCTCCAGGTGGGCATTGGAAAAAAGAAAAAAAATAATAACATTGAGAATATTTTGCTGACTTTTTTTACCTATAAATTATTTACTTCCGATTTAAATATCTTGCTGTTTTACGCACCAATCTGTTCCAATTTACAATACTTCCTGAATACGATTTTTTCTGTTCTTGAAACCTGGAATTAAAAACCTGTTCTGATATGTTATATTTAACAAGTTTCCTTTAGGGCAAAATCTTGCGTGAACATGATATGGTGAGTAAAAATTACTACAATAAATACTAATTTTAATTCCCCACATAATTTGTGCTCTGAAGATCCTGTCCCCGCTTACTAAATTTGTTCTCGTGTGATTTCGTCACAGGAAATTGACGCCAGTGAGATTATGCGCGCCCAATATAGATTTCATCTGCATTCAATTTTTAATTGATGCATTATCCGAATCTATGTCTGGTGTAAAGTTTCTAAATTTAAGAGTTTTAAAATTTTGCTGGTCAAATGTCTTTTTAGGGAGGAAAAGAGCTAAATTTTATACAAATTTCACAATGTTTCTAGTACGAAATGGCGTTGATTTAAGAGATTGATTTAACGTTGCAGTTGATTTAATGGTGCCAAGTACATAATGATAAACGAATGAATTAACTAATCCAAATGTTGCAACCGTAGTACTATTTCACTTCAGCTAAATCAAGTCATGACACTTCAAAAACTTCTTCATTCATACATTAGCGCTCATTCAATTCAATACATCTGTTTTTTATTATTTTTATTATTATTTTAATTTTTTACCAAGAGCGTTTCAAAACACGGTAATGCAATGTAATATACACGTAACTGTTGCTTCTAAAATCGACTCCATTCATTTTCGTATCAAACGTGAGTCATAAAGAAGGGTAAAATTATTTTTAGCACATTGACCAAAATTAAAATTTTTAGTTTTTATCCCTGAATATTCAGCAAAACAAACATAAAATATGCGTAAATCATTTGGATAAAGATATCTAAGATATGAAACGAGCTGAAATCATCGGTGGCAATTTTGAACCCACTCCAGAGGACAAGGGAACTCTTGGGAATAGGGAGATATTTGGCCTTCTTGGAGAACTTTTTTTATAAAACTAACTCGCATTTGTGTTACACGAAGAGGAAACTGTGATCGATGCGAGGAAGGTTCTGAATTCATATCAACCAGCCATCGCTGGGATTCGAACCCGGGTCACCAGACATTGGATTTAAATTTTTAGACAAACTAACCGATAAAATGAAGGTGGTGTTGCGATTTTCCAATCCAGCGATCCTTAACAACCTGCTCTCCTGCTAGGCATTTTCTTAAATAAAAATAAATAAATAAATAATAAAACTTTATTCTTGCTTTTTTTTTTAGTTCAGATAACAAATTTTTAAAAAAATAAAGGCTTGCATTATAATTGCTAACAACTATCCAAGAGGGAAATATTAAAAAGAGAGCGAGTCTTTAAAGCCCGCAGGATTGTAATTGTTATGGATCAAGATGTATGCTAATTAGTTTGCGCAGACATCATTCTAAGCTACGAAATCAGACGTAAAATTTGTAAAAAAAATAGATAAATATTAAATGTAGCTTCAATCTAGAAAATATGGTCGTAATAATTTAGTCAGTAGAGCAGTCAAAAGTGTGAGACCAATGTATTTTTTTTTTTTTTTTTTTTTTTTTTTTTTTTTTTGCATAATTAACCATATCTTCTAAATTATTCAAGCAAACTAGAGAATATTTGCCCGAAACGTGAAAAATAATTTGTACAAGAAATCGGATTCGTTGATACACTGACTGGTTTAGATGTAAAAGTAATAATAATAATAATTATTATTATTACTATTGACTATTTCACATTATCTTCTTATAATAATTATGGAAGCAATTTTGAATTGTAAGGTATAAAAATTTTTACATCTTGTGTAAAGTAATTTTCAATGACAAAAATTCAGAACTTGAATGATATCGGTTGAAAAGCTCCTGAGCTATAAATATTTCAAAAAGTCGTATTTTTAAATTTTTAGTTTTCACAAAATATTCGTCCATTTTAATTTACTTATTTCAATGGTCGAGTTTTGTGATATAAGTTACACTAACTAACATGATATGTATATTTTTGATATACATTTCTCAATTTATTTGTCATTCTGGTTGTTATTTGTTAAGAATTTTTTTCCCTAAAAATTTTTTTGCTAATATATTTAACCGGAACAAGCTAACTAATAACACAATCATTTTAAGAATTAACTATACTAAAATGGGATGATTATTGAATTCTTACTTTCCGTAACTTAATATTTTAAAGATTTTAAAATTTTGTAAAGTGTAGTTTCATTAGTTTAAAAGCACAATTTTTCATTTTCAATTGATTCTTATTTTATTTAATAATTACATTCATGATTAAACCAAAGTTTACAGAGCATGCTTACTAATTAACTCTTAATTCATCTTTTTTACAATTTTTTTAGGTTCAATCAGTTTAAGATGCATGGTTCACAATAGCATCATAATAGTTCATAATAGCAGAAAAATAGCATGCGCTTCTCAAACTAAATGTTTAAATGAAAAGCTTGGGACAATATAATGAGCCGGAATTTCAAATTGCTCAGCAGAACGTTTTGGGTAAAAATCCTGATTTCCATGTAAGCGATATGATTTCTTTATGTATTATGCTGTTACTATGTAGAAATTCTAGAAACTCGTAAAGTACCTAGCTTGAAACAATACTAATTAATGTTTGGTGAAAAATGCTACTTTTCACCAAGGTGTAGATTAGCATTATTGTCTATCAATTCTTCAAGTACAGCCATTGATAAACTCTGTTTATATTTTAATGCAACGTAAATAATATAGAGGATTTTCATGGTTGGATAACATTTTGAGGATCAGCTGTTAATTTAAATATTAATAAATAAAAACTGGTAAATTGAAATAGTTTGGCTTACTGTATATGTTTTCGCTGCAGCTAAAATATCACATTTCAAAAGGCTCTCAAGTTTACTCTATGATTAGCATTGTTTATTTAAGATCATTTTTTTATTGCAATGAAAAAAAAATTAAATAAATAAGTAAAATTAAAACGATGAAAATCATGAAGAAAATATCTGATAACTTATCACTGATAAGTTGAGTTTTAAATGTGCGTAAAAAAAATTCTTGTTATCTTCTGTTTCAGAAGATTGAATTAAAATCTAAACACTGTAAAAATATATTTAAGCTGAATGAAGTTCTTGAGTTTGCGTTAAGATTAGCATTGGGTAACTGGGACAATTTTTTAATGAAATGATAAGAAATTAAATAATTAAATAAAATTAAAAAGATGAAAATCGTGAAGAAACTATCTGATAACTAATCACTGATAAATGTAACTTTTAACTGTGCGTAAAGAAAATGCTTATTCTTGTTACTATTTGTTTCGAGGGGAGGGGGCTTCAAAAGGTAAAAATCATTAAAATATGTCCGAGAAAGGCAACATGAAAACTCTTGTGCTGCTCTTACATTTTGAAAGGGGTGTGATGGGGGAAAAAATAAAAGAATCTGTAAGCGCGATAATAAGACATTGCTGAAATTTTTGTATTAACTCACATTTAGAGGGGGGAAAAATAATAAGTGACAAAGAGTACAAAATTATTAATTTAATTAATAGAAAGAAAACTAAACAAAGAAAAAAAATTATCTTACTATTAATGTTAAAGCGTTTTTTATAATTAATAGTTAATAATAATTATTTTAAATTAATCGAAATTGAAATGCTTTCATTGGTAAATTAATTAAATTTCATAAATTAAGTTAGATGTGGTGGAGGCTATTTATAATCCTCTCTCTCTCTTTCCTCTCTCTCTCTCTCTCTCTCTCTCTCTCTTTCTCTCTCTCTATCTATCTCTTTTTCTCTCTCTCTATTAATCTATCTATGTATCTATCTATCTATTTCTTTTTTAACTTGATAATTAATTTTTTTTAAATACACAATGATTGAAAAATAAGGAAAAAAGTTTATTAAAAAGTTATTAAAAGTTAGTTGAATAATAGTTAAAGTCGCACCTCTTAATTTATGGAGTAATCAAATGCTTCATATTTTTCTCCTCTGTTTTGCAAAAAATATGCAGTTGTCTCACATCACCTTAACCCAAATAGACCTTAATTTTAAATTTCACTATTTTTTCTTTAAACTTTTTAATTAGTATTCTGAATAAGAATACCATTCAGAAAAAAGGTTAAGTAAAGGCTAAATGTTTAGATTTACATATACTATTATGTAAACCTCCTCTTGTAGTAAACTTAAGACTATAAAAATAGATCGTTGTAACAAAAAAGAAGAATTAATTATACAAAAATATTTCACCAATCCCAAGTTAGTGTTTTATTGTCTTCGGGTAATAAAAGGTTATGCAAATAGCGAAGGTTTAATGTTATTTTACGCTTGCTGATATGATCAATTTACTAACATTATTTAACATTAAAAAAATATTTTTATCGTCAGGATATAAAATTAAAAGTAAAATTAATAAATTGGAGGTAGGGAATGTTAAAGAAAAAAGGTTAACAAGGCGGAGACAGGGATCTTGGATACACGTAAACAAAACACTAAATATATTTACTGAAAAATAATGTTTATAGAAGTCACTATTTATTCTTATGGAAAGGATGTTAAGTGCGTATAAATAAAGATGGACTATCCAGAATAACTTTTGATCTAATCATCAGATGTTCACTTTCTAGGACTCAATATTAATGAGAGGAGATGACCTCAATTATGTTAATTAACTAGTGCAGACGATATTTTAAGTTACGAAATCATACATAAAATTGTACCTTTTTTAAATAAAGCTACCGTTTTGAATTTAATTTTTTTTCCTTGTCTTTTGACAGATTTAAATTTCTGACCCCCAACATCTAAGGTGTAGCCGCAATCTTAGAAATATGTTCATAGTTTGGCCAAGATGCGGTCCTTTGGAACCCTTATTGCTAATTTTATATTTTGCGCAGTTCGCTATATCCCAAATTGAAAAAATTTTCCACACAATTAAGAAATTCGTTTGTCCAAAGATAATTCTATGCAAAAAATAACTTTTAAGAAATATTTAAAAAAATTTTATTTTATTTTTCGAGTATTATTTTATTTAATAATAATCAAAAAAATTTCGAATTGAAAGTTTTTTTTTTTTTTTTTTTTGCATGATTTTAAAGCATGTAAATTTATTTGGCAAAATTCGAAAATTTGTGGGAAATTCATCGAATAGTTCCTGAGAAATCGAATTTTTAAAAAGTCATATACTTAAAATTCATTTTCTCAGGCACTATTCAACCAGTTTTGCTCAAATTTTGTAACCTGCCTTGTAAAATTGCTTTTTTTCAAATGAAAAAATGCGTATCTTACAATTGAAAATTCTTCCGACTATTATGTAATAAATAAATTAAAAATACGAAATATTTACTAAAAGATATATTTATAAAAGCTATATGATTTTTTTCAACATTTTATAGAACGCGAAATTTACATTTAAAAATTCTGAATTCGTGGGAAATCGATCGAATAGTTCGATTTCTCAGGAACCATTCTACCAATTTTGATCGAATTTTTTATTCTGCCATGTAAAATTGAATTTTTTAAAATGAAAAATTGCGTAACTTACAATTCCAAATTTTTTCGACTATTCTTAAATAAAATAATTGAAGATTCTAAATATTTATTAAAAATGATATTTTGCATGGTATTATTTTTTATAAAGAAATTTTATAATTGTGTGCAAAAATTTTTCAATTTGCTTAAAAAGTTTTTGGGATATAACAACATATGTAAAAAGTAAAATCGAATCGACATAAAGATGCCAAAACTTTGGACCACTCTCCAATCCTAACTATTGAGACCATATTTCCCTGATCGCGGCTACCCCCCAATAATCGAATCCGTCAGAAAATCGAATCCGTCGAAAAAAGGTATGTTTATTCAGAGAAAGTACGTTTTTGTATCTGATTTCGTAATTTAAAATGCAGTTTGCACTAATACATAGACATATTTGAGGTCACCCCCTCGAACCATTAACATCGAGTCCTAAAACATTAAGATCCGATCATTAGATCAAAAGAAATTCAGGGTGGTCTGTTTATTTTCTTGCGCGCAGTACTTGTTTCAAAAATATCTTAAATAATTTTTACAGAATCAGATGCCATCATAGAAAATTTTAGCAGAATTTTATAGTAATGTTTGCACAATATAAGATTTAGATAAAATTTCTAGTTTTGTCAGTAATGTACTGAATAAGGTCAGTTAAGCAAAATTCTATTCTAAGAAATAAAAATAAACAGTGACAGAGAATTTTCAACTGCTCTAATTTTCGATAAAAATATTCAATAAGAACTGCAACAACAAAAAATAAATTGAATCAGTACCGCGACAAATTAAATAAATTAATTAATAAAACCATAATCCAAGATCTTACTAGATTTTGGGGGTCTTACCAAACGTATAATAGTTATAAAGCAAATTTATATTTATAACGATGTTTAAAAAAAAAAAATAGATTTTTGCTTTTGTTTTATTTAATCAAATTAGTACGGAAAAAGAAAATTATTATAACAATTAGGCCAGTACTGAACTTATTTAATTTATATTTGTGAATTTAACATTTAAAAATTTTATGGCTAATAATGAATGAATGTATAACAATAATGACTGTTTGCTAACAAAATCACGTTAACAAAATCAGTCTATCATTCATTGTTATAATAAGGTGACATGAAGTCATAAGTACCGCATACATTTCTAACAAAAATTTACATTTTGATCGTACAACTTTGAGTAAAGCGTTAAATTAGAGAGAAAATCCAAATTTTTATAACTTTTTTTCCAGTACCGTACTTATTAAATTTATTTCAGAATTTCCATTTTACATGTATGAATTTTACAATTGAGAAATTTAATTTTTAAAGCCAGTTATTTTTAAAACAAAAAAAAAAAAAAAAAAAAAAAAAAAAAAAAAAAAAAGCGGGCAAATCAAGCATATTTGACATGTATAATTTTTTTTTGAAATTTTCATAATATGTTAAAAAAAAATTTATATCTTTCTTTAGAAGCTAATTAAAAAGGAAAATCTATTTGATCGAAACTTTGAAAACGCATTTAATTACCCATTTCAAACCCTATTGTTCTTCAAAAGTATTAAAACGATAATGTCTTTTACAATTATTTTTTAGTACAATTTGATTTAAATATTTTTTATATCAGTACAAAAATTAAAATTCATTGCAACTTACTTAATTTTTACTTTATCTTTTGAGTCTACCTGTTTATTTATTTTGCAATTTGACTGGATTATTATATAAAGATTTTTTTGAATTATCTGAACTAGTAGTGCCATCTAGTTTTTATTGGAAACACTAATATCAGTTTGAATTCTGAATACTAACATGTAACCATTTCTTAACATTTTTCGGAATAAAATATTTTTACATATAAAGAGTATTTTTACCAAAACAAGTATCTAAATTAATCTTCAGTTTTTACGCAATTATTAGCAATAAAAAACATCTATTTATTTTTAGAGATAAAATCTCAGAAAACATAAGCTATTAAAGTTTAGTAATGACCATAAGATTCATTATTAGGATATTTATTTTCTTTTAACTGTAAATTATTGTGTTTTGTATTTCAGCTGTTGAATTTGGTAATTTAGATTAAAATATAAATGAACTAAACTCACTCAAATTTTATTAAATTGATCAAAAGCTTTAATTTTGATCAAAAGCTTAATTGATCAAAAGCTTTAATTCTTATAAATAAAAAAATATTTATTTATTTTTTTTTAAAAAAAAAAAGAGATAAAGTTCATGCATACAAAAATAAATTAAAAAATTTTAAAAAATGCTTGTGAATGAGAAGAAATTTAAATGAACTCATCTGAATGGATATTAATTTGTTCAATAAAATTTCAAACGCAAACGCACTGTTCTTTAATAATTGTTGGTTTTGTATAAGTTTTTGTGAAATCTTTTAAGTTTTACTAGTCCTATGCATATAAAGGTGTGCACATGCAGTTTTAAAAAAAATTTAGTCAAAGAAATTTATATTAAAAATTTATCCTAAAATGATCGATGATCAAAGATAAATAGATAAAGAGCATTTGTTGGAACAACACATAAGCATAACAAGAAAAGAAAAAAAAAAAAAGAATTTAAAAAGCAGACAGCTTTTTTTTTTTTCTTCACTTTTTTATTCTCATTTATCTATTAAGTTGCGCGTACAATTTTAACAGTATGAAACAAGATCATTCGTACCACTCTAACAAACTTGGCGCAGTAGTAATTAAAATTCGCTTTTCATTGAAATGGTCAAGTCCGAATCACAACACTATAAAATTTATTATTGAATTTATATTGTTGAATTGTAATATTTATTTTGTTAAATTACATCTCAAACTCATAAGCTTATTAATGAATATATATATGGGACCGGAAAGTAATGTCGTTTCGGTGCATTTCATATTTGTTATCAAGATTTTATTTTTAATCAATAATGTATTCATCTTAGCAATAACCTTTCTATGCCGGATCGAAAATTAATCGAAATGGATCGGCGCCATCAAAATGATGCACCTATCTCAGATTCTCAAAAATTCTGCATAAAAAATTATTCTTAGTTTATAAGCATCATTATTTATTTAACAAAAAGTTTATAAAGGCTTATATTTGCTGAAGGAAGTTTTCACTTTTTAATCCATTCATTGTATTTTCCATCTCTGTCCTAATCACAAAACACGAAAAGGGTGAAGGACACCTAAGAAACTATACAATCAAGTCAATAAGTATTGGAAGTTCCGTAAAAATCTATCTTAATAAATATTTTTAGAACCCTTATCAAAAAAAGAAGAAAAACAGTGCACTCATTCAAGGTCACAAAATAGAATTTAATCTAGGAAAAAACAAATGCTCTACTGAGGGCTGGAGAGTGGGACTGAAAATATCAAAATCTGTTAGATTGTCGGAATAAAGAAGAGAAGATTAGAAGAGATGAACAAAGAAGAAACAGAAAAACAGAGAAGAAGAGAAACACCCAAAATTTTAACAGGCAATCAAACTGGCTTTGGTGTTTTTCATTCCTCTTTCATCATTCAAGATTCCATTGACTTCAGTAGTGTACCTATTAATAGTCGATTCCTATTAATAGTTCTTTAAGATCTATTCCTATCAATTATAAGCAAGAGATTTAAAAATTATGGTACTAGATTTTAAAAAATTGTGTTCTATATTGATAATAATTATTAAAAAAAAACTAAATCAATAAATAAAGTTATTTTTTAATTATTTTTTATTATAAAATGAAAGATTTTTTTAATATTTTTTTTATACTGTAGATGTTTTCTGTTTCACAGCATCTACATTAATTCTTAGATGCAGTTCCAGACTTGTCTCTTGGAAGAGCGTTTGAAGTTTGCGGTGGACCGTTCCATTTGGGGGGTTATTTCTTTGGAAAAATGGGACAGCTCTGATATAAATATAATGGGGTTTTACCACATAAAATTATAATCATCTTATAAAGTTTCTAAGAAATCATGTCAATTTCATACGCATTTAAAAAATATATATATCTTTCCAGTTGTAAGCAAATTTTTCCCAGCAGTATAAGAAATATGCCATACGGACAATCAACAAAATTTTGATAGAAATTGTTATCAACACTACAAGTTGGGTTTCGCTCAAACAACGTTAAAAGCATTATAAAATTTCAAAGATATAACAAAAAAAAATTTAAAAAAACAATTTCCAAGTTTACGAATGATGCGGCCATTGTGCTACGTAGTTCTTTTCCATTTTTGATTTCAATACATCAGGTATTTCATACCTTAAATTTTGAAATTATCTTGATCCGTTTTTCAAAAAAAAAAATTATTTTTTTTACATAAAATTGAGTTATAAAATTCAAGTTTGCATTTTGTGAGATTAATATTATTACATCTTTTTTTTTATTACGTATATTCTCTAATTTTATAATAGCTTGAGCAGTGTTGAGGCTGAATTAGTATCAATATTTATTTTTGCGACTCCCTAGTCGTTTTTCGGTTAGACTATTGGCCGGTTTAGAAAAGTCATTATAACTAGCTGAGAAAAATTCTAGTAGAGAAGTTTCAAATTAGTATTCAGAACAACTTTTATCATTAAAATTTTGTTTAAAAAACTGACTTAGATGAAAACAAAAAATAAAAAATTTTACCATTTTTTTTTCTTCTAATAAGTTGCTAAGAATTAATATTAATTCAGGAATTAATAATGATCCAAGAATTCTCATCCTTTTTTGGATTTTAATTTCATAATTTAGTTTAAGAATTGTAGCTACATTATTCTTTTTAAATACATTAACAATTGGCGGTCGCAACGCTCAAATACGCCATCTGGGGAGAGACCGGTTTCATGCCTTTGGCCCTTCTCCCTTCCGTCTCCTCCGCTTTTCAGTTGTATATGAATGTACTACGATATTTTCCCTTTTCTTACTATTTTTCCTTCTAATTTGATAAAAATATTTTTTAAATTTCCGTGATGCTTTTCTTTAGAATTATGTTTAATTTAGTTTTCAATTCCATATAGTTTTCCAACTTAAAAGATTTTAATCTATAAGAAAATCGAGAGAGAAACTAACGTACTTCCTTCCTCTTTGACTCTTCACACGCTAATGGGGAAAGCATGCGAAGTGTTGTCATAGGTAGAGAATTCTGCTCTACGTCACATGCAGCCCATTTCGATCGCCAATACTTTAAATTGATATATTTTTACACAGAAATTGCTAGAAAAATGAATGAATTTTTTCATATTGTCTACCAGAGGGCAATATAACTGATCTCGGACCCTTAAAAAGTAACCCGCTGATTTTGAATTATAGAGCTGCCCTGCACAATGGGCTATTTACGACTGTCTGGGAAACAGCACTGGAGGATGATCCGAAGACATGCCATCGCAATGTCGATCCTCTGCAGGGGAGATGGTTCCCCTGCTTTGGTAGCCTGACGACCTGCGTGCGAAGTCTACACTTTCAACACCTCCTAGAAAGAGTAGGCCTCAGCACGGGTTACCATAAATATCGTTTAGTAGTCCAAACGTAATGACATATTTCGTATTTTCAACCACTGCGCAGCTTAGTACCCCGAACGTAATGACATCTTTCTTATTTTTCATCTACTGATCAGTTAACTTCGTCACATCGGACTACTAAATTAATCCGTGCTGAGGCCTTCCTTCTTCTAGGAGGTGTTGCCACTTTACGGTAGAGCAGTTAAACGAGGATACCTCACAACTTCAGTCCCTACGAAGGCTGATCAAAGTGGCCACCCACCCGCTTACAGACCGCAGCCAGTGATACTTGAACCGTGTATTTACGATCAGTTCACTGCGTGACTATCTATCGAATAAAAAATAATATCAATAAACTTAAAAAATGGCTGGGCCAATCTTACTGCATGTGGTTCAGGCACCTCCGATCACCATCGAATGAAGATGAGAACCTGATTGGTGAAATATTTTTTCCGTGAAAAACTCACCAATCAGGTTCTCTTTTTCTCTTAACGGTGATCAGAGATGCAGCAATTGCATGCAGTGAAAATGCTCCTTAATGTACTGATTAACTTTCTAGTATTCAATATTAAAATTAGTATATCTATGTTTGGCAATGCATCCATTTTAAATGACATAAGGGGGGGAAAAGCCTAAAACGAAAACAAAAGTGGTTATCGAATGTAAATAATGCGATGGGATTTCATTTTCTAATTCCAGTCTGAGAAAAAGTATTAAATATGAAAATGATTTCATTTCCTTCTCGAGTTTCATTACTGTTTTGGCTTGGCATTTGTTCGATAAGTATAGTTGCTAGTACGTTTTAGTTAATCTAAATTTGCATGTTTTGTGTTTGTGTCCTATCTTATACATATATCGCGATACGCAATACATTGTTTTATATATATTTGGATATGTTTTATTGTTATACGGTAAATGAAATATTCATATAATCTAGTCACTGTTTAAAGATTTCCTTTTAATTGGGAACATATTCTTTGTTGCAGTTAATTATACAATTGAGTATGAAAAGTCTGATGAATTTCTGTAGTTTTTTTTTTAAACACTAGTTCTGTTACATTCTTCTTTTTTGTTAGATAACCGTTATATTACAAAGGTAATGCTTCTGTTTTGAAGAACACTCATTCATAATAATCAGAATTATAAAATCACTGGGAAAAAAAACTGTCTATTGTAATATGTGTTTGTATATATGTTTGTATCGGGTTCGTACGGTCTTAAAGAAAAGAAAAAAAAGGTACACATTATGCAGTTTTCTTAATCTCTTTGAGCAAATAAACACATGTATTTATCACAATTAATTTAAGAAATATATATTTTAGTTTAATGTTATTTAGTTATTAAACAATGCAAATTAAGGAACTGTTAATTATTTTATTTATAATTTTGCAGGGGATATTTCTGTATCGTGTACCGTATCTATCGCCGAGGTGCCAAATAGATTTTAAGTTTGAAAATTTAAAAAAAAAAAAAACATGTAGATATTTGCCCAGTGGGTGACTACAAGTTATACCTTTTGAGTTGGTCCCATTCTGTGATGTTTATTTTTTTTTTTTAAAGTTTCTCATAGGCTCTTGCCTGGAAGTTGCCACGACTTAACGATTATTCTGCCACAGATCACAATATGGAAATCTCCCAAATTTACTCTCATTTTTTTTACTTTTCTGAAAAAAGATATTTCCATATTGCAGTCTGGTGTGCCAACTAGAATCCCCGAGGCACCGAATTGATTTTTAACTTGAAAACTTTTTACTCAAAACTTCTACTGGGTAGCTAGGTGTTGTAGCTCTTTGAGTTAGTCTCTGTGAGATTTTTTTTTAAAGTTTTGCACAGGTTGCTGCTGAGAAGTTTCCAGTATTTCTGATTTAACTTTTATATTTGCCAATGCTTGGTGATTTTTCTGCTACAAATCAGGATACAAAAATCTTCCCTATTGTATAAACCCCCCCTCCCTTATTATGTATAAAGTTGTGCAAATCATGAATTTCTTTTTATATACATAAGTACTGATATATTTGTTAAAATAAGTACTGATATATTTGAAATATTAAATAATTTAAAATTCTTGCTCTTTTTTTTTCAAATCTTTTTGTGTTCATCAATTTTGTTAAAATGAGCTTTGAAATTAATTTATTACCTAATCTATATTGATGTGTTCTTTTTTTTAAATGGTAATTTGAAAAAATGATATCGTTTTTTTTAAAAAAGTATTTAAAATCAAAGCATTTAAAATCAAAGCATTTAAAATCAAAGCATTTAAAATCAAAGTAATAGGATAACATTGATAGTGCCAGAACCCAATTTAATATTAATAATTTGATTGCTTTTAGTTATTAATTGCTTCAATTGTAGCAAAAAATAAGGATAAGTGATGCATAACACTGGATGAAAGTTATTAGAATACAAAATGCAAGCAAAACGGTTAAATAAAAAGAACTTTAATGCTAGAACAGAATGTTACTTGCTTAGTGAAGGCAGAATAAATCATGAAAAATACTGTTTAAAACAAAAAGAAAAAAAATCTTATTTACTAGCATTTCTGTTATAGCATTTAGAAATAATCAAGCTTTAGACAGAGTTAAAAGTCAGTTCAACTTTAGCAAAATTAGTTCTAGCTTCCAACAATAGAGTCTATGTTAAGTGCATTGATAGAGCAACAAAGGAAGCAGTTATTAGATCTTTTAGAAATGATTGTATATCGAGTAAATTTCTTCTTCTAATCCTAATAAATTACTTTATTTACTAAATAAAGCTGAAAAAACAAAGATACAAAATAAAGGTATCTTTGTATCTAAAAAGCTTTAAAGATTTACCCTCAGGTCAATATCTTATTTGAGGTCAAAGAATAAATTGAATGATGAAATTTCATAGATATTCTAGGTTTATGTCAGTTCGTAATATATTACAAACTTTTCATAATGTCTTAAATATTTAGATTTTATTACATATCGTAACATTTTATAGAGTATTAATGAAATAAATTTTTTTTTTTCAATTATGAATACTGTGGTTCTTTTTTTCTGACACTTATGTGTGTGTAAAACTTCCAAATATAATATTTTCTTATTTAGTATCTTTTGATCTGGAGATTTTCAATTTGAAAAGATTATATAGTGAGAGTCACAAAGTAATTTTAAATCTGATTTTTCTACAAATCTTGTTTGAATTAACTCAGTCACATCATTAGAGAATTTAATACAATATTAACTCAAATTTAAATTTATAAAAGAAAAAAACAGAACATTTTTTAGTTTGGTTGAACTATCACTATATGTTATGATTTTAAGTTTATATTTTTTGTTTCACAATTTCATTTGCTTCATTTTATTTATTATTATTTGTTTCAAAAGTATAAAATAAATGCAATTGATTTTTTGTTTTCAAATCCACTATCTTTTTTTTTTTTTTTTCAATAATAATAATTTTAAATATTTTCTTAGGTGAAACAACTTGTAGTAATGAGACTTGTACTGACTGTATAGATAATAAAGCTGCTGTATATTGTTTAAGTAAGTATTTATTGCTAAGAGGTTGTTCATTTCCTTGTTTTATCATATATTGCCATTTTTAGTTTGTGTGGATGTGCTTTTATTAACTTTAATATTTTCAAATTTACTGTTGCTTTATATTTTTAACTTAAGAATGACTATATTTTTATAATCTATAATATTCTGCAGATGCTTTCTTTCCTTCAAAATATGCATTTTTTGTGTAGTATTATACATTTTTACCAAAGTCGATTGTCAATCTATAAATATAACACATTTTTATACAATATATTTGTTTCAGTACTGCTGAAATGAATTTTTATTATAGATCTTTAAGATAATTTGTTATAATATTTGAAAAATATGAATACTCTGCTAAGGTAAAAACAATAAAACTTCAAGATACAATATTGACTAGATATCAATGTTATATTAAAGAAAGTTATCCTAAATGTTTTAATCATCAAAATTACTTTCCTTCCACAATCTTTTGCAATAGGATAGAAGGATTTAAAGAATTTCATATTTCCAAAAAGATTCACACACAATATTTGAATATTTAGCTGTTGAGAACTGACTTTCATAAAGCCCTTTAAAATAACTACATGTGGTCAGAAATTATGGCTCATAATTGATTTTATGAAACCAAGAAATCAAATATTTTCTGATAGTTGTTCAATATCAAAAAAATCCTTGATTTAATAACTAGTTCATTCTATCAACAAAAAAAATTTATAAAATTGCATTGAGTTTGATAAATTTAGTTTTTGAGAACTTATGTTCAGTAATTTTAAATATAGTTATGAGAAATTTTTTTTTCTTTTCTATTTATGATCTTAGAACAGTTTAGTCTAATAAGAAAAGTCTTCAAAAGTTCTCTCTTAGAGTTTTATTTTAATAGACGCAAGATACGATTTTAGTTAGAATATTCTTAGCAGCATATTGTACTATCAAGTATATATATATATATATATATATATATATATATATATATATATATATATATATATATATATATATATATACATACAGTGGAAAGTCGCGTATCCGGAATCTGCGGGACTTCCCCAAGTCCGTATATTCGATTTTTCCGTATAATATACCCCTAAAGTAAACAAAACTTAAAATGATCTGAATCTAAGAAGCAAAAAATTAAACATTATTTTTCGGGCAATAATGTTTTAGTATTAGAATATCTAATCAATCAAAAACAAAA
This sequence comes from Parasteatoda lunata, assembly GCA_949128135.1. NCBI lineage: Eukaryota > Metazoa > Arthropoda > Arachnida > Araneae > Theridiidae > Parasteatoda > Parasteatoda lunata. The sequence goes on along the minus strand of OX421980.1, from coordinate 34,931,075 downwards.
TATTAGAAAATAAATAATTATTGCTATTATAAAAATAAATATAGAAAACGAAAAATATTAATTGCTCTCTCTGCCATTTTGAACTAGAACGATTCAAGCAAGAAGGGGAAATTCCCGTCATTCACTAAGGTGGGTAGGTGGAGAAGAAAGTTCATTTCTTCTTTATTTCTCATTCAAGTTGAGGGCGGGGCAGTGACAAATTCTTATTTTCTCTCCCATCAGTGGCTATCAATCAAGCATAAAGGCGTGGCATGCTGATTGGGTTCTCTTTATTTTTTCTTGTGTGACTAAAGGGGATTCCCCTTCCACTTTAACGTTTGTTGTGTTTACACCCTAACACTCTAATAAAAAAGCTCCAGGAAATGCCTCTTTTACTAGCCAGCTGCATAGGAAAGAAGAGGTGGAGGGGACTCAGTTGTGCTCCTTTGAAAACAAATCTCCCCCTCCCCTTTTCTGCATTCCAAAGGAGGAGCATCACTAATGGTATGGTCTTGGTAGATCTTCTGTTCCCCTTTCTGTAGATTTATGGGCATCTATGCATAAATCACTAGAAGCTAAGAAAGGAAAAAACCTGTCAATAGACCTCTTTTTTTTCCCCCTTTTAAGAGAGGGGAAGGTGAAGAAATGTTTGTTTATTTTGATTGTTAAAAAGTGTCCGGGAAATTGACTCTTCCGGAAAAGGGACGTCCGGATATGGGACGTTACACTGTATATATATATATATAATGAATTTTAACCCATGTAAACTCTTTGAGTTTCTGAGCATGGGAATATTGTTTTGAACATAGCTGCATAATGTGCCTTGCTAAATAGATCCAGAATCATCATTAAAATGATCTTGGTTGTGTACTTTTAGAAATGAGATGTGTGCATAAAGCATAGAATAACATAAGTCAACTAGAATTTTCTTTGCAAGATATAACTAAAATTTACACATTTATAATATAAAAGATGAAATAAAATAGGATTGTTGGTTAAACTATTGTCTTGGTTAATATAAACCAGTCATTGGCAAAACTCTTTAAAAGCAAACCAAAACAAAAAACTTTTTTTTTGGTTTGCCTCTCTCAGCCTCTGTTCTTATATTCCCTACTAATGCAAAATTAGGCAGCATATTAGTGGTGAAAATTTTTTAAAATAATAAAGGTGCTCAGGTAGCACTGTCAGTTAAGGAGTTGTTCACACAGCTAGTTGGAGTGCTGGAGGCAGTGAGTTTGATCCTAAACAACCTGTGTGTATCTGCAGCAAAGTGCACGTTAAATCTTTTTGGTTGAAAGTTTTCTTGTTGGCTGGGATGTGGAAGTTTAGAAAGAGGGAAGTTGTCAAAATTATGTGGCTTTCCTACCATGGCTGTTAAAAGATGGAGCACTAAAGATGGGGCTTTGTGCTTGGCCATAGTTGGGTGATGTGTATGTGTTTAGAATAATAGATATTCTATAACTTAATAATTGTTCTAAAGTATCAGAAAAAAATATTTTATCTAATAGTCTTTAAATTTGTCAGTGCAAAAAACTTCAGCTCGATTAACAAGCAAAGATTCATGTGCCTTTCTTATAAGAAATACCTTTTTCCACCAATAATACTTTGCTGTAAAGTTTTTCAGTTCTTTTGTAAGTGTAAACATTTTTGTTTATTATTGCTATTTCGTTATTATTATATTTTTACTTATTTCAATAATATCACTATCAAGGATGAAAAGTTTCTTTCACATTGAAAAAACTGTCCCAGAAGAAATAGATAGAAATTGAAGTAAAAGCAAATATTTTTAAAAAGGAAATATTAGATAATTATTAACGCAATTTTTTAAAATTTCATTATTGCGATCTAGTTTAATTAATTAGTTAAATGGTTTTAAGAATTTATTACACATGTAGTATCTTTAAATGTTTTACATAAAGAAAATGGATTAGTAGAATTTTAATTTATAGCTATGTAAAGAACTTTTAAAATATAGTAATCGCATTATTGTATTCTACTATAAATCACATACATGGTGTTCACAATTACTAGTAGCATACTAATTTTCATAAACAAATGCTATTAAGCATGAATGCTTAAAAATTCCACAGTGTTGAAAGTCCAAATATCTATACCCACATACTTATCATAAATAAGTTAATTATGATTTATCTAATAATTATGATTTATCTAATAATTTTTACTAATATTTTATTTGTAAATTAATTAATTTTTATTTTCAGATAAATGAATAATAATATAAATTTTAAAAAAATTTGAGAGGTTGGTAGTTATTTTTAAAGATTTCTAACATACTGAAACCTTGCATAATTCATGAGTGTTCTAAGATATATTTTCATTTAAATGGTATTGATTTTAAAAATGTAAACTTTTAAATGTTCAAGGGTGTAACAGGTTATAGCAAAGTTTTTTTTCTTCACATTTTGTTAGCTTTATATCATTTTGATTAGGCTTTGCTAGCATTATAACTTTAAGGGAAAAAATAAGTTTTTGTTCTTTTATTAAATAATATTGGGCTTTAAAATAAAGATGAATATTGTGATTTTTTTAAAAAAATTAATTAAAAACAAAATTAACGTCCTGAATTTAAATTATATTGTTCATCAGAATTATTTATCTGAAATTATGTTAAAAAATTACAATGAAAGTTTATCCAAAGTACGTAATATTGTATTTATATGCATTTTCAATTAATATGTATTATTTTACTAAGTTATATATTTTAGAATTCCATCTTAAATAGAATATTCAGTAAGCTTAAAATTCAGCAAGTATATATAATTTATCCAGATATATGTGTCCATATTTATTTAAGGAAATAAGGATAACATAAATCCAAATTCTAAACAGATTGTTCTAGGCTATAAAGATTTTGAAATTCGATATAAAACTGAAATAAATAGTATGAAAATAGTTAATTGTAAAACAAATGTAATTTTTTTTCTTCCTTTTAAAATATTAAATTAAAAAAAAACTGAATTATTTAGTAGTTATTGTTAAACAATGATATTGATAATTTTTGCTTGTATTTTATTATTTTAATGCACACACTAGATTTTTGCTAAACAATTCAACTATCAGCTTTTCATTTTTTTTTTTTTTTTTTTTTTTTTTTTTTGGAATTGCAATTTTTTTTTTAATGTTGTGTTATTTTAAATTATCTTTGTAATTTAAAGAAAAATTATTTCCTGAAAAGAAATAAGATGAGGATATTTTTATTTATGATTTTCTATCTTAGTTATATTTTCTAAAGAGATCAAATCTGTTGTGAAATGTATAAAATTGAATTAATATTATATGTTGTGATTTAAGGGGAAAAAACAAATATTGGATCAGTGTTACCTGAATTGTGTTGATGATGATCTTGCATAATTATTATCAACAATCTTTACAAACTCTGGGGGGGGGGGAAATTTGTAAAATGATTTTTCTAAAATTCGATGAAGCCAAGAATAATACTTAATTTTCATAGTTCTAATTAAAGTGTTGTTTTTATAAAATTTATCTATCATTGAAGCTGTTGGATTTTACTAAAACTTTAATTAAAGAACAATATAGATAAACTTATGAAAAAAAAAAGATTTTTCTTATTTAAAATGACTTATTACAATACTGTATTGTTAATTAGTAAGTTCAATGAATTCTGTGATTTTGTTTAAAATAACACAAATTATGCTTTAAGTGTAATTTACTTTTGTTTTGAAATGTTATTTATTTGACAGGCAATAAATGCTGCTATCTGAAAAATAATACTGAAGATTGTAAAGCGGAAGATAAAATATACAACTCAAGTAACTGTAAGTTTTCTTTTCCTTTTTTTTAATAAAATGTTTAACAATTTTTCAAAAATATTTGGTTCTTTTAAAGTTTTCATTTGTAACCTAACTTGTAAAAGTTTAAAACCATATTTGCCCTTTTCAGCTGAAAAAGTTTCTAGAATAGGTTTAAAATAAAAGTATTTTGAAGAAACTTGAACATTTTGCATCAAATTGTTTAGTTTCAAAATTTGTTCATTTTAGTATTATCATAATTCTAATATTGAAAAAGAAAATTTGTTAAACAGGGCACAAAAAAAAAAAAAAAAAAAAAAAGGAAATTATGTAATAAATTATTGGGTGGCTTTAAATTGTCACTCACGTAATGGGACGAATCAATTTAATGGAATGTTTATTCTAATTAATTGATTACTGGGCAAAACCAATGCTGTAGTTGGAAAAAAATATTTTGGAGAACTAATCTTTTTATTGAGTATATGTCGTAGTTGACTGAGTTTTGATAGGCCAAAAAATGGCCAATTTAAATTACTTGGCCAGTTATAAATAAGAAAAGCAGACTTCTTTTTTTTTATTTTTATTTTTTTTTTAAAAAAGGGTTTACAGCCAACTAGTAAAATTTTTATCCTTAGTGTATTCCTCATGAAAGCTATTGATAAAATAATTATATAATGTAATTAAATAACTAAATTTCTATTAAATATAACTGACTGAGTACACAATTCTTCTTTAGCACTTAAAAAGTATAAGGTACTTATTTTACTAAACATATTGCCTTGATATGAAGAACATAGAAAAAATATATATGCATGTACTCAAAAAGGGATACACATTTGGTTTGTTAGAGTTTAACAGTAAGAGAAGTTAACATTTGTAATAACTTATGTTACATACTCTAAAAGTGTCTTTATTCTAATAAAGAGTGGGTGAACTAAATGAGTTTTAATAATTATCATAATTATTTAATAGTAATCATAATTATTTGCTCTTATGCTGGTTTTTTTGCTTACCAAATTATAAAATATGTAAAAAAAAATTTTTTTTAAGTGTTAGAGCAGAGTTAGATTTATGAAAAAAAAAAAAAATCTCATTTAATATTTTAAGTTTTACAAACCTCATGAAATGAACTAACAGCAACTTTATGTAAAGATTTTATTCTCATTAAATGCTGGTAAATGCAAGTTAAATATTTACTTTGGTTACTTAGCTTTTCAAGTACATAAAAAGCCCAAACAGTGGAGCCCAAAAATTGGACGAATCAGATTTGAAAGCTCATTTGCACTTTTAAATTTGGTTAGTAAAATTAGCACTATCAGAGTTTAAGTAAAATTTCTTACAATGAGTAGTGATTTAAAAATTTCTTACAAGAATTGCAGATTGCTTAGAATCTTTTGCTATTTCCTGAAATAAAAGTTCATACTTTTATTTATGATTCATTCATTTTAAATATGAAAACTAAAATAATAATTGCTTTCTGTAATAATTTCAAGGAGTCTATTTCAAAATGCCTTGAGAAGATGAAAGCTCTCCAATGTAAGAAAAATTAAAAGGCAATGAAGTGAAAATTTGTTTTATGTGCTTGAAACTATAATTTCTAATTTAATATATTTATCAATTATGTGTTAATATTCATCATCATCAGCATTGGCACGACAGCCCTTTGTGAGCCTGGGCCTTCCTCAGAAACTTTTCTTATTTTGCCCTTCTCCCAGCAATTGATTTCCAGTTCTTTACTTTTAGGATGGCAAAATCCTCATCCACACAGTCTTTCTCTCAGATCTCTTTTTGGGCCTTCCTCTTGGTCTTTTATTGGAGGGGGTTGCATTAAAGACTCTCAATGCTATTCGTTCTGGGCTCATTCTCACTACATGCCCGGCCAATCTCATTCTTCTTAGTTTAATAGATTTAATGATATCATCACTATTTATTAAAGATTTATATATTTCAAAATTATATCTTTTTCTCCAGTTGTTGTTATCGAGGATAGCGTCAAAGATGGTTAGTAGGACCTTCCTTTCAAAAGTTGCTAATAACTTCTTATAATATTAACACATATACAGATGGGTGACAAAATAATACGAACACCTGTGGAATATCAGAAAATCTTTATTAATAGGGAGTTGGACCACCCTTTGACTGAATTACAGATTTAATACGACGTGGGATCGATGCATAAAGGTTATGGACAACGTTTAAAGGAATATTAAGCCATTCCTCTTGCAAAGCGGCCTCTAATTCCAAAAGATTTGATGGAGGTGGGAATCAAGAACGAAGTTTAGACTCCAAATATTGCCACAAATGTTCAATAATATTTAAGTCCGGAGACTGAGGGGGCCAGACGAGATGCTCAACTTCATGTCATGCTCTTCAAACCATGTTTGAACGCACCTAGCGGTGGGGATAGGGGCGTTGTCGTCTTGAAAAATCTGTCGCTCTCCAGGGAATACAGTCTGTACAAAAGGATGAGCATAATCCGCTAGAACACTTAGATAGTCATTAGATTTGATTCTCCCATGTAGACGTACTAGTGGCCCAAGTCCACGCCAAGATATTGCACCCCAAACCATAATGGAGCCACCTCCATGTTTCACAGTTTGTAAGAGGCATTCAGGATCAAACACATCTTTGGGTGATCTCCAGACATAAATGCGTCCGGTGGTCTGAAATAAGGTGAAGGATGATTCATCGGACCATATTACCTGCTGCCACTGCTGTGGGGACCAGCCTTTGTGATCTCTACACCACTGGCGGCGCTTGAAAGCATTGGTTGCTGTCAACAAGGGTTTACTAATTGCCACTCTCCCATAAATGTTTGCTACATGAAGTTCTCTTTGAACAGTTCTTGTTGAAACGGGGTCCTGAAGATGACTGTTCATGTTTGATGTTATCTCGAATAACGATTGTTTGTGTTTTCGAGCTACTGCGCACTGCAAGATACGTCTATCCCTATCATCAAGATTTGACTTTCGGCCACTGTTTTGCTTTGAAGACTTCGTCTTACCTTCTTTCATATATGCTGTCATAACGGCTGATACAGTACTTCTTGCAAACCCCAAAAGGTTTGCTGTTTCTGTCACCGATGCTCCACTTAAACGCGGCTGTACTGCAGGTGTGAAATAAGTCACACTTTTTCACAGGTGTTCGTATTATTTTGTCATCCATCTGTATATTTATATTAGCAAATACAGTTGAACCTCCTTAACATCACGCTTAACATGAATTTATTTTCATGTGAACTAATTTTCAATTTCCTGTCAACTTGTATATGGATGTAATACATACTTAAAAGTGCTTTTAAGGTGAACTCAAATTTCAATGCCTTTGGAAAAAATTATACTTTTAATGTGAACAGCTAATTTATTTTCCTCTCTGACAGGTAATAAAACTGATCATTTACAGTTCTATAAGAGAACGTTTTTTTAAAAAAAATTAAAATTATTATTTTTAAAGGCTAGTATGGCTACTCATTGTATTTGTTATTTTCTAATTAAAGTTATATAATTTAGTAGTTGCATCTCAAGGACAGACTATTTCCCTTACTATAAAAAAACCCTGTTTAAGGAGGGTTCTATCTCTTTCTGTTTAAGGGCACAGTTTTTTAACTCTTACATTTTTTAAAACTTTCTATATCAACAAGAAAATTTTCTTGTCAGGGGATACAAGTTTGGTTGTAATGAGATTAAGAAAGACGAGAAAGTTAATCGTTTAGAACAGAAGTTCCAAATTTGTTGGCCACAAGCAACTAAACTGGGCTATGGAAGAGCCTACTATCTTGCTGTACTATGAGAAGAAAGCTTTTTGAAAGATAAATCCTATGTTTTTTGCATGTTGAGAATGATTTGAGGCTAAACTAAGGAGTTTCAATACAGAATAACGTATTAATTGTCTCATGGTGGACAAATGGTGTCAAAAATTCCATTAAGTTTTTTAACTTTATTACTTGTTTTTTAGTTTCCTTTCAGTTCTGATAGCTAAGTGAATACAGTAAAGTTATTTTCTTTACAAAATTAATATTTTAATTCTTCTCATACACGTTACTATTCGAGAAGACAAACTAACGCTGACATATGAGCGCATTATATTTATATTATTGTCAGATATTGGATAGAAGCTCTTTGATCCGTAATATTTTTTTCATGTGATTTGTCATATGCATATAAAAATAAATTTTTTTTTTTTATGAAATTGGTGGTCTGCACAACTGAAAAGGTATGAAATCCCAGGTTTAAGGGATTTTTTCAGCTGTGAGGAAGATATTTTAACTGATTTAAAAGATGAAATTTATAAAGAGATTATAAATAATGGCGAAAAAGAAGTAATGAAGTAATAAATGAAACACCATTTCCATTTATACAGATGGTTGGCTATTAGTGTTTTAAAATATATAAATCACATTTAATTTTAAAGATGGCACTTCCTATGTATCCTTCTGTTTATGTTATGCTTACAGGGTGATGTCTGAACTGGTTTAATATTCTTGGAATTTTTTTTAGTTTACCCATATTTTTATTGCTCATAAGAATTTTCAGTAATTAATAAATTCTAACAGATCTTGAGCTTAAAACAAATTTAAGAAAATTAATATCACAGCGTAAATAAAGTGTAAGGTTTGCCATGATAAGCGTGTTATCTCTTATTTGGCTATATTTGTTTATAATATCTCCATCTGTTATTTTTTGGATAGTATCATATCGTGCTTGCTGAGTCTTCCTGATTTAATTGGTGTTTATTTCGTTAAAATTTAAATTTAAAAAATACGTTATATTGCAAACACTACGGATATAATATTATTGGATGGCACGCTTTTTCAGTCTTAGGCATAAAGATCAATCATAAGTAGTAACCCAGAAGTCTTATGCCAAATTTTAACCTCTAGCGCCATCTGCGCTTAGCTTTACACAGTCAACCATCCATATTTGAATACAATTTTTGTTAAGAATTTTATCAAAATCATTTACTTTAATATAGTGCAGTTTCCTCTTTCTTTTAAGAACTGTTGTGTGGATTAAATATAATCTTTATTATCAAAATAGTCTCATTTATGTATGAATTAATAGTTATTTAGTTTGAATATGGTACTTTTTTAAAGGTACTCTTGCACCTACTAATGTTACTTCTGCCAGTCCCTCAACTACAACAAAAATAATTACCACCACCACTGTGGCATCTACGACATCAGTAACTTCATCATCTTCTGTTCCTACTGTGCCAACCAGAACAACAGTTATTCCACCAGGTCGTCATTTTGATGCCCCTAGTTTTATAGGAGGTATTGTTTTGGCTCTAGGACTTTTGGCTATTATTTATATAAGCTTTAAATTTTATAAAGCCAGAACTGAAAGAAATTATCACACATTGTGATTAATTTGTCTATCGTAAATTCTCAGTTAAAATCATATATAATGTAACTTCTTTTTTTTTTATATAGAAAAGTTTGTTTAAAATTTTTGTGATGTTTAGTTCCTGTATATTTTATATTGTGTAAAAAATATGCTTTTAAACTGAAGTGTTTTTGTTATTTATAATGTTGATGTCTACGTGTTATATATTTTTTTAATCTTAGTTTTATTATGTAATTAAGATTAGATACTGTTTTAATTTATGAAAAATAGGCATAAATGTAATTATATTGTGAGTGATTTAATCTTTAAAAGCTTTATTATTCTTTAAAATAAAGTCTTATCTCAAGGTATTGACAGTAATATAATTTTAACATTAAGTTATAAAATATTTGATAGATTTTTATTAAAATATAGAGACACAATAAATTCTTCATTAATTTAGCTTTAAATCTTCCGTGCATATTTTCTTCGATATTTGAATTGGTTCATTAATAAATTTCTAGCTATGAGGAGCTCTTTATCTTTTAAAAATTTAAGATCTAAGATACGTTTCAAAGAGGTGGGACCATAATTTGGCAGAGTAGCTCCTTTTAAAATGCTATGTATAAGTTGATGTTGCCTTATTTCTGAAGTGAAGTATTTTTCAGGTTTAGCTAAGTCTTCACATGTTTGATTATGGTTGTTAGATTTTAAAACATATCCTGCCACTTTGTTACTCCATACATTGTATGCAGTTAGATTTTTAGCTAAAACCTTCTTTTGAACACAATATTCAAACCATTCATTGCGACGCCTTTGCAATTCTTGGACTTCTAACTTTAATTGCTCTGGGCCAAATTCTTTAACTGTTGCTTGAAATCTTTTTAGAAAATGATCATATAGCATTTTATCAGCCCAATTCCATTCTTCTAAGTTCTTAGTTGCTTCTTTAGATAAACTCTTCCTGAAATTCCCTAAGCGGGCATTTATTGTAAGGCTGACTATGTCATCTAAATCCCAGCACAAAATGTGGCGTAAAAGAATAACCGATTCATCAAAGTGTTCCGCAATCATTACTAAGTCAAAAATTTGGTCAATTTTTTGTATTGTTTTCTCTACTGCTGAGCGATTATTAAAAAAGTAAGGTGATAAGCCAAAATCAAACAACATTTGATTTCTTCCCATGCCATTTGAACGTTTCTTCAATGTTGGAATAATAGATTCATTTTTGGTTCCTCTGGCATATTCTTCAATATCCATGTGATAAAAATCCTGTAAAAATAAAATTGACATAATGTTTTAAAATTATATTATAATAAGTTTTATATTTATCTGCTTTGCTTTATTTAAAATTGTACTTCAATTGTTATGCATTATCAAATTGATTTGATTATAAGAAAAGCTCTTAATTTTTCAAAAGGGTTGCAATTTCTCAATAATTTTTTAAATACTTAAAATGGAGATTTTCTAATATACTAAGCTGATTAATATGGTCACATTAAATGCTGTACATTATTTAAAATCTTTATAAATACACATTTTAAATCTGTCTATTAATCTTTTTTATCTTATAACATAATTTGTCATGATCTCAGTGTTTGATGTAGAAGATATTTCTATTATTAAATTATTTTTATACTTATGTGTTTAAGTCTTTATTATATAGAAAACTTAGTCACTTCTGCTTATGTGTCTTTTTTTTATCTCTATAAATCCATTTTGTACATATATAAAATTAGTGTGTGTTGTGCCATTAAGCAAAATAAATTATGATGCAGCTATTTTTCTCTGTGTAATTTAAATAATGGTTTAGTTTGATATTTTTATTTTACAAACCTAAAAAATTTTGCTTCTTCTAATGAATAATCTTTTGTTTTCAAAATTTTAATTACCTATATGCATTAGATTTAATTATTTTTTTATTTTCCAACTAATTAATTTACTAGAAATCAGAAAATTTTTATTCAGGAAAATTAATTCTCAAAAAAAGTTTAGAAAAAAGAAACTATCAAATATTAATGGTGTTAAGAGAACAATCGGCAGTGATTTTTGCCTTTTGTGACATAATAAAGTTAATTGTTTGAGACCTTTGTAGTATGTTATTCCAGATAACCTTAAAATAAAAATTAGCACAATTCGCTCCACTCAGGAGATTGGAATTTTCTGCACTGAGTATTCAAACAGAATGATAAAACTTATTAAATAATAGAAACCATTAAACCCCTTTCTAGGGTACCAATTATAACGATGATGATTGTTATGTAAGGATTGCAGGCTCAATTAAATTGCATTTTTTAAAAAATGGTTACAGTGTTATAGGTTTTGTTTTATAATGTTTCCTGGTGGAGGCTGGTTATTGCATTTCTTTGTAATTTTTTGTCAAAAATTTCCAATTCAAATTTTTTGTGATCTGTTTTTAATTTAAAAACCTGCAATTATACATTTTAAAGGAAATTTTTTTTTGGATCCACATAGCAGGTATATAAAAATATTACTAACCAGGCTTATAAGAGTAGTAAAAGAATGAAGTTAGACATTTTTGTAAATTTTTTTTCATAATGCTGATTGAAATTGAGGGTAACTTAAAATTATCTCAAGTCTCACTTTTGTTTTCTTATATTTTGTTAACTAAGTTGAAAAAAATCATGATAAAATCGGGTAGTGTGGGGATCATTATACAGATTGGGGATCATAGACAGATGCTGTAGTTAAATAGCCAAGAAAATTTTTTCTGTATTATCATGTTGTTAAATTCACACTGTCCACATTTGTACATTTTTTTACAATGCCTATTCTTATCCATTACAGTTTAATACTGCTTATAACATATTTACTAAATGATTTATGCCCTGACAAACGATAGGAATTTAGTCCAATATATTTGTTCCTCTGTTATATTTTTATTAACTCTGCATTCAGGATAAGGCTAGCAGTAAAGAAATCTAAGTAAAAGAAATAAAATCTGTAGAGTAAAAAATTTTCATAGAAAACTATTTCTTTTTAAATGATAATCATTGTTTGCATTCTGAATATTTATTTTCTAGCTCCAGAAGTTCTGAATGCAATAATCGAGAACATTTTTGTAAAGCTTATGCCTTATTTCTAAAAGTATGTAAATGATTAAAATTTAGATATAGAATTTAAATGTTGACCACTTTTACAGTAAAAATCTAGTTATTTTAGTTTTTTCTTGGAGTTATTATTGCATTTGACGTAACTTTTGTTATAAAGTAAAAACATCCATCAATTATTTTTACAAACTAAGACTTATTTATTTTCCAAACTATACTTTATAATAACAAATGACTTAACTTATGACTAAACAGTAAAAGTTAGTTTTCTTTGTGGCAGAGATTTAGCCAAAAGTATATTCCACTAGAAAAAGCTATATGTGTTGCTTACTTCATTGTGACAAAATTTAATACCCAAGCTCAAAATCCCGTAGATGCCACTATATGCATTAACGTGGTTGTATTGTTTTGAACATGGAATCAAATAAATGATAAAATCACTAAGCCTTCGTTGACTCCACAATTTTGGTTAAATCTAAATCACCTGAAAAAATATCTTGTCACATGATTAAAAACATTTATTATCAAAATAGTTTTGGTGTTACTAAAATCTAAAGTTGTAAAGTTAATTAAATAGACCCCTATATTTAAGGGGAAAGTAAGGGAATATAATTACACGACCCAGGTCCCATACGCAAAGATTTTGATGATCACTGGAACGGGCAACCCGGCACAGCACAAGAGAGCCAAGCAATCTCAGACCCTCATAGCACAGGGCCCAGAGTCACGCAAGAAATCAGAGCACCATAGTTGCATCCGAAAGCAAGGAGACCAAAATTACAGAGACCGACCATATGAAGCACAAAGGTAGCACCCCCCCCCCCAACACAGGCGCAGCCAAAGGTGGGCCGACAGCAAGATAACCGCAACCACCCCTCGGTCCATCGAGTAGCCCTACGGCAGGAAGGCCGCAAGCCAAAAAGCATTTATTTAAATTTTACAAACAAGGTGAACAGAAGAAATACAATTCAAGAGGTTGGAATGCGCAGCAGATAGAGTGACGCCATATAACTTATAATTCAAGTATGTATGTGTTAAATTAACTCCAATAATCGGTCCTTCTTTGGACTGCTCTTTTTGTGATACGCAGTTCTTGCTGAGAGCACCATGGTCAGTTCGCAAGTTTGAGCCGAACTTTACGTTCGTCGCACAGCAGTTTTTACAGGCCTCAGCATGGTGACCAGTCTCATCACAAATAGAGAAAAATTGTTTGTGGTTGCAGTCTCTAGCCATGTGCCAGAGTCGGTTACACTTGTAGCATCTAAGTGGTCTTAAATACTCTTTCACTTTGTGGCACTTCCATCCATTGTTGACACCTTTACGTTTAAGTAAACTAAATGTAGTCGACGAAACAATTTTATGTAAACCATGCATGCTAAGTTGAATAATTTGTCTGCAGTAATTTATAGAGAGTTAGCTACCCAGCCTTACCCACTTTCACACTGTTACAAGTAGAACTCAATACTTATTAGAACTGATTATAATTAGTTCTATTACGTACGAGTTCTACTTAAAATCTTAGTCCCTATCCAGTGAAACATGGTTTCTTATGATGTTGAACAAGTTTGACAATAATATCTATATTTTAATTTTTGCAATAAACCCAGTTAACAGCTAATTTTGCTACTTTACAAAATAAAAAAATCACACGTTTTATAATGTGTGTTGCTACGAAAAACGGTGGACAAAAAATGTCTAAAACGCGTATACCATTTTCTTTCCCTATAAAAATGCTTGTTTGGGAAATTTTTTGTAAAGGATATTTGAGCATGTGTTTTGAATCTCAAATAGTGCATCTAATTATTTTGCCTGATATTGTACTTTTCACTATTATCATAAATTTTAATGTGTGCTATCATTTCTAATTTCTATAACTGGTCACTTAATGGGAAAAAATGGCTATATAGTTCTTACCTGCAATTCGTCATATTCATACAGTGATTCAAACATGCTTACTGGATGTCTTACGATTGATAAATAAATAGAATCTTTCGGCATTACAGCTTCAATTGCTACTTTATTAAATACTAAGTGGTGGCAGAGAATGTTGTATCCAAGAATTTCCCATGGTGCACCAGCTACCATTTCTTTTCTGAAAGGTTTGACTAAAGAAAAGTAATGACTTTTAGGAACTATAGGAATGACTAAAGTCAAGTCATTTTGATGAGCGTAACGCATTAGAATATTCTGTACTGATGTACTAGCACATTTATGTGTTTTCAAAAATACTATATTTTTTCTTGGGTCGCATGGTAAAGTTTTGATTGATGAGGAAATTTGTCTTTGTGGCCATCTGTAAGAAAATAAAGAAAAATAATTTTTAAAAAAAATACAAAAATTTTGATTTAACATATATAAATTAATTACAGGATATATTATACTGGATGATCACTGAAATCCGTATCTACCCTATTAACTTTTGAACGATTGCAGTTATAATTGTGAAAGTGGTGACTAGGTATGGTAGAGTGGCCATGTGTTACAAGATGCGACCGCGTACTGCGTCACTTGCTGGAAAACTGTTATCAAAATGGTAAGAGATAAGAGGAAATGTAACATCGCTTTAGTCCAAAATTGACTCCTTGTTGACATAATTACTTAAAAAAAAAAAAAAAAAAAGAACTATTTAAACGGTGAACAATGTCCAAAACTGTGTATGACACGACCAAAAAATTTTAGAAAAGAAGATTAATTATGATTACAAGATATCTTTATACAAAACTTAGTTTTACAAAGCTTAGAAGTTTCAACATCAAAAGTAATGTTATTTGATGATAAATTAATGCCATTATTTCGAATATCGTTTTGTTAGCTCCTAGTGTAGAAAATCGCCAATAAAAGCTTGCTTTTCTTAGTATTTATACCCACAAGGTGTCTATTTGTACTAAATTGATGATGATCTGCTACATAGTAATTAACTTTTTCCTCTATCTTGCACCTTTTTTTGAAATCTGGAAACTAACTCAGGAGGTTTCCTTAAGAAGAGGCTATAAGTTGTCGAATCTTGTAACGCAGATTCTCTTAATTATACCTAACATCTCTTTAACTATAACTGAAACCATTCAAAAGTTATGAGGGTGGATACGGAATTTAAGCACTGTTTCTGTTTGATATGAAAAAACATTAATGGGATGCGTCGATTAGTAAGATATATACAGGTTGTTCCGTAAAGACCGCCTTAATGTGTAAGAATCCTCTTCAAAAGTAAAAACAAAAGGAAACGCTTTCAAAATCTTACAAATCACGATACAGAAAGGCTAGAATATTCAACAACGAGGCAGGTCTGATTGCGGGAGAAAATAAAGGAGTTTTGAAAGACTATTATTAGTAACACCTTAAATTTTCTACCTCCAATTTAATCTGTTTTGATGTTTATTACATTTGCTGTCCTCTATTGTAATAGGTTAGTTTTCGATGACGTTTTTGTTTTTTACTCCGCTAAATATTATTTTTCTACCCCCTAATGTGGATACTTCTTTGTTTTCATTTTTGATAAGGATTTTAAAAATACATATTAAGAGTGGTCTTTACGCAACCCCCTGTATATCGAAATCACACAATTAAACGAATTCAGCTGTTTGCCGAAGATGATTAGAATGAAATACATTTTTATTTCATGTAAATTTATTTCGAGTAATGAAGTGTACAAATATGTGCTGAGTTATAATTTGTTAAACTTGCCAGTGATTTATAAATTATTTATGAAACCATTAAGTACAACACACTGAAAACTTGGTTAATAACCTTTTTTGATGCTGTAGACCAAGGGTTTCCAACTTACGTGACGACCGGTGGCCGCAATTAAAACACCAGTCAAATGTCGGGCCGCAACTTTATATAAATTTTATATAGCACACTTCTATGTTTGAAGGAACATTAAATATTACTGTCAGATTTTTATCAAGTTGTACAAAACTTATTGAATTACAAATTAAAATAAGAAGTAGATCTTTAAGCAACACCCAGGATTAATTTTGTATTTAAATAAATATTTTCTTGGATGCAAAACCTGAGAAATAAATTTTTTTACACCGTTGGTATGTTAAATTTCACATGAAAGAAGAAATTAGGGTTTTTAAACGAAAGAAAAGTTTTTTAGGCCCATATAGATTTTTTACGAAAATTGTCAGCAAAAAATGATAACTAATATATTTTAGTTCACGGGCCACAAAAAAAGGCTTCGCAGACCGGATGCGGCCCTAAGGCCGCCAGTTGGTAACCACTGCTATAGACGAACCTGATTATCATATTGATAATTAAAGGCTTTATTTATTCAGTTAACTTTTTAAAGGATTCAGATTCTCATTTTTTAGATGTTTTTGAACTTTTAACAGTCCCATCTTGTTTTAAAAAAAAAGGATTGAAATTTATAAAAACGACTGATCCTTTATCTTTCTTACAACTGAATGGCATAGAATTAAATCATTGCAAACGGCAAGTTTTAAATAACATCAAAATGAGATACAAAAAAAAAAAAAAAAAAAAAATGGGAGCACAGTGTGCAGTGTACGCAAGTATTGCACCACAGATTTGCACAGATGCTGTTTTTTCAATTGCACGGCAGTATTGACGTTTACCCGCTTAGGATTTTTATGGGGCCCTTTTTTAATAAAAAAATAAAACTTTTAAACTAATAAATATTTTAAATGTGTATTAACAAATATTTTCAATGAGTCGTCGAATTTTCTATTACTACATTTTATTGTGCTAAGTTATTGTGAAATAATATACCCTATCTGAAATCTCCTTTCGATTAGTTAAGCGGATAAGCCGCTGGTGGCTTATATATATCGAGGAAGTTTTTAGGAACATATAAATATTTTATGTCGCATGAATTCTTCGCTCTTTTCTCTTTTTTTTTAAAATTCAGAACATTACACTTCGAGCCTTCAGCAGTCCTGAACCCCAGAACGATTATAATCATCTTCCATCCCCTTAGTTCAGCCCTGCGAACCTTGGAAGTATATTCGCTTTCCTCTTAGATCTGCAGAGGTCCTTATCGCCTTTGAAGAAAACGCATGCATCTCAGAAAATATTTGAGTTTTTTCGAATCAACTGTGTCATAGTATCAAGTAAGTAAATCATCCCTCTCCCTTTCTTTCTTTTTTTTTAAAGATTTGTGGAATGTTGTCAAACCTTCAGTTGTGAGTCGGTATCTTTCAGAAACCAGGACCATGTGTTTCTCGTTAGTTGCACTAACTGAAAAGTAGACTTAAAAGAAAGGAAAATCTGGTTCAACTTCTTCTTTTATTGACAATTTTCTTTTAATATTTCTTACTTTGAAACTCTTATTTTTCAGGGTAAGCAAAAAATTGCTTTGTAAAAGTTTCTAACCAAATTATTTAAACATTGTTTCACCGTCAAACATTTATATAAAAATACCTATAAAATTTTAGAGTGAGGCAAAATTTTCATTCACATATTTTTCATACTTCTTTTTTATTAATTTAGGTCAAAATAAGTGAAAAATATTATATTTAGCATTTTAATAATTTATGTTTATAAAATACAATATGAAACACCGGTGTCCTTTTCTGCGTTAATGGTAAAATCTTCAAAACAATAATTTTTCAAATTTGTACTTATTTGCAGTTTTTTTTAGATCTGACGAACAGTAAAATCGTACAGTAAATAACAGTAAAATCAATTATTGATAAATCTTTAATTATAAAAAACTCTTACTTTTCTTTTATATTTTAGTACCAATATAATTCCAACAATCTAACAGATTTTTTTTTGATAACTATTAGACTGTTTTTTATAATTAAAAAATACCGAAATATATTTTTATTTGTAATTAGAACATTAGAAAATATATATAAAAGAGACACTGGTGTCCCATTTGCGTCAGAGGGCTAAAGTGATTCGAAATTTATTCATTTAAGTGGTTTGAATCAGTTTGAAGCATTGAATCGAATCAATGCTTCAAACTCGTTGATTCGAGCAATATGCATATAAATCAGCAATATCTATTACTTATAAACGTACTAATATTGCTGATTTGCTTTTTCAAATATGCCTTCTGTTCGGTTTAATTTCATTTGCTAAGAGTTCAACAGTTTTAAAAAAGTTTTTATTAATTTTATCTTGTGTAACTGTAGCATTATTCAAATAAAAAGTATTTATGAAATGAAGCAACCAAAATAGTGATTTAAAAGGTTTGAATTGTGTAATTGAATTAGAAGAATCAAATCAAATGATTTGAACCTATTGGTCTAAATCAAATGATTTGAATTAAGCGATCTTCGAATCAGTTTCAAAATCCATTCCGCGATTGAAATCACTAAATCAACACTCAATTCTATTAAGGTGTATTAGATAATTCTTGGTCATAATTTACGTTAATAATTTCCCAAAAGAGGATGGGTAATAATATGGTAATACAAGAAAGAAATTCTTTATGTTCTTATTACTTCTAAGTTAAAGAGAAATATTGTTTTTATTGCTAATCTTAATACATTTTGTTAATCTTGCACTCCCTCCCTAATTGCTATAATATTATATATTAGAATTAATAAAACTACAATTAGGTTGGTAAAAAAATTTTTTGTAACAATTTTATTTTATTAATGATACATTATAATTATTCATTTTTATGACAATGCCTCAATTTATCTTCATGTGATCTAATTTTTCCTTCCTATGCTTATCCCACTGCACATGCACGAGGTTTAAAAAAAATAGAAATGGGATATTAATGAGACTTTAGTTATTAATCATATACGAAGCAGAGAAGTTTTAGTTCCACTTGTCCACACTGCGACAAATTGCCGAAATTGATTCATTTTGCCGAAATTGATTTTTATTTACTTATTTTTAAGCTTCGTATGGAGACTAGATCATTAACTTTCAATAAATGAGATCTTAATGTCGAACTTGGATGCTTTATTATAGTCGTAATCAGGGACTGATTATTTCATGGTTAGAAGGGGCATTTGCCTCGGGCACTTAAATATAAATTTTTTTAAAATTTCTAAAATTTCTAATCTGTGAAGGTTTTAAAAATTTTAGTTTTACATTTTATTCAAAGTTATGCCTTGCTAGTTCATTAAACTTTTAAATAGAATCCAAGAAAAATAATCAAATTAATGACGAATATATGTCAATGTTTTCTTTTGTTGCTAATAAATTAGCTACAATGTATTTTTACCCAAACGAAATTTTGAGGCAGCATTCATGCCTCAAAGTATGGTCCGTATAACGTGCCTCGTCTGTATAGACGCTATAATTTCAACAGAAATATGATTAAGGTATGTACTTTAAACTTTTTTTTCATCTTTCAAATAAATTTTCAAGTATTTTCTTGTTTTTATGACATTTTCTAGAACAAAATGCCTTTTTTTTTTACACGGGAAATATGGGAGAGTACATAGTCGATAGTTTTTCCCATAAAATTATCTGTTGTCAAAAAATTCAATAAAAAAAGTTGTTGAAATAATTTTATTTAAATGGAAAAGTATATTACATAGGTAGTGAACATTTCGTGCATATAACACATATCACTAGCTGCAATTAACGTTGTTTTTCTCACCTTTTAAAAAAGTCCAGTAATGGTTTTAGAAATGGTTAGTAATGGTTTAGCCTATTTAAGAAATTTATTAATTAATACTTAATGTGAAAGATTTAGGAAATTGAACATAAAAAAGGTAATTTTGTCTAAAAAAATAACCACTTTTTTACAGAGTGCAATTCTGCCTACTGTAAGCTTTCTGGTGTTTTTTTTTTTTTTTTTTTTTTTTTTCAATGTAAGACCTGGGGAGAAAATCCACAAGTAAAAATTTATGCTTTTTAAATTTCTAAATAAAATTTCTCAATAATTTAATTTTTTGTTAACTAGATAAATGTTTCTTCGCATACATGAAAACTTGCCTTAGAGATAAACGAAGCATGCCCCTAATTTAACCTAGATTGTTGCGTGACAAAAAGAATTTTCGCCAATCAGTTAACTTGCATTAATAAAACAAATTACTTCCCAAACAAAAAAGAAAAAAAAAAAAAACATTACCTTCATAACCTTTTCCAGTATCTAAGCTAGATTGCAATTGCATTGCTTTTGGAAAATATTCATAAACTTTATTCGATTTTGGAGATTTACTGTAAATATTTTTGCAATATATAAAATTGTAACAACTTCCGTATAAATAATTGTTTTATTGATTGTGGCATTTTTATGATAAAGAAATCTAATAAATTTTTATTGATGCATCTTCAAACATTAAAAATAAAGCTTTACTTATCTAATTATTATAATTAATATGTTTGTTTATTTATTTTACATTTCTGACCTGAATTTATTTTAATGTACCGGTTTAAAAACATATAAAAAGCAAAAAATTACAATATATATTTCATGAGTTCTCTTTAGGCCAAATTTAGCTGAATAAATTAGCTCTTTCCAAAGATATTCAATGTTATTCAAATTTAATTACTTGATGAAAAAATAATTTATTTATTGATAATGTCAGTTTTGTTGTGGAAAATTTTAAATTTTATTATTGCGGGATAATTATTAATTATTACTCTCATTAAGTAAGAATTTTTTAGAATAAAAATTTTTTCATTATTCCATTAATAGTAAAATGAATTATTTATAAATGTAAAAATGAGCCATAGCGTCACAGTGTTGCCGCTAGAGGGCGAGATAGCTTCAAAAAGGGAATGCAAGGCAAGTGAACCATCAATTGCACTGTGTTACGCGCGAAGATATGGGCAAAAAACGTGACTTAACTGAGTTTGAATGTGGGATGTTTGTTGGCACTTGAAGCGTCGGCCCTTAAGTATCAGCAACAGGGCTGCTCTTGTAAAGTGTTTTAGAGCAGCAGTTGTTAATGTGTACAGAGAGTGAACTACCAAACAGACAACCGGGTCTCAACGTCAGGCTTGTGATCGTCGCAGGCTACTGAATGATTGAGCTGAAAGGAGACTTGCCAGAATTCTCCAGTCCAACAGAAGAGCAGTACGTCAAATAGCTGGGAATCGTAATAAAGGTGCAACTGCGAACGTCTTTGTACCAACTGTACTTTACAACGCACTGTACACCGAATAGGCTATGGGAGCCGATGACCTGTTCGAAAGCCTCTGCTGTCAGACTTGAACAAGAGCAGACGTCTCCAGTTTACAAAGGAGCATAAGGATTGGACAGTAGATGACTGGAAAAAGGTCATCTTGATGAATCACGTTTTCATTTGCACCATGTAGATGGCAGGGTTCGGATATGGCAAAAACAGCACGAAAGCATAGACCCCAACTGCATTGCCACAACACTTCAAGCTGGTGGAGGCTATGTTATAGTTTGGGGGATGTTTTCTTGGCACTGCATGAGCCCTTTGATTCCTGTGTAACAACGTCTGAATGCCCAAATGTATTTAAGTGTTATCGCAGATCAATCCTGTTATGTTAATGGTGCACCCTGCCCGGGGATGGATTCATTCAGCAAGCAATGCTCCTAGTTATACAGCTCGTATTACCGTCAAATGGTTCGAATAATATAATGGTGACTTTTATCATGCTTCGTTGGCTGGCACAATCACCAGATCTCAATCCAATTGAGAATTTGTGGGATGAGATCGAACGGGGCATCAGATAGCTGGATCCAGTACTATCCAATCTGACGGAATTGAAAAGTGAATCGGATATGGGGTCAAATTCCTCCTACCACCTACCAACTCTCTTAGAATCTATGCCAAGAAGAATTCGAGCAGAATTACGGGCAAAAGATGGTTCAATAATGTATTGAGGGGGTGGTCAATAATAATTTGGCCACTCAGTGTGTATATATATATATATATACACCCTGAGAAGTAGACATTGGTGCAAAAAACATATGCTCCAGTCAATATCGCGCATTTATTAAAGAAATAAAGAAGTTTAATGAAATTGATCCTATCATATCAGACAGGGTGTTAACAAGGAAAAACAAACTATACCGTTTAGATTGAACTGGAGTTCGTTCCGCAAGGCGATATCGATAAAGTTTCGTATGTATGTTATAGGAATCATGGAAAAACGAAATTTGCAATAAAAATAATAATTTTTATGAAACTTTGAATTGCATCAAGATTTTTTCAAATTTTTTTTACCTGGAAGTATTCGCACCAGGGATTCAAATATAAATTAGTGATATGCAATGAAGTGTGAATCAATATTAAATATTCCATATTGCTCAAATTTTAAATGATATAAATATTATTTAAAAATATTTTTAAAAGTAAATTCTTTATAACAATGCTGAAGTTTTAAAATTTTGTCTCATGCTGATTGATCAGATGCACGAATCTGAAATACACAAAAAATATTTACTGAACCAAAGTAGCTGAAGTTGCTGGTTGTGAGCTTTTAATTTTGGACATAGCCCAAACTGCTTGTTTAAGAAAATGAACACAGCTCATGATACGTATTTAAGAGAACAGACATAGTTTAAAATGCGTGTTTAAGAAAGTGGACATAGCTCGAAACGCGTTTTTAAGAATCTGGACTTAACTCAATATATGAGTTTTGGAAAATGGGCATAGCTATTTAAGTGAATAGACATTGCTCAAACTACGTCTTTAAGAAAATGGACACTGATAAAAATGAGTGTTTAAGAAAACAAATTAAGTTAAAAATTTATGTTTAAGGAAAAAAAAAAAAACAGCTATTTTTAAAAATGAACATTGCATTTGATTACTTTTTTCAAACTACTGCTATAACTAAAGTATTTTATAAGAACTAACTAGAGAACAAAATAAATTCATAATGCATAAATATCTTTGTACAGTACACAAGCTAAAAGACAGAGAACATCCTTTCAACTTCTTAGATAATGATCGAGTTATCATGTAATAAAATGTATATTTAATGGTTCGTAAGGATAACCTTTATACTGCCATACAATTGAAAAATACGACGTAAGTGCTCCCGTTAAATTTCGAGAAAAGCAACTTGACAACTATTTTCTTTCCCTAGCTAATGCTATCAACGCTAAAATAGAATTTGAGAAAACTGATAAAAAAAAAAAGGATTTTTGAAAGAAAAAAAATTACAACATGTAGCTTATCATACAAATATGCCAAATTCATAAAAATCTCAATTTTTGATTTTTGGAGCTGTTGATTTTACTATTACATGGCAGGATTTGCTTTGGATAAACAAATTCTGAAATTGTGTGAATTTTTTTTTTCTTTAAATAGTACCATAGATAAGGACGAAATACACAAAAAGTAAAATATACATAAAGAGATAAAAGTACTTTTTATGCATTGTATAATGTTAGAGTTTTTGTCCATAGATATTCGACGTAAATTTAAACTAAAAATAACATTACTAAATATATTTTTAATAACTTTATATTCATTTTAT
Source organism: Parasteatoda lunata (assembly GCA_949128135.1). Lineage (NCBI taxonomy): Eukaryota > Metazoa > Arthropoda > Arachnida > Araneae > Theridiidae > Parasteatoda > Parasteatoda lunata. The sequence goes on along the minus strand of OX421980.1, from coordinate 34,907,594 downwards.
TTCAACTGTTACAGGTTCAGCTTTTAAATTCCTGACAAATGTAAATTAACTAATTTAAAAACTCTCATTTCGATATATTTGTTTCACCACTAAGTATCAAATCAATTTTTTTTTCACTGGATCCAAGCCATTACGCTACTACCAAATAAAACCAATCTGATTATAGAAATCATTTTGTATCCATTAGTACCACTGCTGATAACATAAGAGATTAAGATAGAAACCACGCGTAAAATCAGTTGATTTAGACATGCCACAATTTATTTGGTTCTCTTCTAAAATAAATCATCTATGATGAACCTGAATAAAAAGTCCATTAAAGGAAAACACCCCTCATGTACTGTGAAAAAAAATACATTCTCTCTGTTCGTAAATCGGGCTAATCTTGGCAATGGTCTAAGTCTGATGTTCAATATGAAATATGGAAGGGCATATATTTTTCATGTTCCAATATCTTTCTAGTGCCATATGTAATGTCTTTTGTGAAATAACTTTTATAAGTTAATAGTCCGTTTGTGACATAGATTATTGATGTCACAAAAAAGGCATTCTTCACGCTGAAGTATTTCCCGTGTTTTTTTTTCTTCGGACAAAACTATTACTTTCTTTTGTTACATTATTGTAGCCTTGGCGAACAAAGAGCACGGGGCGAGCTCATATGATCAGAAGGTCGGGTCCCCAATCGTGGTTGCCGGGAGAAAAGTGTTGAACCAAGCAGACTCCTCAATTCTGCTTTTAACATGTAAAGTCTATGGCGGGCTTGTCATACTTTGAATCCATTTTTCTTGTTTAAGAATCGGAGTGATCAATTTTAAAAAAATCCTAATAATTTTTTCAATCTTTCCTATCCACGAAAATGTAGGTCAATTTTTTTTTATCTTTATTACTTTTTGTAATATTGCCTTTGAAACTCAAGTCACTTTCTACCTTTGAGTAAGGGAGGAAGGCAACTTCCACCCCCAAGTTCATTCTCCAAGAGAGGATTGCGGTCAACTCTTTTGAAAATCTTTTTCTCTCTCTGTCCTTTTGAAGAACTGATATGGGGAGCTTTTATAAGCTTGTAATTTATTATGGAAATTATATTCGCTGATAATTCGTTCATTCTACATACATTTTATTTATTTAGTAGTAATACTTTTTCTTGTTTTTATTCATTTTGAGAGTGGAATTTATTTTTTAAATACATTATTCCCCCTTTTTTTTAAACTTTTTTCCTTGTTTTTTAAAGATGTTTCAGAATAAAAAAAAATTAGCTTCTGAATAAAGTGAGATTAATTAAAATCGAGACAATGACGTAAAGATATTCCAATATACTATAAAGCATCACAAAACTGCAGTTTTCCTTTTTAAATATATATATATATATATATATATATCGTACACTCATTTGTAGGTTTAAAAAAACATTTACATTATAAAAATTTAAAAGGTTGCAATTTTTCTATTCCATAAATAGTTTTAATTACTCCAATAGCTGGGATAGTTTGTTTTTCCACTGTAAGGAAAAAAAAAATAGCTAGTACACAAGAGCACACATCATCCAAACGTGAACAAGCACTTAGCCCTGTGTTTAGGGCTTTAATGTACATACACAAGAACACTAAGTATTATGAAAATTTTATTTAAATCAGTAAATGAAGAAAAATATGAAAATATACCCATGTATTGTAAAATTCTTAAAAAAAAGGAAGTAAAAGAACATTAGTGGACATAATTAATATTCACGAGAGAAAAATAAAAACGGTATCAAAATATAATGAACCGCTGCTTAGGAACGCAACACTGAAAATATTGAAACCAGTTTGATTGCCAGATGAAATAGAAAGAATGAGAAATGTGATTATTATAAACACCACGAAGTTTCATCACGATATATTAAAAAATAAAAATAAGTTGTAATACTTAGAGTTAAGCTTCTCTTTGTTACTTCAGACAGTTAAACTGGTTTTGATGTTTTGAGACCTGATTCCTTAGTTGATTCACTAGATTTTGAAACTATTAGTCTTTTTTTTATTGCTTTAACATTAATCTGTAATTCCTAATTAATACACTTTTTAAAACTTTTTTTAGCAATATTCTAAAAATATATATTAAAACTAGTAATTATGCAATATCTTAGTATTTAATAACGAGAAATTTTTCGAATTCCTATTAAAAGTGTGTAATGTAATTTTTATTCACAATTTTTTGCTCTTTTATATTGATAGAACAAAGTATGTAATCAATGTGTTATTTTAATTTCGCTTCCCTGACCCTCTTTTGCCATTCATGGAGAAGAGTTTTCTGAGTAGAAATTTCTGCACTGCAAACTTTAATTAGTGTAGTTATAGTTAATTAAAATCCGCATTAGCATTACATGGAGAGGAAAAACACGAAAACCTCCCAGGGTTAGTGATAAAATTTTGTAAAGTAAACTTGTCTCAATCAGTTGTTATGTTGTAAGTTTTAATGAAAATCAATAAATGCCTTTTCTTTCAAAAATTTCTGTATCGTACTTTTTTATAAATTAATTTCGATTTTTTTGATAAATCTTTATATTAATTACAGTGAGCAGCTTCACAGATCTATATATTAAAATGTAAAATAACATAGAATTGTTTTTGTTTGTTGTTTTTAATGATCCATCGAAATGATCTATTAGAAAAATGGTACAATCTTTAAAAAAATTGAAAAAAAATAATTAAAATTAAAAAAAAAGAAAAGGTTGTGAAAAATATATGTATTTAAATTGTAATTGAAAGAAACAAATTAAAAAAGTAATAAAAAAATAAAATCTTGAACTCAAGGTTTTACTTTAGCAAAAAAAGTTTTACAAGTTAGCAAATCTATTTTTAAAAAAATTAACAAACTTTATTTGATTTATAGAGAAAATATAAATTTATTTTTAATGTAGTTACTTTATATAAATTACTTTCATATGACTACATAGTAAAAGTTTATAAATTTAAATACTCTGGTTATTATTAGTTCTCTAAATAATCAAATCAAAATAATAAATAATTCAAGATATAATTAGAAAAAGTGTTAAATAAATAAATGTTAAATAAATAATGTTAAATAAAATGATAAAACCATTTTGAAAATAAATAAAGCCGTTTTAGTGTTTAAAAAAATTATTTTCTTAGAAGGAGAAAAAGCATAATGTAGAGTGAGTCTCTTCTGATATCTTTTGAAAGCTAGTTGACCCCCACAGGTTGCAATTCCCCCTTTTCTGTGACAGTGGTTAGTCGATTAGTTTCAGATTACTTAACACCCCAGGAAGTACGCGCACCCCCACCAAAAATGTAGGGGAGACAGTGGAACGGGTTTTGGAGGTGCTATATTTTTCGTCCATATTCGGGGCTAACTCTTACTGAAGGTTAGAAGGGAAATGGAAAGGCCTTCTCACAGTATCCTTTGGCCAAGATTGTAGCAATCATTGAACTGCCATTTTTTTTTTTTTCATGATCACGGTCAGGGTGAAGTCAGAAGGACATTGGTCTGCAAATTTATATTTATTTGTGCATGGCGTTTAATAAATACTGAACAATGAAATTTTTATTTATTTTTTTTAATTAAAAAATGAAACTCTGTTGTACTAATTTGATTGAAATGTAATTTTCAAACAATTTCACTAATTCCTTTTTTATAATTCAATAAGAAATGTAACTTTTAATGTTAAGCATTGAAATTTAGCTTATAATCTGTGTGTATACTTATTTTTACAATTAACGCTAAATTTTTTAAAAATTTATTCAAATTCAATATAGTGCAAAATTCTTGTACAAAAATATTACAAAAATTCCTCTTTTTTTCATTTTTCTTTTTTTTAAATTCCTATTTAACATGTTAATTTTTACAAAAATAGGTTCAACGTTGAACCATAATATTGGTGCCTTGAACAATATTAAGGTAAAAATTTGCTACAACCTTAATAAGAAGTTGAATTGAAGCATGTTTGCTTCAATTCAACGTTCAAGTTGATGCGTGTTTTTATGTTTAATTTCTTCTTCTGACAAAACCATTATTTTCTTTTGTTATACTATTGCCGCAATCATTGAACTGTCATTTTTTTCATGATCACGGTCAGATCTAAGTCAGAAGGACATTCAACCGTGCATTTATATTTATTTGTACATCGTATGTAGTAAATACTAATAATAATAAGAAAAATGTTATCCAAAAATGAAATAATTTTTTACTTATTTAGTTGAAATGCATTTTTCAAACAATTTCAATATTTTATTTTGAATAATTGTATAAGAAATTTAACTTTAATATTAGGCAATGAAATTAAGCTAATAAACTGTAGTTACTTATTTTTGGAATTGTACATTTTAAAAACGTTAAATTTTTTAAATAAGGGCAAATTTAAGCTTAAAAACTACAAATTTTTCATGTCACGCTACAGCTCCACAACAAATTGTGAAGCATACATTTCAAAATAATTTCTTTTCTAGGTTTATTATGTCATTACTTGTTTTTTGAACTAAAATCTAAAAAAAAAAAAAAAAAAAAACCACTGAAATAGAATTAAAGACATCATTTAATATCGAATTTTTAAAGAAAAATTCGAAATATTCTTACTTAAAATATAATTAAAATTACAAATTCAAAATTAGACCTTAGCTTTAAGTTCAAAACATCGCTTACATTATGTGAAATTTATATACAAAATTTCGAAGAATTCTAGAATAAACGTTTTTTGTAATACATGGCGTAAAGAAATGTTCTCAAAATCAACGCTCTTCAGAAAATTCATGAAAAATTCTGACAACAAAAATTTAATTTTAAAATAAAGTTCTGATAATGAATTTTATTTGTCATAAAAATATAATTCATTCAAATGGATATAATTTATTTAAGGGTTAAAATACCCAAAAAGAAATAAAAAACATTTTAGTTTCGCTTTCAAGAGTTTATTTCCGGTTTCATCTGTCAGCATACGAAAAAACAACTGTAACTTCATTTCTAAAGATTGGAGATCAAAATATTCAAGGGTTTTGGAAAGCTAATGAACTAAAATTCAAATATAAATAAAATATTAAAAGAAAAAAAATCGAAATTTCCGGGTCGAAATTAGTGATTTTTACCCTGGCGGATACCTTAAATAAAACAATAGAACATTTAAATTGCTAGCCTTTTATCCACAAGCTAGATGTGCCGAATTCATTTATTTTATTTTATTATTATTAATAATCAGATAAAATATTCAATGTTTTTAATTTGGATTCTGTTAGCTAACTATTTACCTTGCTTTTCACAACTTTCTGCATAAAAATTATTCTGGTCACTAAATGAAATGAAATGAAAAGTGAAAGTAAGAAAAGAATTTCATGAATGGAATATTAAACTGACCATGTAATACTTTTCGGAACTGAAATATCCGGCTAAGACAATAAAGAGATTAAGAGTAATTCAGAAAAAAGTATTTGTAGCTGAGTTTAAAGAAGAAAGGGTATTTTTTATCACAAAATCCCTATGAAACACCGGATATTTTAAGTGCAAATTTTGAATAGATCATTCACAAATGCAAAACTTGATTCATCTGTTGTCTATTCAAAAGAATTTTGAGGTCAAAGTAGTTTTAATTGCTTTATGTAAAGATTATTTATTTGAGATTCGTGTCATTCTATATCGAGTCCTGAAGAAGAATATAGTGTTTCCTTTAAAATGCGCATATTTTTCAAATCATTGTGTTTTTTTTATGAACTTATGAATAATTATATTTGAAAAATAATAATGTGTCATTCCTTTACAATCACTCTGATTTAGGAGGACATTCTGCCTTACTGCTTCGAAAATTTTCGCCATATTAAAAATGCAACTCATTTGTTAATCCTCTAGTAGTAACTTCAGTTGTTAGTAATAAAATATAAAAAAAGCCGTATTTTTAAACCTTTAATGTACAAGAATTATTCATCCGATTTCATATGTTCTGTTTTGCCATTTAAAATTACATAGTTTAAAATGGTGTAAAAAATTTTTATCCCCTACAATTCAAATTTTTTTCCGATTATTATAAATAAAATAACAAAAAGTAATAAATAAATATAAAAAATTATTTTTTGCATGGAATTATTTATTGTTAAACAAGTTTTGTAATTGTGGCTAAATTTTTTTAAAAATTTGCTTTAAAACTTCTCGAGATATAGCAAAATACGCTATAAGTGATGCTAACATTAAAGGGTTCAAAATTTCGACCACTCTATTGACTAAATGGGGTCATATTTTCCAGATTTCGGGTACCCCTTCTCCCATATTTTGTAAATCGAAAATCAAAACCCATCGAAAAAAATGGTATATTTATTCAGAGAAAGTACGATTTTGTATTTGATTTCGTTACTTAAAATATCATTTGCACTAACTAATTACCATATTTGAAACCACCCCTTTGAACCAATAAGATTGGCACTTAGTTCGCGAAAATCCGTTCATTCGAACACAAGCTATTCAGGGTTAATTTTTTTGTACTTAAATTTTTTGATTTTTAAAATTCTTTTTAAAATTTTTTCGCCCTTTTCCGGTTTCGATGCTTACTTTGATATAATTTTTTAAGAAATAAAAAACAAACATACTCTTAATAAAAGAAGGGCTTTGAGTACTATAATGATAAGCCACATTTTATTCAAAAGGTGACATTTTTTACATTCTTATCCTCAGTATTGTTAGCAAATAGTTTTCAAAATTTCCACTACAGAGAAGAGCAAAAAACTTCTTATTGCTTACATGGAAATTGTGGTCCCCCCCAAATGCTCTCCTAATTTCCATATTCGCTAAATATTTATGTATACTGATAATCGGAAAATTTAAATTGCATCAAAATATTTATCATTATTTCTATTGAATATTACAGTGTGATTCAAAAGTTTTGACTCAAACAAAAGAGCTAAGAAGGCATACAAAAAGAATAAAAAATCATGTAGGAATATTGTATCGCAAATGCTGTTTGTAGTCGTTCCAAGAATTAAAAACAAAATTTTTTTTTTTAAATATATAACAGTCAATTTGAATACTGAAAATTGCAATTTAGTTTAGTAAGTAGAATGATAAGGTTTAAGGTTTACATGATTACTTGAAAAATTTTTTTATTCTTTATTATACAATAAAAAAAATCAACGTAAGCGACAAAAAATTTGAAATTGAGATTTCTATTTATCTTAAATTTTTGTATGATAAGCTAGCTACCTCTCTATTGCAAAAAAAAAAAAAAAAAAAAAAAATTCAAATATAAATTTTGTTTTATCAGTTTTTTTGATATTCTCTATTTTAGTAATTGAAAACAAATAGTTGTCAAGCCACTTTCTCGAAATATATCGGGAAGCACTTACGTTTGTTTTTCAATTACACGGCAATACAGGAAATGCTCAAAGATTACGCCAGTTTGTTGTGGCATTATTTGAGACACGTCTGGTATGTCAGCCAAGATGCGCCATCCCACGTAGCGTTTATGTAATGCGTATCTCTAGGAGTCTGTCCAAAATTAGAGCATTTTTATAATAGTATGGGTCGTATAAATGTAACATGTGTGAAAATACAGTAAAAATGAAATTATGTAAAATGATTTTTGATTTGAAATTACGAGAGTTTTTCTGTGTTATAGAATTAAATTTCATTAAAAACAACGTTTAAAGTAGCATATTTTAAAACTTATACGAGTTTCGGTGTCACAATGGTACACGTTCATCAGTAGGATAAATGGAGGGTATGGTAAATATTTCATGCGTTGACCTGGATTTTTGGAAAAGTTTTTACATCACCGAAAACAATTTTGATTGATCTCGCTGTTATACCATATTTGTCAAATATTTGAAAATGATTAATTTCTTGATTTTTTGCAATTTAATTGCTTTATTTTCAATTATATATCTATCTCTTTAGTTTGACATAACCTCTTGTCAGACTAAATCATCTCACTTTTACCATCCATTCTATTTAACCTACTGACGAAGGTGTACCATTGTGACACCGAAACACGTATAGGTTTTATATTGTTTTTTTTTTACCATTTATAATTTTAAACGTTGTTTTTAATGAAATTAAATTTTTGTTTGTTGGCCCTGTATATTGCGCAAGATTTGCAACCCCCTCTAGCAGCATTTGTGACCCCATGTTCCTTTATGACTTTTTATATTTTTTCTATGCCTGCTTTGCTTTTTCATTATGGCCACACATATTTTAAGTATTCTGTATTATCTGTTTAATCTTAGTTAGGTGGAAAAAGTGTTTTTCTTATACCATAAAGTCACTGCCGTAAAATGGGGGGGGGGACATCCTGTATTACGTAGTTTTATAACCGTCGTTGAACAACTGGCACAATTTTGAGTATACGACTACCAATGTTCCAATCTGTTGCCTTGTAATTTTGAACCCAATCCAGAAGACAAGCGAACTCTTGAATCAAGCATTGAGAGAAATTTGCCTCTCTGGAGGTCTTTTTGATGGAACTAACCCGCATTTGCGTTACATGGAGAGGAAGACCCCGAGAACCTCCCACGGTTAGCCTGATGGCTAAAGGACTCTAGCCCAGGATCCGTCGATCACCGAGGATATTTCACGTTGGCGCTGTAGTGCAAGCCGGATGCTGATTCGTATCGATCAGCTATCGCTGGGATTCGAACTCGGTTCACCTCATTGGAAGGCGAACGCTCTATCTCCTGAGTCATCATGGCTCGTATTACTTAATTAATCATATCTAGGCAAGAAAAATTATGTCTTATAACATAAAATACCTGCTTTTAAATAGGAGTGTGTGATTCATTCTTACGCTAAGCCTGCTTAGCCTTTTCATTCAGGCCACGATAAACCTGCATAAAATTTCAATCAACCTGTATAAAATTTAATCATATCTATATGGCAAAAATTTTGTTTCCTGCCATAAAATCACTGCCTTTAGATGAAGAAAAAAAAAAAGATATAAAATTGTTCGACTTATAAATAGGTTTTGTCCAACTAGAAAGTTGATCAAGTGGAAAGTACGACGTCGCGTCAGTTAGATTCATTATCAATCGAAGGTGGAGTGAAGGAAAAAGGAAACACGCTAGCTAAAAAATTTACTGGAGTAAAATGATATTAGAAATAAGTTATTAATTCAGGTTTGAAATCACAAATGATAATTATGTTGCTTGAAGTTAAAAGTATACTCATCAAGACTATCCACATAATATATAAAAGGAGAAAAAAAATTATTTAGCTTTATTTGACACTTTATATTATTAGTAGAGATTTCATAAAATTTAATTTTATCTTTTATGCAATAACTACTCTATTGACTTCTTTTTAGTTTGATTTAAAATATGTATTCGTAAAAATAACTGCATGTTATATACAAAATAAATCAGTTAAAAATAGTCATAAAATTTTTTATTAATATTATTACGAATGGGAAAAACTATTTTTTCAATTGTTAACCGAATATTTTCAACAGTTTTATTTAATAATTTATTTGCTTCTACAGCTCAATTTTTTTAAACAACATTTTAAGTCTTTTCTTTTTTTTTGTCGAAATATAGAAGTTTAAAAAAGTTTCATATAACAGGAGGTCGCGTAAATGTTGCGACAAACTTTTAAGGGAGTTAGGGCTTATCAGGATTAAAACTTTATAGGAACCCCGAAATGTCGTCATACACTGATATTCCTATTATGAATTGCTTGTTACACAGGACGCATCCCTGTTATGAACTATTTTTTCGCGTGTTTTTGAACAGGTCATAATAGGGAAGCGTATGAAGGCATTTCCGGGTGTGGATTCCAATGAAATTTTAATCCTGATGATGTGCATTTTCTCCCCCAAAAGTTTGTTGCGACATTTACGCGACCTCTTGTTATAGTTAAACTTTTTAAACTTGTACATTTTTACAAAAAATAGACTAAAAATGTCATTTTTTTAAAAAACATCTTTATGTTAAAGGGTGAAAGCGATTTCAAATTTGAAATCAGAGTTTCGAAAGTATCTAAAATCAATAAAAAAAAAAAAATCTCCTGCAATTGAAATTACAAATATTGTTCCCCCATGTTATACATGGGCAAAATGTATTTCCATGTTTCTATCCTGATATTTAACATAGCCTATAAACATATTGCTTTTATAAAAAATTACTGGATCTTTTTAGACGTGATGACATAACACTTTTTTTATCTATTAAATGTAGCTGTCTTAATTTGTTTATCCTGAGCACTTATCTTTTCCGGCCATAAAAAATGAAGAAAAAAAATGGGTGTTCTCCCGCCTTGACCTTTGTGTAAAAAAAAAAAAAAAAAAAAAAAAAAAAAAAAAGAACCTAATCAGGTTGATGATGGATTCGGTATTTATATAATTGAAAATGTCTATTTTTTCATGATGTTTTTCACGTGTTTAATTCTAGTTACGTTCTTCTGAATAACGGTTTTATCAGATCAGAATTTATTTAAAAACCCTTTAAGAGAGTTAATCCAAATAAACATCTTTCGAAAGGGAAATAATTTGGTGAAGGTTACGAGTAAGTTTGCAACTTTGGAGAAACACAATATTGCAAATTCTTCTCCACTAACGATTTGAAATTAATTCCAATTTCCAATTAAAGATTCTACTTATATGAGTAAAAAATTAGGATAAAGTACACTGGTCAGAACCAACACTCTGAATAATTTAAAGGCTTCAGACAACATAATATGCCCTGTTGGTGCCTTTAAGTTGGCATTTTTTCCTCGTGCTGCTCCTTATTACTGTTTACAGATAGCTACTTTACAACATTGGCGAAATTCTACTAGAAAACAGCACAAATACATAGAAATATTTTTTGCCTGTATATTTTTTTTTACTACAAGCACTTTGTTTAGTATGAAAATATGGCTTATCTTTTTACTGTCCCAACTCTTTCAATTTTCGACTCAATGATCTAACTCAGAGAGAGATTCTACTAACACAGAGAGAGACGTCTTGGAAAATTCATTTTGGGAAGAAATTTGATAGTATACCCTGAGACACACCTTATAACAATGATATATGCAATAATAATAAACACAATAATTGTTACGCTGTAATCTTAATTTAAAAAATAAAAAAAAAACATATTCAGAAGTTCAAATATTTGAAAAAATAAATTACTGTTTTATGCATTCAAATAATACTAAAAAAAAAAAAAAAAAAAAAAAAAAAAACCTAGGTCCGTGTAATCTAAATTTTGTTCTAAAACTTTTTTCCATTAAATACTTCATCTGTTCTAACAGTTATAACTTATATAATCAGGAATTACTGCTTGAAGAAAAACTTTTTTTCATAATAGTGAGTGAGATAAATTTCATCATGCTCTCAAATTTTACGAATTTCTTTTCAACATTTGTAGGGTAAACCAACCAGTGAATGAACACTACCCAGTGAAGGAACATTTCATATATATTGATTAAAAATAGGTAATTTGTAAGTTTTTCTTTAGATTGATTGGTAACAATAGCTTACTGCCAAACAATAGGAAGTCATCTAGCAATGTTTTGGATTACCAGGTCAAATAGACTTTTCTGGAAAAATTCTTTAATTTGTTATTATCTCTGCAACACCTTGTTTCTTTGAAAAATTTATAAGGTGAGTGTTTGTATTTATATGTTTGAAGTGCAATTAATTGCATGCAATAGTTTTATTTTTCTCACTGTGAAAAAGAGAATTCAAAATATAGTTATTGAAGTTGCGTTTTATTTTTTTTCAAGCATCATAGCATAATAAAGTACTGAGATAAGGGGGTGTTTATTCACTGGATCATCAAACGATAAAAAACCAGTGAAGGAACAAGTGTTCCTTTACTAGGTTTATTTCTAAGTTAATGAAAATAAAAGATAAACTTTAACTTTCATGTACCTTTAGTGATGTTCCGCATCAAAAGTATGTTAAAAATACGAAAAACAACTTCTAACGAGGGGCAGGCATGTTCCTTTACTGGGCATAGATTTCCCAGTGAATGAGCAGTATGTGTTAATATGTTGACACTTTAAATTTCAATTCATGATAACAAAAAAAGAAGTTAACATTTTCCGAGTATTTATACATATGTTATAATTTCAAGAATAGGTTTGTTTTTAATTATGTGTATGGCTTATAAATTCATAAAGAGTATTAAAAAATAACCAAAATTAAGTGTTCCTTTACTGAGTGTTCATTCACTGGTAAGAGCTGTTCCTTCACTTGGTCTTCTTACTACTTGTTATTTGAACCTCCAAAACTTTAAAACAATATTATGTAAGTTCTTTAGAATTTTTTTACATAATTTACAATTAGTAACAAATATGTTGACACTGTCATTTAACTAAAATTACGAATTTTGAAATTAATATGATTTTTTAAAAGGCAAGCGAAGCTTAAGTGTTCCTTCACTGGTTAGTTTACCCTACAATGCAATATTTTTTTTAAACATAATTCCGACTATTGATTTAGAGGGGTTACTAGTTTAAATATCGACAGAAAGGGGTAAAATTCAGACAATTTTGTTTGTTTAAAAAATTGTATCGCTTTTCGCGATTTTTTTTAATTTTATTTGGCAGTGTTCTGAAATACGTTCATCTCGAAATTTATAATTTTTTCATAACAGTAACAAAACAATTTAAGTTTTGCTTATGTCATCTTTTTAAATGAGGGTATCCTTAAAAATGTAGCTATTTCAAGTAGCAAGATGATGAAAATCTTGGTAAGGAATAACACCGGAGAATAATTTTTTTTTCTTCTGCTGCATGAGATTATTTTAACCGATCTTTAAATGCTGCGTCAAATTTCCAAGGGGATTTCCAAAGGCACATCATCAGGATTAAAATTACTTAGGAACCCATGCCCGGAAATGTCATTCTCTAGGGGCGCTTTCCTACTATGAACGACTTCTTTATATGTTTTTTGTGCTTCCCAGTCAAAATAGGGGAAGCGCCCCTAGCGGCGTACGATGAGATTTCCAGGGATGGGTTCCAATGAAGTTTTTTTCCTGACGATGAGCCCTAACTCCCCTAAAGCTTGCCGCAATATTTACATGAACCCTTGTTGTATATAACGTTATGAAATTTGTATATTTCGACAAATAATAGAATAAAAAAGTCATTTAAATAAAATCTGTAGCCTTAGGAGCAATACTAATTTCCGACAAGATCAAATATTTGCATGAATGTAACAACAAATTTGTTCCTCAGTGTAATCTTTAGCCCATTGCTACGTCAGATGCTGCGTATTTTATGAAATACAAAATTGGAAGTAGCCATCAATTAAAATACAAAAGTAAAGTTTAAAAAGTAGTAAAGAAAAAAACTGCAGACTAACAGTAAGAAATTTATGTGATTTTCATTTTCGCGTTAAACAAATGTGAAATGTTAATTTCAAAACGAAATCTCCCTTTATGCGGAAGCTATAGACTGGGAGAAATGCTAAACGGCAAATTCTCTTTTACCTGCATTAGTAATTTAAAATTTATAGTAATATAAAAATGATTTCAGGTAAACCATGAAGTTTCAAATACTTTATTTTTTAAATATCATCAAACAAATTATTGCAGGATTACATAGTAGGTAAGTAATCCGGTCTTAATTCGTTTGAATTTCGATACTATGGAGTTTCAAATACTTAAAATGTTTTTTCAATCATCAAAATGTACACAAATTATTGCAGGATTACGTAGTTATCCTGTCATAATTCGTTTGGATTTCGATAATTTGAAAAAAGAAATCAGCATTTGAAACTTTGTGGTTTATTCTAGATTTATCTGAACTCACTTTTTCTATACTCCAAACTTTAAATTACCAATGGAGAAGAAACAGAATTTGCCATGAAAAGTTTCTCTCGTGGTATAGCATGCACTTAGTTAAAATTTTTTTCACACGCAACTTCAAGCTACGTGTGATGTGTAACTTGTTTTCAAAAAGAAAATATACTAGGATAAATGTTTGAATTTTGAATATAATAATTAAGATAAAATTAAAGTAAAATTAATAACACGGAATCACAATGGTAGAAATTGTTACAGTTTTTTATGAATTGTAAGAAGAAAAGTAATCATTTTAAGTACATAGCCTGAAGTAAAGTCAGAAGATAAATTAGTAACTTTCCTTTATTGATTGTTTTAAGAAAATGTGTTTGACCTTTTTACGCTTGTCGTATTTTCCCATTCTTTACTAGTATTTAGAAACAAATTTGCAAATGAAGAAATGCTTGCACGCATCACGCCCACGCAAATATATACACGCGAAGGTGTATATTTTTGCGTGTGTATGTATTATGAAGATTAATACAAAATTTTAATATTATATTACAGAAAAATATTAAACGCAAGAAAACAATAGAATAAAATAGACAATCAAAATTTTTGCTATTTATTGTTTACAATTCTTGCTAACATTTCTGTACTTTAGTTTTTAAAAAATGTTTTAATTTTTTTAAAAACTACTCATTAAAATTTTTTTTATTATAACAGTTTATCAAAAAGTTTTCTTTTTTATTATAATTTTGTATCATATGAACACTTTTGTGAATGTGTAAGACTTGAAAAGATTAATTACATTTGTAACTAAATTAAAGTAACTCAAAAAAAATAAGTGAATTAACTAAAGAAAATAATAAATAAGCAAATTAACTAAAGTAATTCAAAATAATATGCAATACAAAATATACAAAACCGTTTAAATATTTTTGATCGTATGTAGAAAAATTAGGCCAATTTTTGGGAGATTAAAAATGTATTTGAAACATAAGTGGGGCAGCGCAACAAGGATATTTTCTGAAAATTCTTCAACGTTATGTTTAAGATTATTCTATTATTGTTATTCAAATAAAATTCCTGTCAAGGTCTTATAGAAGAGTAATATGCAATTTTTGTTAAAGACAAAATATTTTAGGAAGTATGTGTATGTTTTCATAAATACCAATGTATTTCGCTTTGCAATATTTTAGAATAAAAAAGAGGTATTTTCCGATTCAGTGGCCACGACTTATACTCTCTTTTTAGACTCAACTAAGGCTTTGCGTACAATGATTGGAATAATACTTGTGTAAATATTATTCAAATGAAATACTCACCAGAATGAAATGAAAAGCAGGAAGAAGAAAAAGAATAAACGAATGTTTATTCAATCATCGTTTGTTTTATTTATTTTTCTCTGACTCCAGAAATTTCTTATTTATTGATTTCGAGAAAGAAAAAGAGAGAAAAAAAAATTCTGAACAATATCTTAGCTTATATACAAGATGTTTCGCAAGAACCGCTTTTAATCTATATTTTTAGAATCCATATCAAAAACGAAGATAAAGAACTACACACCCTATAGGAGTCATATGTAATATTTAAACGGTGAAAAATTATGTTATGGAAAGCTGAGTAATTACAATCAAGAAAGACGGATGTACAGAACATTAAAAGCTGCTTCTTTGCAAGTTTAAATTGTTTCTAATAATCTTCTTTCAACTTCTGTTTCCTCCCGTAATGAAACAAATTTTGGTGCTTCCTCAAAAGTTTGAAAAATAAGACAAGAGTTCTAAAAATATATATTAAGGGTAGTCTTTACGGAACATTTTGTATATGGCGTCATTTAAAGATTACAAAAATCATTTAGCTGTCTATATGAATACAGAAACCTGCTTAAATAACAATTAACTCGTTCCTGGTAATCATAGCCTTAGGGCCCAGCGATTCCTATCTTTTTAATATTTTTTAACCTGCCTGTAAGTCTGTTTTTAATAGACGTTTAATTGCTCCAACCGTAGCTAGCTATAACCGCTTCGGAAGTAAACGTTAAATCTAAGAACATAACAAAAGTTAAATTTCTCTTAATTACAGGCTAGTCTTTTTGCTATCCGGCAATCCATGGAAAATGTACAATGTTTCTGTTTCAGTTTCACTCCACAATGTATTATCTAATCCACTTATTATCTAATAAGTTGCATTAAAAATAACAAAAAGGGCAGCAATATTCAATACCGCACAAGAAAACTGGGAAATTCTGCCAAATGTTCCATTCTTCAGAGGAATTTTTTTCAAATTCGTCTCAGTTGTAAGGCAAGAATAAGAGATAACAGATTTCGGAAACTAAGATTTACACAAATTTTAGCATAATACTAGATCTCTATATTCAAAATACTTGATTTTTTGAATTGCGAAAAAAAGTTGGTTGTTATGTTTGGGTGATATCTAAGAAAAATAATGAAATTGAGATGTAGCCATTGGAATTGTTATTAAATTTTTGTGTAAAGATAATCCTTGACAAACAACGATGTCTGTAATATCGATATTTAACGAAGTATTTTAGTAATACCTATTGGACACGGACAATAATTGTTTAGTTTTTGATGCAAAATGTTTAAAATTTTCTCAGAATAGTCGAAACTCTGTTTTATTTATTTTATTCCTGAGGAAATTAGCTTCGATATCTTCATTAAGTCTATCAAAACAATTCTTATAACTGATTTAGAACTAGGTGAACGAAGCACAGTAGAGAGAACACTTATAAAATTTACTAAACGATAGTTTTTAACATATTTTTATTTTTTAATTGAAATATTATAATCCGCTAATTTGTTTGAAATAAATAAATAAAATATAAAACTGTGCTTGTTTTTAATTCGTAGTCTAATAGTCAAATGATTATAGTTACAGATTAATACTAATTTAAGTTATCTAGGATTAATCTCTAGTGATGAAATTGAGAAGGAAAAATAACATACTCAGACATGACGCGCTTCGGTAGATGAATATTTTTTAGGCCTTAATGTTTAAACAACTGTAGCTGTATTAGATATCTTGAATAACTCTCAAACGCTAATATTCGTGAGTTTATAACCTTGAAAATCCCTTTCTTTTGCAAATATTTTGATAGTTATTTAAACATACTTTTTTCTTTAAAAAAATGTTAAAAGTATTTCTATCCAACTATGCGAAAAGTAATGCATGCATTTTGAGTTCTAGTTTTCATTACAATTCATAATTTTTTTTCTAATTCTTATTTTATTTATAAATAAAACAGATTTACAAATAGAATTTGTAAATGAATATTTTTTAGGCCTTAATGTTTAAACAACTGTAGCTGTATTAGATATCTTGAATAACTCTCAAACGCTAATATTCGTGAGTTTATAACCTTGAAAATCCCTTTCTTTTGCAAATATTTTGATAGTTATTTAAACATACTTTTTTCTTTAAAAAAATGTTAAAAGTATTTCTATCCAACTATGCGAAAAGTAATGCATGCATTTTGAGTTCTAGTTTTCATTACAATTCATAATTTTTTTTTAATTCTTATTTCATTTATAAATAAAACAGATTTACAAATAGAATTTGTAAATGAATATTTTTTAGGCCTTAATGTTTAAACAACTGTAGCTGTATTAGATATCTTGAATAACTCTCAAACGCTAATATTCGTGAGTTTATAACCTTGAAAATCCCTTTCTTTTGCAAATATTTTGATAGTTATTTAAACATACTTTTTTCTTTAAAAAAATGTTAAAAGTATTTCTATCCAACTATGCGAAAAGTAATGCATGCATTTTGAGTTCTAGTGTTCATTACAATTCATAATTTTTTTCTAATTCTTATTTTATTTATAAATAAAACAGATTTACAAATAGAATTTCATAAAATAGTTTTTTAAAAACAAAATTCCAACCTATATTTTACTATCTTTCCTCCTATATCTTTATTTCGTCTTACTCTTCATGACTACTACTCATAAAACTGCATTTTTACACATTTGGTTAGAGTCCCCTCACCCATCAGGCTAACCGTGAGAGGTTTTCGTAGTTTCCCTCTCCATGTTACGCAAATGCAGATTAGTTCCATCAGAAAGTCCTCAACGAAAGTAAATTTCTCCCAATACTTGATTCAGGAGTTCTCTTGTTTTCAGGATCGGATACAAAATTACAAGGCTACGGAGTTGCACATTAGTAGTCGTAAACCCAAAATTGGCTCGGCTGTTCAACGAGGTTATAAAATAAAATAGCTTATTATATTTCTACAATGGGTAATATTTTTGTGGCCATAGCATTAAATAATGCTCAATTTACTTTGCTTTTGATAAACCAGATAAAATGGTTAAATGTTATGAGTAAACATGTAAATGTAATGTAAATTTAAAAACAAAACAGGATTTGATTCTTAAATAAATAAATTATAAGGAAGTTAAAAATCAGCAAAACTAAAGAAGTTATGTCTTTATTCAATTTCACAAATTTATTTGTTCATTTTAATAGAAATAATTTTTAACTGTGCGACAAGTGCTGCAATATCATTCATTATTTGTTTTTCTTTTTTTAAATTTAAAATAGCTATTTACCTCGCTTTAAATGCTAATACCTTTATGTAAACAAGTTTCTGGCAAATTTCCACAATGTTAAAGACCTTTTGTTGGCTTTAGATTGTAACGGAAACACCCACGTCTACCAGTTTAGATTTAAAATTTGGCTCACAGATACTAAAATTAAAGCAGACAATTTAAATTTTTTTAGTTGTCTTAAATCTTTTTCAAACATTCTTCAAGGCGCAAAAAAAAAGCGTGGTAAGGCGCTGTCACTGGAACAATTAAATCAAGCATTGCTTACAAATTATCTCTAAATTTTTTTAACACTGAAACAGATATTTAATACATTTCTCTGCTGTAAACTTTAAAAAAGTGAAAATTTTGTTATCTTTTGTTGCACAGAGGAAAATCAAAGCCTCTGTGAATAGAAGATAAGAAGTGCAAGAGATTTGATTATTCAGGCAAGTCAAACTAATAAGTAAAAGATTAAAAAATAATTATCCTTTAGATCCCCATAATTATCCCCATAAAGATTAAAAAATAATTATCCTTTAATTCAATATTTATTTTAAATTTCAGTTTTTTCAAGTAAATTTTTATTACCTTGATAATCTTTTCAACAAGTATTTTATTTGAAAAAATTTCGTATTTTTTTTTTGTATAAAATGTTTTGAAAATCACTTAAACTCATACATTTAAATGTTAGTTTAAAAAAATTTTATGCTTCATTCTCTGAAGGACAAAAGAAATATATTTTTTGAATTTTTCTCTTACTTTAAACAAACTTAACTTAAAATTCTTAAACTTAAATTTTTTTTCTCTCTCTTTTAGGTTTCTTAAGCAATTCTAAAATTGTTCGAAATTTCAATAATTAAATTTTTTGTATTGTGATAAAATAATATACAAAAATACTTTTTCAACTAGTTATTTTTTAGTATTTCATAATTTTTGCTAATATTTTTAATTTATCAAAAGTGATTATTGTTAATTTAATTTATACATTATTTCTAATAATACTATTATATTTTATATAATTGTGCATTAAAATATATAAATTATTAAAAGTTCCTTTCATCCAACTTCAAATAAAACTTTTTATATTAATTATTTTTTTAAAAATATCTAATTGCGTTTGAAAAATTATTAAATAATAATAAATTCAAGATCAACGGCCCGAATGGAATCGGGCGTAAAAATTAAAATAATAGTTAATGAGGGGCTTGTTTTTCAGTGCTTTTTTTCCTGTGCTTGTTTTGTCCTGATTCAGTAATTATGTTACAATTCAATTAAAATTATATCGTTAAAGTATCATAGTTTTCAGCATTTTCTTGGCATATTTGGGTCACTCATATTTTATATGATCTGATGACAAATAATTCATGCTAACTTTAAACAAAATAATTGAAAGTTAAGTATGAGAAATTATCACTGAAAAGTTTCTGGTATTATTTTTGAAATTCTGAAAAATAATAAAAATTGAAGCAATAATATTTATGGCACATTAATAAAAAATTCTTTAAATTTGATGGACCTTGAATTAAAAATGAATCATTATTAAAAAAATGTTTTCAATAACAGTGTAAAACAAAAGCTATTGAGCTAATTTGAAGGGGAAAAAATGTAACTCTAAAAAGAAAACTAAAAAAAAAACTATTTTGTTTCATGGATAATAAGTAATAATTAAATACACTAGTTTTGTTAAAAGTTCGAACTCAGTTTTATTCGTTGTTTAAAGAAAGGGCTATTTTTCTTTTATTGACGTGTAACCACTTAAGAAAAAGCTTTTGCCAAGTTATTATTTAAGCAAAAAAAAAGTTATGCTTCTTTTAAATTTATAATTGGATGTGAAAAAAAAAAACTTAATCGTTACACGTGCGGCAAGTTTCATATTTCTGAGTAAGACTAACGAGCAAATTACCAAACAAATAGTCATAAATTGTCTCAACAGTTTTTTTCTTTTTTTTTTTTTTTCTTTTAATATTATGAACACTTTCTTTTTCTTCTCTAACCGCTATAGCTGTAGATAATTTTACAAATATCCTGCATAGGTGAACACCTGGCGTAACAGACTGTAGTCTTGTTACATACATATTAATACATATTTAAATGCCCTGTTTTGTTAAATTAAAATTTATACATACATGTTTATTTTATAGGGATGGTCTACTGTTTCTTCTTTTCAACCTCTGCTCTGTGTATTATTATGGGTACACAATATGAAGCTAATGCGATGCAATTTTTTAAATATTTTTTATAAGCAAAATTTTTAAAAAATATTTTGTTAGAATTAAAAAAAAAAAACATTTCTGATTCATGAATAATTGACAAATATACCGGAACTGCCAACTACAGTGTTTAAACTTTCAATTATATTTAAAGTGGTTCTGAAACAACATTTAAGAAAGAGAATCATTTTATCAGTACAGAACTTCGCAAAATGATTAACAGATCTTAATATTTATAAAAAGTCTAGGGGTAATATAATGATAAGCCAAAATTTCAAATTGGTAGGGAGAGCGATAAAAATAGCACTATTTCCATGTAGACAATTAGATGCTTCAGTGTAGGGTGATTTTATCTTGTGGGAATTTCGGATACTTGCAAAGAGTAGCTACCTGAAAACAATATTAAGAACAGTTTGATGGTAAAAAAAACGTTTTGTTTATCACTAATTGTTCCGATCTCGCTTTCGAATTATTAATATGACTGACGGTTTAAATAATTTTAAATAAAATAAATTAATAAGGACATGCTAAAGCTTGAATTTTGGTATCCTTTGCCAACAATCCGGCTGAAAAGTTGGTTTATGCCCTCACAAATGTGATCTTTTGCATCGATCTTTACTAGCTTGACAGAGGGCGAAAAAGAGGCTAAAATCCTGAGCAACGGCTTAGAAGGTTTTTGAGTCTTGTTACGAAATCACATGAGGGTTCTCATCTCTCATAAGCAAATAACATCGAATAGCTTAATTGCATAAATAAAGGTAGGTAATAAGGACTATGTTATAGGTTATAAGGAAATAGTTATTGAGGCTCCGCTCACATTATTAATCCGTTCTGCATGACAGAGAGATTAAGATCCTGGACTTCGATATGTCCTTGATTAACCTTAAAGCTGTCAACTAAAAGTACAGTAGAGTTTAATTGAAGTAGGACTAAATGTAGCTCATTTGTTGTTTCAGGTGGAATATATCGTGGCCAAATTTCTTTCTAATCCTATAATTTAAAAGCTAGCTGAATAATCGTTGGCTACTTTTTTTTTATCCCATTGTGGTAGTTACTTAATTATCGTTACTCATTCTTTGTTGTTGTTGAAGTTCATTTACGTCGCACTAGAGCTGCACAACAAGAGACGGTCTGGGAAACATCCCTGAGGATAATCCGAAGACATGCCATCACAATTTTGATCCTCTACAGAGGGGATGGCACCCCCGCTTCGGTAGCCCGACTGCACGCGAAGTCGAGCACTTTACGGTATAACAGTTTAACGAGGACCAATAACACACAGCCTCGGTTCCAACGCAGATTGATCCAAGTGGTCTCCCACCCGCTCACTGACCACAGCCAGTGATGCTTGTTTTCGGTGATCTGCTTGGACGATCTTAACGATCAGTCCACTGCGGGACATCGTTACTCATACATTTTAAGGCTTGTTGCTTAATATGAAGAACGGCTTATCAACCCTTTTCAATTATAAACACGGATATCCCAAATTAAAGAAAGACAGCAAAAAGACACATTCAGGGTTACGGAGGGATTTGAACCCGCTACTTTCAAGTTTATGGGTTACTGGAGGAAGTAAAATATTCCCCTTCACGGAAACCCTTAATTAATGTAATTTATTTATTATTTCACATACACGTGCAAACTCATACGCTCATTACAAATACGACTTATAAGCCCATTTTGTGTTGAATAATAGGTAGGCAAGTAGGTACTTTATTTACGTCGCATTAGAGCTGCACAATGGGCTTGTTGAATACTTCTTGTTGAATACTTCTCGTAACTTGATAGTGTAAATTTGAGAAGTTGTAGATGTAGTTAATTTACGTCACACTAGAGCTGCACAATGGCGACGGTCTGGAAAACATCCCTGAGGATGATCCGAAGACATGCCATCACAATTTTGATCCTCTGCAGAGGGGATGGCACCCCTGCTTCGGTAGCCCAACGACCTGCACGCGAAGTCGAGTACTTTACGGTAGAACAGTTTAACGAGGACCAATACCGTACACCCTCGGTCCCTACGCAGACTGATCCAAGTGGTCACCCACCCGCACACTGACCGCAGCCAGTGATGCTTGACTTCGGTGTAAGTTTGAGAAAGACATCGCAAAGATGCATCCAGGCTTACAGTGAGATTCGAACCCTCTTTTTTTTTTTTTTTTTTTTTGCTACAGAGCATTTGGCAGAACGACATGACTGCTCGGCCAGGAGTATTAATTGAAATTTGAGCTCAACAGAAAAGAAAGCCAGAAGCATATTAAAAACTCCAAATTAAAACTTTTAGTGCATGCTTAAGTAATGAGATGTGTATTACTTCAGTCCCGCAGTGGACTGATCGTTAAGACACGGTTCCCAGCAGATCACCGAAGTCAAGCATCACTGGCTGCGGTCAGTGTGCGGGTGGGTCACCACTTGGATCAGTCTGCGTAGGGACCGAGGGTGTGCGGTATGGGTCCTCGTTAAACTGTGCTACCGTAAAGTGCTCGACTTCGCGTGCAGGTCGTTGGGCTACCGAAGCAGGGGTGCCATCCCCTCTGCAGAGGATCAAAATTGTGATGGCATGTCTTCGGATTATCCTCAGGGATGTTTCCCAGACCGTCGCCAATAGCCCATTGTGCAGCTCTAGTGCGACGTAAATGAACTACAACTACAACTAGTGTATTACTTCATCAAGTTACGTTTGTTTAAATTTTGAAAGTTGAGTATTTCTCTCCTCTTCACATATATAAACCTCGTTTATGTTGAAAAAAATGACTTATTTATTACCAATACAAAAACAATTATTTCTCTTTCATTGCTGGAATAATATTTAACAATTTCTGAACTAAGTAACAGCAAGATTGAAAGTAAGTACCAACGTTTAGTTCCGAAAAACAAATTGTGTTGCTCTTTTAATACATGTTGCTTATTTTAATGTTCAAAAAATCTGTTTAAAAAAGGCATAGTTTGCCTTTCATATTGTATTATTTTATTTTGGTAGTATGGAACAAGTTTAAAGACATGTAATTTTCTTAAAGAAATATGTATAATTGAATAAGTATACAAAAGACGTATACAAATCTTCCTTAAGACATCTTTTAAAAATTTATGTTTAATTTTTTAAAATAATTAAAAACACTATAAGGATAGTGTTTTTACTTATGAGTATTTTAATTTATTACGACAAAAAATATCCTTTTTTTTTAAAAAATCTGTCTCCAGTATTATTTAAAATAAGCTTAAAAAAATTTTAGAAGTTTGCAAAAACTAAAATTGGGTCTTTATTATAATATTTTTTTTTAACATTTTTCTAAGTCAGAATCTGAGATATTTTTCAAATTCATGAAGTCAAAGTACTGTGCACTACATTTTAGGAAACTCATTCCAAAAGTTCCTATAGCTACCATTTACAGTTTTTAAATATATTGTTTTTAGTTTCAATTGCATGAAAAAGAACATCCAAATGAACAATATCAATTTAAATTAAAAGAATGAATCTTACCTCACGTTCTAATTTAAATGATATATTTTCACTATTTTAAAGTGAATTAATAGAATAAGTTTTATAAAAATTAAAATATACACAACTTTGTTTTGTCCGTCAAACCCATTAAAATATTTCTTGAAACAATATTTTGAACATTTCCTAAAGATGGGTATTTCGTAACAAATTCCTAGGTTTATTAAATTCAATTTTAATTCATTTTTAAGACTTAGTATCTGAAAAAGTTAAAATGTTTTAAGTCTCGACTCACTGACCAGTCGAAATAAAAATGACATCTTTTGATTTTTTTTTTTCCAAAATGCAAGCGTTAAATTTTTTTATACATATAATATTCAAAATTTCCGGAAAAATATATAAATTTAAATATTTTTAAAGATCTAATTTTAGAAAGATTCTTCCAATTCACGAATATACAGTGCGCTGAAAAATGCGAACACGAGAGTAACTTAAAATCCTCAACGGATTATCCCCAATGGAAAATTTTATCTGAAAAAGTTAAAATGTTTTAAGTCTCGACTCACTGACCAGTCGAAATAAAAATGACATCTTTTGATTTTTTTTTTTCCAAAATGCAAGCGTTAAATTTTTTTAGACATATAATATTCAAAATTTCCGGAAAAATATATAAATTTAAATATTTTTAAAGATCTAATTTTAGAAAGATTCTTCCAATTCACGAATATACAGTGCGCTGAAAAATGCGAACACGAGAGTAACTTAAAATCCTCAACGGATTATCCCCAATGGAAAATTTTATCTTTAAAGTTATTATTTTAAGGACTTAAATGTGAATTATTTGATTTCTTTTATCTATCCCTACAACTGCTAGGTGTCTTAATCCCAGTCAAATACTGCAGATTTTATTCATATAGCGTTTGTCTCATAATTACCGCCCTTAATGTATATTTTTGGAATCCTAGTTAATAAAGTAAAAACGTTGGGGGTCGCAAATTAATACTGCGCTAACAAAAACAAAAATTCTATCGAAATCTGAAAAATCACATTTGAGGTAAACTAAAGTAAAAACATTAAAGTCTATTTGACGGTTGAATGTTGAATGTGGTTCTAATAATCGCTTTTAAACTCCTCTGCTTCCTCGCACAATTAAATTCCACAATTAAATTTTTCATTCAGATTTCCTCAATAGTGAGTCGTCAGATTTTGATAGCGTTCTTGTTTTTTTTCCTTGGAATTTAAATATTTGATTAGTAATAAATTTATCATTGAACTTTTTTAGAAGGATTTTATAAGTATTTATAGCGATGGTTACTGAACACCATGAGTATACATTATATACTTATGTATGCAATAATTGAATATTTTATTCATATATAGACCTGAAAATAACCACTCTCCATGTGGCGAATCACAAAAAAAAAAAAAAAAGTGGAAACTTCAATTAAATAAACTGGCGACTTTTTTTTATTATTTTTTCGTTTTGAAAATTGCTAATAAATAAAAGTACATCGATGCAGAAAGACTCTGAAAAACAGAATTTCTTTAAAGTGTCTCATTCAAAATTTTGATCTTTCAGAATCCATCAATTTGTGATGGAGAGATTAATGTTTAAGAAGAGTTATATAACAATTCATATGTTTCAAAGTTGTAATGTACACATTAAATGTCTTTCGCCTTTCCAAATATTTTCAATCATTTTAGTATGTTTAACTGAATTCTGTATGCTTAACTAAATTTTGTCACAAATATTTTTTTTAGTGTTGAATCAACTTTTTATACCCGTAAATTACTTCTAATAGGATTTTTTTTTAAATATGATTTAATACAAGCTAAAAAAAAAAGTTTGAAAAAAGTGCCTATTTAATGAAAAGAACTTATCGATATCACCGACTCATTACGTCTGAAGAAAAAGAGACTACTAAGTTATTTGAGTCTACCGGCTACTAACTGAAAATTTGAATTTTAAGGTCTATTCATATATATTAATCTTTTTATAAGTTTGAATAGTTATTGTTCGTTTATTTAATTTTCAGTTGTGTAATTTTTAATGTCGTGTTTCATTCATATGTTTTTAGCGAATTCGTTCTGCTGAAAATAACATTTTGTTTTTAATTTAGTGATCGAAATTGTATCAAATATTATGTTCCATTTATATACATCTTTTTACGAATTGGAATGTTTAGAAATGAGATGCTTATTTTTGTATTACTTTTAATTATATTTTAACTATATCTAAAATCGTAGAAATGGAACGAGATTAATGATAAAACACTGAAATTGTTTGTATATTTATGAAAGATTATTTGATTTGTAGGGATCTGGTCTTCAACTCTTAATTTTTTAACATTAAGACTGGAAATTTTTATTACTTGTAAAGTTTATGAAATGAATAAGAAATTTAAATTAGTTTACCATTAAAGTAAGGCTGCAATTTATTGCTTTTTAAAACATCGATTTCCAAATCTTTTATGTGAACAATTGATTGAAACGATCTAATAACTGAGCTACCGGCACATTTTTGTATTTTCTTTCATCACAGAATTATTTCCCAAAAATAAATAGCAGAGCTCATTATTTCCAGCTATTAACAATTATAGATATAATAAAAAAAATTGCACGGAGACTTAAGATGTATAATTTATATCTAAGATAAAGATGAAAATTTTGAAGAAAAAAAAACCTTTAATAACCTCAATTTTTTAAAAAATTATTTAGAATTCCTGAGGTTTGGTTTTTATTTGATTAGCCTGTTTTAATACTTGGTGTCCTATATATTTTACGATCTTAGTTGTTTGAAATCGGAACTTTAAGTTCTGTATCTAGTTTTTAGTTATTTAATTTGTATGAAAATAGCTGTTACGAGATGGCGTTTTAGTTGTAATTATTATGAAAATTATTGTTATTTAGTTTTACAGCTTTTTTGTAATGCAGTAATAAACATACTTTTATAAGCATAAGCAGGTTAATAGTGGAGTGTAAAAATAAATATAGTAAATAATAAAAAAAAAGGTATAAAGCAATATTTACATTTAAATATGGTTTCATTTTCCATAAATATTTAGAAAATATATTTCGGAATTTTTTTAAAACATACTTTGTTCAGGAAAAAAATAAAGAAAATAATGAAATAAAATCAAAAGCTGAAAAGGGTAAAATTTTGGCACTTAAATTTTTTTTTCTAGAACTGGAAAACGTAGAGGGTTACACCAACAAAGCGAAGATATTTTTTTCGAATTTTTTTCACGCAAGAACTTAAGAACAGGTGGATGTTTCTATATCTTAAAATTTATATCGAATTATCTATCTTTAATAATACAATATCTGTTTGTTATCATTAAGACATGGAATTATATTTGTGTTCTTTTGGATATTTATTTTAGAAGAAATCTTAGAACCAATATCAAGAAGTCATTTTAAGTTTTCTTATTTTGTATTAATAGTCTTTTGGCTACCGTAAAATTATTGCAACTATCTTACGTTTAGAAGGGTTAAAAATAAAAGGTTTTAAAGTCATTTTAATAAAAAGAAGAGCATTTTAAATAGACTGCAGACATTTTTTAGTTCTATATTTCATCAGTTTTCTATGTTTAAAAAATTTAGTTTTGGCATTCTTTTGTCGTACATTTTGGTACTAACTATTAAACGAAATTAAAAAAAATTGTGGAAAAACGTTTACAGAAAAAAGAACACTTTTTCAAAAATTGTAATTTAATTTGTTTCCTTGTTATGAGAGAATTTTTTAAAAATAAAATTTCATTAAACATTTTTTTGTCTTATATTTCTCTTCATTATACATTTTTATGAGAGAAAATAATTATAAACTATTCTGTCAAACTTTCTGAAAAATATTGTAAAACATCATTTTTCCCGAATTTTTTATTACTTAAAAAGACTCTTGATTTTTTGAAAAATATAAATACTAAAAATTATTAAACAAATAATTCTCACCTTATGAACGATGTTAAGGGATAATTAGGTACAAACCCAGCTATAAAAATTAAAATTGTAAAAGAAGCAATAGCATAAATAAGGAACAACCAACGTCGCTGAGGGAACCATGATAAGCCCATATCTACAAAACATTCCCGTGCTCCAACATCTCTTTACTTGTCAAACTGAACTCCCGCTTAAAACTAATTGTCGCTTGCTCTCTGTTTTTTTTCTCCCACTAGAGGGCGTATATTCATCTCTTTTTAGGGATGATTTGATTTGAAAGAGCTATTTTTTTTCCGCCAAGGAAAGAAAACAGTTTTTATAACCAATTTGATAAATGTGTCTCAATGTGACAGACTATAAAAATTTCGCAAGGCGTTTCGTTTCATTTCAAAGATTATTAAAATTAATTATTAATAATTATCCACCCACCTAAAACCCACTTGTCAATTATAGTAAACCATCATACAAAGAATTACTATAACTTCTCATATTTCTGTTAGAATATTTAACTAATAAGGATGAAGAAATATTGAAGTAATTGGAGTAATATGAGAGCAATGTTCTAAAAATAATGATTTGTGTAATCATTTTTGTTGGTTTTTCTGAAATTGTCCTATATCATTAGAACTTATATTTATCTATATAGATATACTCGTATATCCATGCAGGGGAAAAAATGTCACCCCTTATGACAGGAAGAAAAGTGGTATATATTGGTTTTGATACACTTGTTCAACTTTTTTCTAGTTTTTTTTTATTTAACAATTTTTTAACATTTTTGTTTCTTCTAGAATAATGAATATTAGACATAATTAAAATTGTCAAATACGTATATTTGAAGAAATAAGGGAAAACAGAGTTCACAGAAATCAGTGACGTACAATGTATTAAATAAATAAATAAATTACTATATAAAATAAATTTATCAAAAATAAATTTATTAATATAAAAGAAAAAAATAAAATAAATAAATTAATATAAAATAAATAAATAAACAAATAAATGAAATAAATAAATAAATAAAATATAAGGATATCGCCCTGAATAACTTTTGAATAATCTAAAAACGTACTCTTTTTTCTGAATAAATATAACTATTTTCAGACAGATTTGGATATATGACATTCAAAATATGGGCAGGGGGTTGTAGCAAATTAAAAAAATAGGGTTTTAAACCAGAAGAGTGATTGATGATTAAATTCTATTTTTATTTATTTTTGGTTTATTTCGTAGTATATCTTAATATCTTAAGTAAATCAAAAACTTCTCGCACACAGTGGTAAAACTAGTTTATTTATGGATAATTTCACCAGAAAAACTATTTTGTCACCTGTTTTTTTATTTAACTTAATAATGGTGAAAAAATATTTAAATTAAAAGATATGCAAATTTATTTTTGTGTATTTTGTCATATCTTAGTATTTTAAGTGAATCTAAAACTTTTCGCACACAGTGATAAACTAGTTTATTTAACACTAGAAAGACGGAAACTTAGTATATACCTACCTATATTGCCCAAAAACAGTCAAAATGACTGCATTGCGAAAGAATAACTAATGTGTAAAGAAATTTATTTAATTTTTAATATTTTTTATATTATTTACAGTTATATAACAAGTTATTAGTAAATATTAACAATAAAAAAATTTACTTCACTGGGAAAGAAAATATTAATTTATGCATTACTATTTGTACATTTTTCGCAAATGAAAAAGCAGATAAAAAGCAGTCAAAATGACTTCCTTTTGGCAATCTAGTGTTAAAGATAATTTCACACAAAAAATTATTTTATTAATAGTTTTTTATTTTATTTAAACGATTTAAATTATCAGATGTACAAATTTTAATAGTTCAGTTTTTTTCAAATACATATAAATTAAGTATTAAATTTATTCAAAAAAAATTATTGAAGTTAGTAATTATTTATTAAATTGCATCAATAGTTTTCACTGCGTAGTTCAATTTTTACATCAAATTACCAAATTTTAAATGAACATTAAAATTTGGAACGAAATCAATTGAATAGTTTTTGAGAAATTAAAATTTAAGAATACGATTTTTTTAAAGACTTTATAGCTTAGAAACTATTTGATAGATTTGGTTCAAGTTTTGTCTATATCTTTTATAAAATCATTGTTTAAAATTATATAAAAATTTGTATATCATACAATTAGATCATTGTTAAATGAATTAATAATGTAATGATAAATAATTTGTTGAAAATGATCATTTTTATTTATATGTAAAATTACCCTCTCTCCGATTTAGCGCTCAAAAATGTAAATCTTTAAGCCATGTTTTTTTCTGAAAATATTTTGTATTATTTCGTTAAGTTGGCACTATTAATTACCACATTTGAGGTCAACTCTTGGAAACATTAAAGATATGCGTTTCGTACGTCAAATTCCAATCATTAGAACAAAAGTTATTCAGAGTGATATAGTTATATTTTTGGGCTCACTGTGCACTGATTTTCATTTTTAATACAGATGCATAAATACAGGGCTGCCTAATTCTCGCCTTTTGCTAAAATTTTCATTTTTAATGCAGATACACGATTTTCATTTTTAATACAGATGCATAAATGCTGGGCTGCTAACTACTACGCTTTTTGCTAAATATTTTATAGAGTGGTAGACAATTAAAAACTAAAACTCTTAGAATGATGGTTAATTTTGTCAATATTTTAAAGTTCTCACAGCGAAAGAACTGGGGTTAGATTTGCACTTGTTACTTAGTACCTGCCCTGGTGGATTCTCACTGATTCATAGGATCTGCTATGACTCAAAGAGATAAGGACATGGTTGGGCAATAGTCGACTATATGGGAGACACCTGTAACAAAGTGCTTTTTACAAGAACTTTTAAATCATTCACATGTTATGGCGTGGAAAATGACTATAAA
Source organism: Parasteatoda lunata (assembly GCA_949128135.1). Classification (NCBI taxonomy): domain Eukaryota; kingdom Metazoa; phylum Arthropoda; class Arachnida; order Araneae; family Theridiidae; genus Parasteatoda; species Parasteatoda lunata. Next base: position 34,876,880 of record OX421980.1, on the reverse strand, counting down.
TAAAATTTACTAAACAAAGAAGAAACATTAAAACATATATTTTGCTACTGCTAGAAGAATTTTCCCATCAATGGGTAGAAAGTTGTCAGCCCTGTACAGTGCACAAAAAGAAAAAAAAACTGACCACCCTTAATTTTTGATTCAATAAACGAATCCTCGTGGTCTAAATCTCAATCTTAATGGTTCAAGGGGGTGACAACAAATATGCTAACTGAATAGTGCAGACGATATTTTATCAGACACAAAAACGTACTTCCTCTGAACAAACATACCTTTTTTTCCCCGACAGTTTCGGATTTTTGACAGCCAGGAACATAAGGGGTAGCAGATATCTGGTAAGTATGGTCTCAAAAGTTTTGCCAGGTAGGCGCTTCAAATTTTGGGCCCCTTAATGTTAATTTTACTTTTTGAGTGTTTCACGATATCTCGTGAACTTTTTAAGCAAATGGAAAAAATTTTGCATACAATTATAAAATTGGTTTATCATACGATGCAAAAATAACTTTTAGTAAATATTGATTTAATTTTTGTTCATAAAAATCCAAATAATTTTGAATTGTAAGGTATACAATTTTTCAAATTATTTTAAGGAATGTAATTTTACATAGCTAAATACAAAATTTGAGCAAAATCGGTCGAATAGTTCCCAAGAAATCCAATTTTAATTTATTGTCAAGCAAAGCATTTATCTTCCAGTAAATATGACCCAAAAGTGCCAATTCGTTTTATTTCTTTCGTTTCCCCGTTTCTTGTGTCAGACATGTTTTCTTGAAATGGTTGATTTTTTTTATTTTTTATATTGAATTTTTATTTTTAGTCTTGAAAATTTTTACTATGAGTTTCGCATTGCATTTCTGCTAATCATGACTGCGCATTTAACGAAAACAAAAAAATCTGCTTTCTAATTTTCATATAATGGTTAAGAATTATTTTGGATTACTTTATAAAATGTTTTTTTTTTCCTAAAAATATATATTAATCTTCAATAAGAATTATTTAGTCTGCTTTATCCCAATACAATGGATAGAGTAAGTTATGCAAAGTGACTTGAAAAGCACTCCTCCAAATGTTAAAAAAAAGTCTGTTAAAAAAGTAAAGGGCTTGGAGCATTATAATGATAAACCATATTTTTAAAATATTTTAGAGATAATTTTAAAGAGCTTTTTAGTAAAAATCCCGCAGTAAAATGTTTCTGTCTATTAATTTATCTAACGGAAACTTCGGAAATTTGTTGAACATCTATCCGGGAACAATATTAAATCAGTTTGATGTAAAAATGTTTTTCTGGACTTTTTTTTTCAAAGAAAGTATTCGAAGAAAAAAAATTTTGTGATTTAAACTTGAAATTTTATGGTTGGTGATATCTTTTATATAAATTATTTGATAAAATATGTAACTAACTAATTTTTTTTTTGTAATCCAGTTATAATTTAACTGATATAATTAGATGCATTAAAAATAATTGCCCGTTATCTGAACAAGAGTAATAATAACTCTAAGAATTATATTTTCTAAAGAAATGTAAATAAAATGTAATATAGTATAATAAATGTGTAAATGTAATCTAAAGCAACAATATCTAATATCTTGTAAAAATTCGAAACTAAACAAATTAAAACTCCAGTTTAAGTGGATGACGTCCTCTGGTCTTTAAAGAGGAAATACTAATTTAAAGTTATAAAACATACTTCCATTTTTATCCAATGACAAATTTATGGCATTCAGTTTTTGAACATTATGTCATATTGAGAGATTTGAGAGACAAAAGATTACTAAAATACCATAAATGAATGAGACAGTGTTTGTGAATACATTAATTAGTTAATTTATTTTTAAACCTCACATAAACATTTAATATTTTAATGGTGAATATTACGTTTGATTTTTATACATATAAAATTACATAAGATTCTTAATCATCCACAACCATCATGCTTTTTTTTATATAATGAAAAATGAAAATCTATATGACTAATGTATACTGGCAGATATTTTTTATCGAACTATTTACTATCGATTTGTGCAGTTAAGTATATTTTTAGCTTTTATTTCAATACTTCACTTTTAAAATTGCTTTTTTTTTAAAAAAAGGACATGAAAATAATGAATCTTAAACTTAATGTTACATATTTTTTTTAAATGAAAAATGCAAAAATAATTTTTAATAAAATTTAATTCATCGTTTCGGTTGCAATTTAAGCTTCATTTGTGAGCTTGGTTAATAATATGTAGACCTGTACACCTTTAAAGTGCTTATTAAAACACGCGCGTATCAAATATATATATATATATATATATATTATATATATATATATTATATATATATATATATATATATTATATATATATATTATATATATATATTATATATATATATTATATATATATATATTATATATATATATATTATATATATATATTATATATATATTATATATATATATATATTATATATATATATATTATATATATATATATATATATATATATATTATATATATATATATATATATATTATATATATATATATATATATTATATATATATATATATATTATATATATATATATTATATATATATATATATATTATATATAAAAGCGCACTAATTTTGTGAGTAAAATAAAATGTTATATTTCGATGGCACTTGCAACATGAATGATCTACAATAATAAAATTTAAACGGTTGATGTTGAACTAGCGAAAAATAATGAACATAGGTCCGTGATAAAAAATAAAGTAATCTCCTATAAATAAACTAATTTTCCTCAAAAAAAAAAAAAAAAAATCTTAGAATGAGCCCAATAGGATATAAAAGTTTAATTTTTATTTTGAAAAAATTCAAGTTATGCCGCGTGTCCCGAAGTTTATGCAAGATTTGAATTAAACTTAGTGTTGGCAACTAAAAAGGAAACAGTTTAGGCTGCTGACAGTTTAGGCTTCGAAAAAATGCAACACTACAATTACGAACAACACGTTTTCTTTGTCGAAGGTCCATGAAAGAATCCAATTACTGTATGAGACATTTCCTGGTCGTTTGCTCTATTGTTTCAGTGATCAAAATTAGTCCCCTAAATTGTGTGATTTAACACCATTGGATTTCTTTCTATGGAACTAAAGTTAAAGGTCTATGCCCATATCCACCCGTTCATTGACGAAGGGGATTCAATCAACACCTCCTAGAAAAGAGGTCAACACCTCCTTCTTCTAGGAGGTGTTGATTCAATGCTGCATCCTGCATCAACGAAATTTAGCCTTAATTATGCAAAATGGTCATGGAAACCCGTGGAGGCAATTTGTCCAATCTGCTATTTCATACATAACCTATATACTTTATTTCAATTAAAAAATATTTACGACTCTGATTTAAAATATTAGAATAATTCATCTTTCTCATCCGATGAAAACAAAAAAATTTAATTTTTAAATATGTTATGCATATATGCAAACAATGTTTTTGTGAGGAATTTATTTCCAATCAAACAACGATACTAGCTTAAATATTTTTTAATTTATTTATTAATTTATTTTTTTGTAGAAAGGAAAAATTGTTAAATCTTAAAATATTAGAATATTTAATTGGTTCAAATTGTTAGAATATGTTACAATAATATTTGTTTCAAATAATTTTACGAGTAGCTTATAAGAATTTTAAATTTATTGCAGCCGATTATTTTTCAGACTTATTTTCTGTCTTTTATGCATGGAATTTTTTTTAAAAGGGGACGTTTGCGTGATATTCCAGAATCAATAAAGCTACTAGTTAATGACCTGCATCGACAAGGTAAAAATCAACAATATATAGCCATCTATTTAAATTGTTCTGAATCAAGCGTTTGCAGAATCTTACAACAGTATTGGGAGAATGGAGAAATAATAGTTGCAATGGTGGCTTAAAATTGGTAACTTTGGCCAAAGATGTCAGAAAAATGAAAATTATAGCTAAAATTTTGACAAAAAAAAGGGCAAAAATGGCTGGAAAAAAACTTTTTTATTCCAGGCTAAATCGTTTATATGCAATTCATATACGAAGCTAAAGGTGATGCTGCAAAATATTAAGTAACTTTTTTCTTCCATTTAAAATTGAATTTTAGGGTTTATAATGAAATATTTTAATGTTTCAGATCACATAAAATTTTACTCTACTATCTAAAATTTTTCTCAAAAATCAGTTGTGTAGTTAATTTATGCTTATTTTAATTTTTTTAATGTTTAACAATACTTTGAAACATGCAGATTTGGATTGTTACATTTGTATTTTAACTGAAGTAAGTTAAAAACAAATAAGTTAAGAGACTTTTTAATGTCGAAATTTTTAAGTAGTCTAATATTTTGAATCAAAGCTGTAATTGAAAACTGTTTTCTGTTTAATTTAAATCTTGCGCAAATTTTGGGAAACCCTTTATAGGTATATTTATGTTATAAAGGGCTTTACATAATTGGATTTATTCAAAAGTAAAATTTCTTTTTTTAATTTCGAATTTTCTCATTCTAAAAGTAATAATAGTTCACCTTTAATAATAGTTAACCTTACAATGCACAATGGCAATATATATGAGTTTAAGGAATCAAAATATCATTTTAATCCAATCTTTTAGTCTTGCTTTTTGTTGAAGTTTTATTAAAATATTCGTTATACGCTATTTTCTCAGTACTGCTGTAAAAGTACTGCAAATATTAATCGATTGGTTAAAATATTCAAACTGTTGTGCTTTTACTTAATGGTATAATGAGGTGATAGAGTTAATATTTAAATCAATAAAAACTTAATTAGCGACCACGCGATAGTTATATTTCAGTAAAAATACCCTAGAAACGAAGTCGATATTAACGGAAGTTTTTATTTTTACTCAATTTTTACGAAAGGCGTGACATCTCGGTCATTGTTTGTTCTCTAAAATTTAAGGTAGAAAATTAAAAATATATATGTTAAAAAGGGAGCGTATCCAAAAGGTGGGGAAAAGTTTAAATTTAAGTGATTTTTAACGAATATTTTGAGAAATTTTTAATAAAACAAAATAAGAAGTTACACGGATAAGCAATTTTCAATCTTCCTTCATTTTATAGTTATAAAACCAATTAATTTTACTATCGAATTTTTACTCCAACCAAGAGTAAAAATAAAAAAATACGGTGAAATTTTGATGAATCAGATCTTGTATATTTCAGTGATAGTCGGAGGATTAGTGTTGTATACTTATAATGTGTAAGTTAAAACCAAACGATTGCTATTGGTCTGACCTTGAAGTTAAGGGTTAAACGATCAAAGCTCTTATATCATTTTTATTGATAGCTAGCTGATTTTGTAAAAATGAACGGAAATTTATTAAAAAAGTAAACAATTTTTCTGCTACTCCACGTATAGCAACATTTAAAAGTTACTAAAAAATTTTAATCGAATTCTTTTCTAAAATGTATCATTGAGAATGAGCAAAATTTATTTATTTTTACTTTCGTCAATCTATTATAATGGATTTTTTTTTGGTTATGATTTATTGAATATTTTGTTTGGATAATTTTTTTTTGTATGGAATTATGTTTGGATAAACTAATTTTATAATTGAGGGCAAAATTTTTTCAATTTGCTTAACAAATTTTCGAGATAAGGCGAAATACGCAAAAAGGGCCGCTCTCCTGACCGAATGATTGGGACCATATTTCCTAGTCATCGGCTACCCCCTCATGTTGAGGGTAAGGAATCCGAATCGGTCTAGAAAAAATGAATGTTTATTGAGAGAAAGTACTTTTTGTTTGATTTCGTAACTTAAAAATTTGCCTGCACTAATTAATGGGCGGTCACCCCCTGAACCATCAAGATTAAATCTTAGTACGTGAAAATCTGACAGATCAAAAGTTATTCAGGGTGGGGTTTTTTTTCATTGTAAATCAAGTATCCTAAGAAAACTATTTTTTTTTTCCTTCCTAAGATTGTTTCGGCGTGTCACAGTTTAAAAGAAATCACGAACAAACAAATGTGTATTATAAGCGTCATTTTCGTGACTTTAATGTCTACGAGATGTCAATTCGTACTTATTCAATAAAGCTCTACAATTTTACCTCGAATCCCTTCTAAGATAAAAACGCTTTCTCCGTAGTTTTCAATTAGGTAGAACTGTGAGCGTTTTCATTTTGTAGCATACAGGCAGTTTACCATACCTATACCCCTATTTTTTTTACTTTTTTACTAGAACTTAGATTGTTCGAAAGCTAAGAATGTGGATTAACAAAGCGTTTATTCGATAATGCTTTACAACTTTGTAATTCATTTTTGTTTCATATGACTAGCCACTTTCGAGATGACAATGTTAACTCAGCTGTTTTACACCAAATGGTGCCTTAGGTGGTCACGTTTTAGAGAACATAGAGGGTTTACTATACCTAGAAACCACTTTAACAATTGTTAAAAGGGTGGATACGCACTTAAGTTGGCCCCCTGTGTGCAATAGTAAAATAAAATTCACTCTTTCTAGGTCTGTAATTGTTGTATGCTTTCTATTCAAACACTTTAACTTTTTAATTTTGCAATATTACACTTAAATTTTGCTTCTTTTACAATATTAATGACTGTTTGTCAATAAGGTTAGTAAAATTTTGAGTATTCCATTTGGTCTTCCTTTTGTCGAGTAGATATTCATTTTCAAGACAAACAAAAGGCGTATCAGATAGAAAATTTTACTCTGGACAAAATTCAAAATGAGAGTTTAAGAAAATATGCACAGCTCAAAAAGCGTATCTGAGAAAAATGTTCTTTTAAGATATTTAACCCAAATTTAACAATTTTCGTACTTCTGTACCGTATTTGAAGTAGTTCTTTTATTATGCGCATGCACAAAAAAGAAATTTTAAAAAAAATTCGGAAAATTTTGTAGTGACTCGTATTTGGCAATTATTGAAAGTTTGATTTGATTATCTTAAAAATTTAAAAGTTTCAACAGGGCTACAGAGAATAGAAGGGCTAGTTCTCTCTGCTCTTAGAGTTGAAGCTACGATTTCCCTCCTCATGACTGTGTCTACAGATCTCGGTGATCGCAAGCAAAAATATTATGATAACTTTGCATCTTTCTCTTTGTAAAAATAAGTTAGACTTTTTCTAGTTATTAGCTTTCAAACTTTACGTAATTAACACATTATTTCCGTTCATAAACATAGTTCAAAAAAACTTTCTTGGCCATTATATTAAAAAAATACCATTTTAAACTTATAAAAATATTTTACTAGTTGGCGAAAATGACACTATAAATACTTTATTTTAAAAAGTTCAGTTTTAACTTTAATTATTAAGAAAAATGAAAGCATATATCGACACTTTTTTATCTACATATTCTTTTATAACAATAAGTTGAGTTAAATTTAGAATCCCTGATTTTAAAATGTGCCGTTAATAGCAATTTGATCATACTTAATCATTAGGAAACATCAACCTTAAACGCTAATTACTGAAACAAAATAATAATTTAGGTTCATAATGACATTAAAAATTTTACAATTGTTTATAGATTTTTAAATTTAAGAGAATATAATTTTTAAAAAAATCATAAATATTTAGAATAATTACATGAAAAAATATGTTATGAAATTAGGAGAATTTCAACTATACACTATATATTTTATTTATATTTTTTATCTACGTTTTAATTTTCTTTGACTTTATCCATTTTTTAATTTTTTTCACCTGCCTTTCTTTTTGAAGTAACGAGGCGGTTTCTATTTAGATAATGAATTTTTATAAAAGTTCTTAATGATAGAAAAAACGTATTGCTGTTTTATATTAACTGTGTCATTTCGGAATCCATTCTTTACATAGTTGTTCATTTACTAAAGTAAATATAATTTTAATTACATTTACTATAGCAAATATAATTTTAATTATATTTACTAAAGTAAATATAATTATAAATATAATTTTCCTTTTGTTTTTTATCAGAATTTTTGCAAGTTGCAATCGCGCAAACTGGCATTTCGTTAATAGTTTTAAATTTTTGTAAATTCACTGCAAAAACTGAGGAAAGTCATTAGAGAAAATGACAAATGTCTTAGAATATGTCACAAAAAGAAATGCTCCAATATTAGTTAGAGCTAGTAAGGCCGAACGCTCTGTTCTTGAAGTAAAAGTGCGAGCTTTGCGCCAAAGTGACGTCACTAGAGAAAATCGGATGATTGGCGCGGCGAGAGTTTCTTTAAAGGAGTGAACCAGCCCTTCTATTCTCTTTAGTCCTAAGTTTCAAGCACTTTTCTTAGTACTTTTTCTGAAAAAGCTCAAAATAATCAGGGATTTTCCGCTAATTTCATTTTGTATTATTGCAAATGATACTACCCTATAATAACCTAAAATAAAATTTGCGGAAAACCCCTTATTTTGAGCTTTTACAAAAACTGTTTAGAATATTGCATGAAACTTTTTAAATTGTTAAAATATTCAAATCAGAATTTTTTCATTAGTTTCCAAATACAATTCAAAATTACAAAAAAATTTAATTTTCCGCGCATGTGCAGTATTAAAGAACTATTTTATTTACTCTTATCTCGTTCAGTTTTTTTACGAATTTTTTTTCACATTTGAAAACATTATTTTTTTTTAATTAATAATTTTAAATAGCTCAAAAAATTTTGAATTTTATCGAATACTTTCAAAGCTATAGCAAAAAACGTAAGACACAAAAATTGGTTTTTATTAAACTTTATTGGTTTTCTTTAAACTGTATAGCTTAAACTGTATAGCTTAAACTGTATAGCTTAACTGTAAGTATGAAAAATCGGATGAACTTAACACCTCTAAATTAACAATAATAATCCTCTTAGTCTTTCTTGAGAAATTTAACTGAAAACTGAAAGTGTCTCTTCCATTATTGTAAGGTAGTGTATGTGCTCACCTATCTGTTAGACAAATATTACGGCATTCTCACAACAACATATTTTAATTAATAAGAATACATTACCTTTTTTTTCGGAATTCATTTATGAAAGGACGAAATGTACATTTAACCATCAATTGGAAGCTTTTCGTAAAAATTGAAAAATATATTAATTTCCAATTAGTTGAAAATTTTTACAAATTATAAATTTTATGTCAACATGTTGATTTTGTTTTAGCTGAGTAAGTTACTTAAATAAATCATAAATTCACACTCAAATGCTTCTGAAGAATTTAAGCTGAATTATAAATTATGCCGTTCTCTCATATTTGTGAGTTTGAAGTGAAAAAAAAATCTAATTACAGGTTTATAGAAAAGTTATAGAAAAAAAATTTTAAAGGCAAAAAAACATTTTTTAAAAATGTTTTTGCAGTAATTAAACTTTTTGAGTAAAAGTGTGAATATAAATGGTAAATACTATATTTTGCTTGAGAAATTAACCTTCCTGAATTTCTAAAAATTTTGAGATTTCTATTTTGAACTTACGCAGCAATAAATACTGAATTAAAATTTAAAAATTATGTGATATCGGTGAAACTTTTATTCAAGTATACAGGATAAAATAAGAAAGAATCCAACCAAAGAGTTAGGTAGATAGCCATTTTATAGAGGAAAAAAAAAACGAAAGTTTAAAGTAAATCAAGTTTTGTTTTCAGAAGCGAATCATTGGTTTTATTGGCTGTTTGTGTTTGTCGATATAGAAATTTTTTTTTCTCTAGAATTTTTTCATTTTTGATTCAGGTAATTCACGGATCAGGAAACTTGGAGTCAATAAATCAACTAAAAAGTATCGTAGATCTTATATAAAAAGGATTTACAATAAGGATTGACTGCACAAACAAAATACGTAAGTTTTTTTAATATTTTAAACTGTTTTAGTTATTTATGATTTATTGTTTTCATTATAACTCAGAATTTTTGAAACTTTGAATGATTTTTTTAAAAAAAGATAGTTTTATATATTTTTTATGTATATATTCATTTTGTTCTTAAATTTTTTGAAAATCTAATATTAAAAAAATCAAACTTATTTTCCGTATGTAATTTTTTTAATATATTATAAAACATCGAGTGAGTTTGAAACATTATGTTTAGAATATTATAATCGATTATAATATTCATAGAGAAAAAAATAACAACCATTTTAACTTTAATCTAATTAAGAGGATTTTTTAAGAACTAAGGGTATTTTTTTTTTATATATATATTTTTGTCAGAAATTAAACTTAAAGGTTAAAATCTAATTGATTTTGTTTTGAAATATTAAGAAGCAAAAAAATAGCTGCCTATCTAGTTATATACGAGTTAGAGAACGTTTACAGTTCAAAATTGTATTTTCCCTTTTTAGTAATGTTCCGCAAACACCGGCCAGAATATATATTTTTAGAATCATTGCCAAAAATTGCGTACACCAGGTGTCGAAAAGTACGACTTTGGGAAGACCGAAATTCTATCGAAATTCAATGAATCGTTAAGGAAAGTGAAATTAAAAACGTCAAAACCTGTTTGATTGCGCAAAGAATAAGTTAAATGAATGTTCATGGACAGAAGTTTTGACACCCACCTTATTCAATATTGATTTGTTTGATTTTGACAGCGACTTGTATTGCATTAATATAAATTTCCTACCCCAATATTTCTTATCAGCAGATTAATCATTTTCTTATAATAGATTTATAAATATATATGGATAGTTTCCATATTTTTCATCAAAATAAGCCCAAGTCGAACCACTATTTTTATGTTTATAAAGATCATTAGAACACTAAGTTAAAATTTAAAAATAAAATATGATCTACATCATGTGTTTTGTTTCTAAACAGATAGTATATGTTTATGTAATATATCGCGACATGTGCCAATAAAGAGGGTAGGGGTAAAGGTGAAGTGTGGCACTTCGTGGCAAAGGGAAGAGGATCAAATATAATAAAAAAAATGGGACATCATTTAGAAAAGGACTTAAATAAAATAGTTTCTGTATGAGTGAAGGTAGATTTTGATCACCTTGTGTATAATGTGTGTGTGTTTGAGACCAATTTTCGAACAAAATTTTATTTAATTTAATAAGCCAAGCTCAATATTGAACATAGTGTGCTTTTAAGAAAAGAAATCCCTCTTTTTTTTTTAAGGCCATCAATTTTACTTGAGTTTTAACCTTGAGCTAATATGACTGCGACGGATGCTTAGCAGATGGTCATGCGATGAGGACGAAAAAAAAAAATTTAACTAGATTCATATGACTTGACGAGACAACTATAAATATGTAGAACAAAAAATAAATTTATGTCCTTTCTTTCCTACAAATTTGCAGTTCTTTACGTCGATTAAAATTATATATTAATTTCAGTCATTTTTTTATTGATTGCGTCTGGGTCATTCTCCGAAAAACTGGAATTTCACTCTTTAAAACATTGAATTAAGTTTAATTTTTAAATGAGATATGAGCATAAATAATCATACTGTAACTGTGATTTAGATTGTAAACACAATTTAGTTAAGTTATTTAAACACAAAATAAATGATTTCTGCAGACATGACTACCATATTTCAACAGATGTGAAAGATAGTGTTTTACAGAAGAAAAAAACAAAACTTACTACTCAAATGATCATTTACTATTTATTTAGAAATCGTGACTGTAAAAAAAAAAAATTATAATTATACGTATTTTTTTTAATTAACTTAGAAAATTATTGTTGAAATTTTATCAAAATAATTAATAATGTAATTAATCGAAATAATTAATCGAAATAATTAATTACATTATAAATTATTATTATGTAAATATTTCCTTTTTAATTTTGTGTTAGCTAGTTTGTTTCTGTAGGAAAGTGGTCAAAATTTTGATTAGCGATAAAATGTAGTTAAATTTTGCTCACAACATTTAGGAAACATTAGTAACCCTTGTTTTTCATCATTCAATGAGTTCCAGATGAAATTTGAGTACTTTATTAAGTCAGAAATGAGTCAAAATTTCGATTGATTATCAATTCTAATCAGAAAGAAAATGTATTTAAGATTTGACACTGAAAATTGCTGTACAAATTTTTAAATATATATATATTTAAAAATTGTGATATAATATCATCTAATCATATGAATTCTGTAAATGTGTGGAATACAGGAAATTGTTAAAAGCTTAAAAATAAACTTAGTAAAGCACAAAATATATACTCTTCTTAGTAGTTCTAAACAAAATGTCTCCCTGAGACGAAATTCATGAGTTGTAATGTATTGATGTCACATGGAAGATTTTATTGGTACTTTTTCTTCTGTCTACTGACGCGACCGATTACTGTGGGTACCAAACATTTAATTTGTAAATAAGAGTACATTTAATTTTATTATACAGTTTTTGTTTCAAGTTCAGCATTTCAAAAACATTCTCTATCATAAATGGTATTTATTGAGATTATTTAATGTTTTTTGTCAAACTAAGACTAGAAATTTGGAAAACAGCAATGAGTGACGACCCATAGACATAATGAATCACAAGGACAAGTTTTGAACAATAAATTTAATATTTTTTTATCAAGTTTACAATTATGCATTTTATAAGCCTTAGGTTATATATTAGGTCAGTTTTAAAAAGCTTAATTTTTATTATAATTATCAGATGAAAGAAAACTGCTTTTTCAGAAAATGGCCAGTCTATTATAAACAAAATAATTTGCTGATATTATAAGAATTGTGGGAAAGCAGAAAAAAAAAGAGTAAAAACGAATGTCTTACTGTCTTAATTTTAAGTTCATTTTCCTATAAAGAAATTAATAATTGAATTATTTGAATAAATTAAATATTTTGTCTTAAATGTTTCAAAGTATCTTTTTAATTAAAAGATGTGAAGAAAAATTGTTTTAAAAATTTTTGGTTAACTTAATCTAAAAAGATTGTAGCAGTGGTGATTTCTAGTACATTTGAGATAGTAGTTTAAGAAGGATTATTTCAGAGATATAACAAACTTGCTTTATTTAGGAATTTTTGAAAAGAACAAACATGATCATATCAACAACATAATAAACATCTCCCTTTGTAGAGACGAATTTTTATCTGACAATTTTTGTAATTAACGATTGGATTGAGGGTGTCATCGGACATCAAATTTAAAAAAAAAAAAAAAAAGTCCTAACTCCAAGAAGCTAATTTTCATTGAATGAATAGTTACTAACGAACGCTTAGGAGCATGGGAAGAGATCCAAAGTTGTGAATTATCGATAGATAATATAGCCGAAAACTGGACCAACTCTGATTTATTAATATTAAATTTTAAATCATCTGACTACAGCTTAATCACCAAAAAGACAGTGAGAATTTGATATAACCCTGTTATTGTTAAACATTTTTGTGGTCAGAAAATAAAACAGCTTAAAGAAAAATAAAGTTAAAAATAGATTTTAAAAATATTCGAATAGTAGCGACACTAAATTGAAGAGTTATATACTCGTATTATTGAATTGAAAATTAGCCAATACATTTATTATTAAGAAAAGAATAAAAGTATTTATATTTACTTTGTATAAAATGTGATAAAAATTAAATAATTGATTTTATTAGAATTAGGAATGATAAAAATTAAATTTATGAAATTAGAGACTAGGAAAGCTAGGAAATATGTAATGCCTAAAATAGCATCACAGTACCTTTTTCAAAAATACTTATTTTCTTAATAAATTTTATCTGTCATATTGTCATATCATACCTGTCATATCATATATTAGATCGCTGCTATGTATGTTAAACTATAAAATAATTATAAATTTAAAAACAACAATTCAGTTTTAAAAAAAATATCTAATTCTTAAATAAAAAAAATTATTGGAAAAAAAAAGAAACCTTTTAAAAGACATAATTAAAAGGAATAAAAAAAGTCCATTAAACCATCAAAATAAAAGAAGATATCTTCGCTAAAAAAAAATCTCATTAATTAAAAAGACAGGGTTCGATAAATATTCAGTGATGCACATTAGCACATTTCATTACTACATATGTTTATACAAGTGACCTACAGGCCTTTAATCCATTTTCACATTGTGTTACTATTTTTTTTTTTACAAGATTCAGTGACAGGTTTAGACTAATTATGAGATGATGAAGTACTACTAGAATGAACGATCTATTCATATAATCCGTAGGGCGAGACGCTTAATGAATATACCAGGTTCAAATCAATCTTCTTAATAGGCATAATTGTAGCCTAGGATACAAAAGTAGCTCAACTGTGTCCAATTCCTTGCTTGTTGCTGCTTGGCTCATATAAAAGAATACTCCGTGAGAAATTAATGAGTACAACGTCGTTTGTGATTTGTGACTTCTCATATTCATTGCATTTTTTGTTATTACTTCATGTAATCTGGATTTGGAGAATTAACTTCAACTTAGTTAACTTGTTTTTAATGATAGCTTATATACTGTAATCAGTATAAATCTTTTATCGATATAAATTGTAGAATTTTTTTTTTTATTGTTCGATATTTTATTAAGGTAATTCTTGTAATTTATATTGAAAATGAAATATTAAAGGTGTAACGGGCTACTAAGGCTATATATCTTAATATATTTAGATATATGAGTTTATTTTTTATAATTAGGTTACCGAATTGCAATTAGTTGGAATTTTAAGAACGTTTTTAATGTATTTATTATGTTCTAAGTGTATACATACTATACAGTTTAAAAAATAGAATCAAATTTCAAATATTTTTAAATTAGCTGTAGTTGACATTGTTCCCACCAGGGCCTGAAAATTATATTGCTCAATATTTTATTTTATAACCGGCGTTTAACAGCCTACCCAATTCTGAGTTTGACTATCAAAGTTCAACTCCTTAGCCTTGTAATTTTTAACCAAATACAGAAGACAAGGGAACTCTTGGATCAAGTATTTTAACAAACTAGCCGTCGTGGAGGACTTTTTAATGGAACTGACCAGCATTTGAGTTATATGGAAAGTAAAAACACAAATTCCCACGGCTAGCACGACGGCAAAGGGATTCTAACCCATGATGCGGTGTGAGCCGGGAGTAGGATTCATATGACCAGCCAACGCTAGGCTTTGAACCTGGGTCACCTCATTGAGAGGTGAGAGCTCTATCCCCTGATCCACAGTAAAATTTCAGTCAGCCATGTAATTTTTACCCTTAATATGCCGAACTAGGGCAAGTAAATATTCATTTCTACCCCACAAATTTTGGAGAAAATCATCGAAATGAGGGATGGGGTAAAAAAATGGAGAGAAAAGAAATGGATTATATTAGTTAAGATTTGAATATTATTGAATTTATTTCTATCTAAGAATTCATTCATTGAAGTAATTTAATTTTCTTATTCTCCTAGTCAAGCTTTTTTTTATATACAAAAAAAGTTAATCCAAATCGCTGTGCATAAGAAAATGATTAATATCCAAGTTTATAATGTTTTAAATTAACATGTTGAGGGGCGTGTACCTGCTGATATACTTAATGCTTTTGATAGTTTTACTCCGTTGTTGATATTAATGCTCTGTGTTGACTCCATCACTGCTCAATACCTTCTTGTTAATACTTAATATATCTTATGTTAAATATTAAATTCAAATGATTTATGGTTAAAACGAAAGTGTTGATGTCTCGTTCTTTTTTTTTATTCAAATGTTTTTTTCCCGACAGAATTAATTATAGGTACATTTATATATTTTCATTTATATACAATCGATCAAGATGTTCGGGCATGTAAATTGTGTAATAATAAATAATTTTGAGAGTTTTATATCCTGAAAGTCCCTACTATTCGAGAAATGATCTGTAGATGTAAAATGCTAGTTGCGATAATCTGCATATGTGGAAACTAGTGGTTCGGGTTAGAACTAGACAACTCTTAAAATAAGATCAAAATTTAGTTTAAAATATTAAATGTTTCAAGAATGATGTTTTAGAATTATGAAATAAGGTTATTTTTAATAGGGTTAATGAAACAGAGTTATTTTTTAATTTGTAAAAATATATCCTATTTATAATACTCAACTAATTATTCAAAACATAAAAAAATGAATTAAAAATATTGTACTACTGAGACGTGGTCATAAGTATTATTAGATGAAAGGAGAAAAAAAATTCAGGTAAAATTGTCGTGCTATTGTAATAATTTTGTAATAATGTGTTATTGTAATAATTGTGCTGTATTGTAATAATTTTAGTAAAAAAAAAAAAAACTGATAATAAAACCCAAAATCTACGGTATTTAAAGCATTCATTTAGTATTTTTTTCTAATATATACAGCGCTCTAAGGTATCATGATAAAATTACCAAACTTTACCACGCTTACCTAATTTTTCACACGTTATAAAACCATAATTGTTAATTTTATCAAAATCATTACCAAAGAGCTTCAGTAAAAATTACCAAACTTTTTGGTGTTCCCATAGAGTCAGAAACAGTTTATTTTACCATATGCTGGCAGTTTTGATCATACATTTTTTTTGGGTACATACATTCGTGCTGTTAGACGGTCATTTTCTGTAAGTTTTTAATTTCATTATTCCAAAGGATATTTTTTTTTCAATTTCATCAGACATTCAATTTTATATATTCAACAGATATATTGCAGCACCAACTTATGAAAATAGCTTTTAATATTTATTGACAATAAAAGGACATTAATAGCTTTATTTCACACCCTTACATTGCAATTTGTAAAAGATATTAACGAAGGAGTCAACTGTTGAAATTCAACTATTTTTGGATATACACAATTCGCTAGAAATTCCATATTTACATAGAGGTTTTGTCTAGTTATCCAACTCATTGAACAGTTGCAAACCAAAAAGTTTCCTAAAATATAAAAATATAAAAATAAATAATTGTTTGAAATTGCATAAATCAAAATTAAATTTCATTCTCCAATGGATTTAATTATAATCAAAACCGCGTTCTTTGCAATGGAAACAAAGATAAAAATTTTACAGTTGGTCCTAATATGCGATTTGTGATTTTATTAGCAATGTGTAATAAAAAACAACAGTGAAGTACTTTTTATCAATTTATTGCATGAAAATTAATCTCACTATTCACTTTGAACTCACTCACTTGACACTCACTATTCACTCACTATTCATAAGTTGCTTAAAACTGAAAATTTATTTCAACTTGGTTATTTTAAACTATAATGTAATTTTTCTTAAGAGACATAAACCAATAGTTAGAAAGAAAAAAAACAGAAAAAAAAAAACAAACTTTAAGCCTATATTTGACTAAGATTTTAAAAATATACTTTGGTTTTAAGTTGGTTAACACTGAACTACTCTTGGCGACCGACTTTAATTCATCCTTGATGATGTGAAGACAACACTGGGGCATGCGCACACTTCACTCTGACAATTTCGATCGCAGAACAGATGATAGCAGTAATAACCCGCCCTCCGCATCATGCTTCCCAGCCGACTAACCGTAATAAATGTTACACACTCTGAAATCGTTGGGACATTACATTAGAGTCAATTTTTAACACTAAGACACAACTTTAGAAAGTGCAATCCCATTAAACATTCAGTCTTTAGCATGGGGAATCTTACTTTAACCAGATTCGTGGTTTTTGAAGACTCTGCCCATCATACCAACTAGGCGACTATCAAAATATATACATTATGTATCCAGTTTATGACGAGCATGTTGTATGTTCATTTTTTTGAAAAATTAAGTTTAGGATTTTTTATTCTTACCTCCAAGGTCGACTCTTTCTACAGACAATGGTATTTTAGACCATGTAGATGATGGTAAAGTCTCTAAGAGATTGTCATTAAGTCTTACTTCTTTTAAGGCATTCATTCCTTGGAAGAAATCTGCTGGAAGCGAACTTATGGAGTTAAAGCTAAAAAATAAATAACCGAATAAAATGATACAGCATTTTATGACAAAATATATCATTAAATAAATTTTTGAACTGCAGGAAAAATAGTATTGATAATAAAAGCAATAAGAAAGAAACCAGAATTCTTCTTGCATAACGCAAAAAGAGTTTCTTTTTAAAAGTGTGTTTTAAAAAATTAAAGTAAGAAGTTTCTCAGACACAAGCTTCATGTGCTACAGATCAAAACTAAAGATAGCATAGTAAAAAGAGGGCGAACTTTTCGTAACTTTTAGAGAGCAGGTTTTTATGCAGTAATACTAAATTAAAGTTTTCTTAGTTCAAGATGTCCATTGTAATAATTTTTTTCCAGTTTATAACTCAATAACAAAATCAGAAAGAAAACGTAATGTCACGAAATTTTTTTTTCCTACTGAAGGACTTATATTTAGCCGTTTAAAAAGTATCAGAGTAGTCATAAATTTAGAAGGATGTTTTAAGCCAGTGGCACCCAAACTTTTTCTGGTTGTGGCATCCTTACGAGATTTAAAATTGTTTCACGGCACCCCAGCTACATAAAGACTGTCTGCGGTAAAGTATTTTATGCATACAATGAAGATATAAGTACTACGAATAATAAGATGGCGAATAATAAATTTATAAGACTACGAAACGCTAACTATGAAAGGGGTAAGAATAAAAACATTGATAATATAACTGAGAATCCCTTCAAATATTATATTTTTAATTATCTTAAAAGAAGGTGTTATAATTAATCATATGTAATATAAATTATAGCAATATAAGAGAAAATAAAGAAAAATTACAATCCCTACACGAAAATATTGGGAATTCGTTTTGTACAGTGGGTGAGCTTGCTTCTTATTAAATAAATTTTCAAATCATGGGATAGAGATATCAAAGTCAGAAGATGAACTAGATCAGTGTTCCACTATCATTTAATCAATTTCCGTTTGTACTTTTTTTCTATTGCACGATTGGTATTCCTATCCCAATCTAAACGTTTTCCTATTGGTTGTATCCAGAGATATATTATAGAAGATAAACCACTCCAGCCGAATTAGCTAACAAAAAGCAATGCGCCATTGTTACAGTTTTTACATTTTCCCAATCTTATCATAGCAATTAAAGACTCTTAACTGCTTGATTTCTTCATTTGAATTATAAGTAAATAATATTTGATCTGAATAATCTTATGTATATTTTAAAAAGTGTGTATTTTCTAAGAATACTGAAATAAGTTGTATTTTTTGTATGATAAACATTTACTTTCTATAAGCATCACTAGAGATGAAGGGACCAGTTACTATATTTAATAGTTCTATAAAGTTTTTAACTCATCGAAATCAAAGATATAGATTTTCTATACTATAAAATTTTTTTTTTTTATAACTTTTTTTTATACTATAAAATTTTCTTTTTTCTTTTTTTTATGTGGGCTCCCTTTCCTCCCTTTTTCCATGAAAAAAAGTAAAAATTATTTTAAAGATTCGTGAATAGCATAAAAAGCGAGTTTTGTATATTTTACTCTTGAAAGGAATTATGAAAAATTTTAATTTTTATCATTGTCACTAGATAGCAGCATCATTATTAGAATGCGAGCTCGTTTTAAATTTTACATACGTTTTTTAAAGGGGGAGTGGTGTCTTTTAATTTTCTCCTCTTTGGTTGTATTTTGTAACTGATTGAATATTAATGGATTTGCAGAGGACAGGTATGTAAAGTATCATTAGCTTAGTCAACTCTAAAAAGCTTGATAAACTCTACTCGCAATTCTTTTTCAATGTTTATTTTTGAGCAGTATTTGTCCTTTATAACTATAACTGCTATAAACCAGTCTATGTCTTGAAGTAGAAAAGGGAGTTAAAATACTTTTAGCTTGTTTTACTTAAGACGGGATACTCATATTTTACTGAAACTCTCCTTGAAACTTATACCTTTCGGATTGAAAACAATTTTCATTAAGAAAATAATAAACATGAAGTCATAGATTATTTTTCGCTCCAGGGTGCCACGGCATGCATCGTGGGAACCTCTAGTCTTGGTAGTAATTATAGTCATTCAAATCTGGTCTAGTAATCAATCATGCGATTTTTATCATAATTTAAACCTATTTCAACTTAAGAAAATTATTTAATTCTCTTATGGCAAAATCTAAATGCTCAGAAAAATTTGTAAAATGATCGAAAAATTTAGAAATTAAAAGGTATTGCTAATAAATCGTAATATCAGGTTGAGTAAAAAGTTCTCCGCCAAGGGGAGATACCTCCATGCCAGCAGCAGCCATTTCCGTGGTAGTTAGCCTTTTTTGAAACTGGCTTTTGCATTTTAAAGCTGAAAGTTGGAACTACACAACTGTGTAATTTGTTTGTCAAAACTTTATCATCTTGTGCATCAAAAAAGTGTTTAAAATGGAGCTATCACGTAAACAGATCAGAACGATTATGTACTATGAGTTCCGAAATAAACTCAGTGTGACTGAATGCCACAAGAAAATGTGTGAAAGTTTAGGTTTCGATACTGTTTCCTATGATTCAGTAAAAGTTTGGTTTCGAAAGTTTAATACTGGGAATTTCAACATTGAAGATGAATCACGTTCCGGGCGTCCTATAGAGGTTGATTGTGACCAGTTAAAGCAAATTATTGATCAAGACGGCAATGTTTCAACACGAACCATTGCGTTAGAGCTTGACCAGGGCTCGAAAAAACTCGGAAATTTTAACCGTCCCCGAGGACGGCTTGTCCAACAATATACCCGTCCTCCTTTTAAACTAACCCGTCACTTCTAAATAAATAAAAATATAATTTTCTCTTATTTATTACAAACATTTATCATGTAAATTGCACAATGAATTAGTAGTTATTAGGATTACAAATATTAGAATAACATTATACAGTTATAAAAGATATACTAGGTTACTAATAGTAACCTAGTATTTATTTTATGAAATAATTTATTTCTTATATGAAATAATTTAAATGACAAAGGTCAAGTTATCTGGAATGTCAATTTATCCGAGGGTTCTGTGTTTTTTAAATGCATCAAATATGACGTTTGCCAGTTCCACAATCAATCTAATGATTTACAGAGGTTTGTGCTATACTATCCTCATTAGCTTTGCTGATTTTGCATGTATTTATAATTTTTTTTTTTTTTTTTTTTTTTTTTTTTTTTTTTGCGGACAACTTTTTACTCAACCCGATATTTTGAACATATTTAAGCAATGTTTTATTTACGTCAATTGTAGGCTTACAAACCTTAAATCCAGGATTTCCAGCTTAGAATCAGCCATTATGAAAATCTTTCTGCTGATTGTTGTTAAAATATTTTTGGAAAGGTCCACTGTCTGTAATTGAGGAAGATTAGAAAACGCGTAATCTTGTATTTTATTAATTTGATTATTTGATAAAATTAAAGTATCCAGGCTTCTTAACGTTGCTGGAAACGAAGCACTTTCTGCTAGATCGATATTATTGTAAGAAAAGTCTATTAATTTTAAAAGCGGTGTTCGTCGTAGCTCTATTGTAGATGTAGATATTGTTCCTGACTTTGGAAGACAACCAGAGCACAAACGACCACTAAAACAAAATGAAAAAGACAAATATGATTAATTTCAATTTTGCATTTAAATATTCGAAAAGTAATCAATCTTATTAATTATCATATACAATGAGAGCGAGTCCGAAAATAAGTTTCTCTAGTTTTTCCCAGAAAATCGAACAGCAATGGGGTAAACAAGACAGCGATTGAAGTTGTAAGACACCATTGGGTATCGTTTGACTTTGATCAAGAAGATGACATTGTTGCAGTGCATGCGCAAAGCGAAGAACCTCTCAGTCTGGTTTCGTAGGACGATTTTCCAATCCAGTGGCGTTTAACGACAAGCTTTCCTGTTTTCTTAAATAAAAATAGTATTGATTCTTGATTTTTTTTTTTTTTAGTTCATGTAACAGATTTTAAAATAAAAGCATTATAACTGCAACCAGTTACAACTAAAAGAAAAATCTAAAAAAAATAATAATAATAAATAAATAATAATAGTAATAATAAAAAAAAAGAAGAGAACGAGTGGTTAAAGGCTGCTGGATCGTAAATTAGTGTCCCGGAGTTTTGTTGCTGGTTGCTGAGGGAGGTTGGAACCAACAATGCTATGCTGTACTGTTATACACTGTCGAAATTGAAGGATAGACTATTTAGAAAAAGTGGCTTGTTATCGTGTCATATCGTAATATTATCGTAGAATACACTAATAATATCGCATTGTATTAATTACATTAAATCTTTTCTTATTATTCGTCGATTATTTTAGTGACTGCCAGATTATAAAAAAGAATTTTAATCTGTTATAAAAGAAAATGTTCATTTATAGATGAGGTTTTGAGTACAAAATAAATAACTAAAAAAGCTCGTTGATAAATTTGTGTTAATTCGGAACAGTATCATCTTTACATTTAATTGCTGTTATGCATGTTAGCCATTCTAATTGTTATCTGGAAGTAGTAGTTTTCGTTATGTAATGGAAAAACACGAACACAACAAAAAAGTTTTTTTTTTTTTTTTTTTAATAAACTCGTTATTTTTAAAAATTATTTAAATAAAAATTTTCATACGTTTTTCTTTATTTGAACGAAAGGAATTTTAAAAAAAGCCTTTAGAAATATATTGTTTTCCAGAACAAATCCAGACTGTTTATTATATATAAGCACTAATATTGAAATTATCAAAAGATTTTTCTATTTTCTTCAATATTCCACGTTTAAAAAATAAACAAATAAAATCGATCAATAAATATATGAGAAAAGATATTTCATTTAAAAAAAACAGTAAACAAAAAAAATATGGAAAAATTTTTTTTTTTTTACTCCTAAAAAGTTGTTAATGTCAAGAAGTCAATAAACAATATTTTATCTTATTTCCCGAACAAAAGAAATCTATTTATTCCTTAAATGCACAAATCCGTAAATTCTACATTTCACTAGAAAACAATGTGATAAATACAGAGTTATATTCCTTCTATTTAATGGTCTGTCAACTCTGCTATCAAATAAACAAATAACTCTTTCACAGACTTTTGCTAGAACGAAGCAAATACATATTTATATTGCTTAGTGGAAATCTTTCAGAATGCACAATTTGTATTAGATCCGAGGAAAAAAAATCTAAGTGTACATTTTCCCCCATGTATAAATAAAAAAAATGTATAATTATATGAGGTATGCGTGAGCTTCAAAGGTAACTTTTTCACGTGTAAAAGTAACACAAAAGTAAAAATTGAAATATAACCAAAACAAAATCTAAAGATACGCATGTTAGCAAAAACGGCACTTCATGTGTATCTTCAGATTTTGTTTTGCTTGATTTAAATTGTAAAATTTTTATTTACATTGTTTAATTTTGGTTTTAGCTGTTTTCCAGCGCTTTTTCATTTTGACTTATTGTTTTTAAAATTTTGTTCTTAACTTTTGCTTAATTCTATTATTCTATTTTCATACTTTGATTGGATTATATATATATATACCGAAAATTTTTAAAATTCTGATATATGCGCGCAAATGATTTAGAAAAAAAAAGAGTACATATTTTAATAACATTAAAATAAGTTTAATTTAAATGTACTTAAAAATCATTTAATTACATTTGATATTTTAACAAAATGCTAATTTTTTTCAGATATTTGTATATATTTTAACATTATGTACATATCGTTTATATTTTGTATACTTAAAAAAAGTTTTAATATGTTCAAAATAATTTAAATAAAAATAGATTTAAAGTAATTATGATTTAAATATATTAAGTACCTAAAACACGCAATTTTTTTAAAAAAACATAAGTATATTTAGCGAAACAATAACCTCAAATTTTATGAATCTTGAAACAAACTTTCAGTTTGGGATGCTTACCTAATTTTTTTGAATGACTTAATTTTAATGACCATTTGTACCAGATATATAATTATTGGCATTAGAATTAACTGACTTTCTATTCGATGCATAAACTTACAAAACCCTTAAAAATATGGGTTTAGTAACATTGGAGTTAATATATGTTTCGTATAAATTCCTCACTCGTGCAATATATAGTTAATGTTTTCAATGTTTTATAAAGTTTGAAAACGCATTGTTTTGCACGAAATGGTGGTCATTTTCCCATTTCGTGGTGGTAGGTTTGGATAACCTTATTTGTAAGCACATTAAAAAGCAAATGAGTAGTAAATTTCAGTCGTAAAACAGCGAGCAACGCTAACAAAAAATTAACCTTAAAAAAAAAATTGGAGATGGGAAACGTGATGTAACTGTTCATGAAGGAAGTATTTAGTTTTAACAATGAAGAAAATTACAAAATGAAAAAATCATTGAACGTTCAGTTTGGTAAAAAAAAGCAATTTTAATAACTTTTGCTGATTTAATTATCGGATTTTCATGTACTAGCGTACAATTTTAATTGTTCAAGAAAATAGACTTTAAATCCGCTTATTGGATATTTTACGTTACAATATCAGACACAAAAATGCACTTTCTCCGAATGATCTAATTTGTTTTCGTCGGATTTATTTTATTGACCACTTATCCCAAATACAGGAAAATAGATCAATGCCTCTATAGTTTAGTCAGAATAGTAGTCGGAAGTTTTAAGCTTCTTAATGTTCATTTTTGTAAAATTCTCCTGATTTCTGAAATTTTTAAGTAATATACCTATTATTTGCCAATAAATATTATAAATATACATTAATATAATTTTTTGCACAATAATTAATATTATATATAGTAATATTAATTATTTTTAATCTATTAATTATGTTTTGCAAAGATATTTCGAAGCAGAAGTAATTTAGTTAAATTATTTCTTTTAAGATCATAATTTAAAATGTTCGAAAAATTTTTAAAATGTAAAGCACACGAAGTTTTAAGAGACAAAATTCAAAATTTTAACGGAATTGTTTATATAGCTTCAAAGAAATATAATCTTTAAAATACGAAATTTTTTCAATTTCATTTTAAAAATTACAGAGTACGTAAAAAAATTTCATTTAAAATTGCATGTAAATAATGTAAAAATGTGTCTGCTTAAAAATTAAAACAAAATTCTATAATTAAATTAATAAGTAATAACAATAATTTTTTTTGGTTTTGCATGGAACCTATGTTTGACTAAATAAGTTTCTAATTGTTTTTCTTAATTCGTATTAATAGGTTTAGAGAAATAGTGAAAAACGTGAAATTAAAAGTCTGTAACTTCCTACAATTTTCCTAAAACTACTGGGACAATATTTTCACGATTACAATTTCCCTATATATTTTGAGAGCAGAAAAAGAGTATATCTGCAAAGAAAGTAGGATTTTTTGTGAATTTTTTTATCCCCCATTAAATAAGCTTTTTAATTTGAGCAGACGATAGATTAAACCATTAAGATTTATGATCTGGAAATTCGACCATCAGTTCAAAAGTATTTCTGGGTGTTACGTTTTTTTATTTTGCATTCTGTACCTGTTATAGAAATATAGAAAGACATTACACACTTTATAGCTTGTATATTTAATGCCATAAATTTTGTAACTTTACTTTTTATAGTTTAATCTCACCTTAGGTTTGAACTCTTGACAATAACACTAGTTAAGAAATCTGCTTGGCCTTCTAAAGCATCTTCCACTAAAAAATAACCATTTAAATTACCATTTTGTATTTCAATGTTTCTAACTCGCAGTTCTGATAACCATTTTTTAGGGAACATTCCACGAGATGTGATTTTGGACTTCTGGTCTCCTTTTAATAATGGTACAACGTCATCTTTTTCTTCCAGAAAAACATTTAGCAACACAAAACGATCAATTAGAAGACTTTTTAAACTTTGAGTAACCTGAAAAATACACCAATTATTATATAGGATATTCAATATAAGTTTATGTATATATATATAATTATAAATTTAAATTTGCTCATTCAATTTTTTTAGGCACCCACAGCATTAGGATTTAAAAATTAGCAACAGAAGACGATTTAATTTTGTTTATTAGTTGATTGTACAGTGCGCAAAAAAAAGTCCACCCTGAATAACTTTTGATCTAATAATCGGATCTTCACGTTCTGGGACTTCATCTTGATGGTTCGAGGGGTTGTTCTCAAATATACTAATTACTTAGAGCAGACGCTATTTTATGTTACGAAATCGGACAAAAAAACTTTCTTAGCATACCTTTACTTTTTATACATACTACCTATAAACAAACCTTTTTTGGAGGGATGTGGACTTCTGACCCCGAAAATATAGCCGTAATCTGGGGTTTTCGGTCCCAGTAGTTTGGTCAAGAGAGTGGTCTAAGTTTGGACCCCTTAATGTTAATTTTGCTTTTTGCGTATTTCGCTCTATATTTCGAACTTTCTAAGCGAATTGAAAAATTTTTGCACACTATTATAAAATTCGTTTGTCCAAAGATAACTCGTTGCAAAAAATAATTTTTGGTCAATATTTATTACATTTTTTTATCATTTTATTTAATAATAGTCGAAAAAATTTTGAATTGTGAGATTTAAAATTATTTACATCATGTTAAGAAATGTAATTTTACATAACAAAACTCAAAATGTGCACGAAATCGGCCAAATAGTTCCTGAAAAATTGAATTTAAATTTTTTTAATTTTAACATTCGATTCCTCCGAAACTATTCGATCTATTTCGTTCAAATTTTGTATTTCGACATTCATTAATAAATTATTCATAAAATTACATTCTTTAAAATAATATAAAAAATTACATATCTTACAATTCAAAATTTTTCGATTATTATTAAATAAAATAATAAAAAATAAAAAATATTAACGAAGTTATCTTTTGAAAGGAGTTATCTTTGTATAAACAAATTTTCTAATTGTGTGCAAATTTCTTTCCTTGAATGAGGAAAAACAGAAATGAAATAGTTTCTGGTCTTATACTTGTGCTGCCATAATAGGCAATGTAACAGCTAACTTTTTAATTCAAGACAAATGTAAAACTAATTAAATCACTATCGCGACTAAATGAAACATCAAAACCTATAACTCTTTATTTCTCTTACCACAAAAATTTTGTATCAATATTAATTAATATTAATATAACGGTTATATTAATTCTTACGGTCTTGTATTGGCGATTAAGCTATAGCCAAATTATTTAAAAATTTAATTTTAATTACGAGGAGTTTGCTTTGTTATTTTATTTATCGATAAATCTCTAACTATGGATCTCTTACCATGCTCCTAACTGTCTGTTGGGAACAATTCAAGCAATTTTTAATTTGACTTTTGAACAGGCAGGTCATGGGAGATGTATCTTCCATGGCCTGTCCTTATTGATATTATTTTGAGAAATTTGGTATATCACTTCAATTGTATAACAATATACGTTAATTTTTGTATCCAGAGCTATAAAAAATAGTACTCTAATAAAAGTTTTATTATGATCCAGTGTTTATCATCAATTGTCATTTTCATGATCCTGATTTCATCACAATGTTCAATTAAATCAATCATATATTACAACACCAACCGCACCAGATTTCGTCATGATAATACTATCTTTCAAATAGATAAATGTGACAACTGGAACAATATTAATGTTTAAGTTGATGACTGGGGCAAAATAAAAATATTTTTTATTCATGAATGCAATAAGAAATAAGTAAAATTTTTCGTATTAGCGGCTAAAATATTTATTTTCCCAGATTGACACGCAAACAAACATCATTGGATTTAATAGTCCGAATTTTAATTCTTTTACTCTACAAATTAGAAAACTGAACTTCTCTAAGTTAAACTATAAATATAAAATACATGCTGAGTTTAAAGTCTTGTATAACAAAGCTTAATATTCCGTATTTCAGCGAAAACTATTCGATTTCCTAACTAGATCACTGTTTCTCAACCACCGGTCTGCGGATTGATATTTGTAGTGGAATTAATGTAAATATATTAAAATAGGCTTAGGCTCAAAATATTTTTAATCGTTGAGTGAATTTGAAAGATCAGAAATAAACTGGTCAAAAAATTGTTTAAATTTCGAAATTCCGTCGACGCAAAAATTATGTCAATAGTCCAAATTATATACTAACTTTACCGGTCCATGATAAAACTGAAATATTTTACATGTCCTTCGAGTAAATCGAGTTGACAAACACTGCTATAAACAACAGTGCTGATTTTTCGAATGTTTAATAGGTATTGGTAATATCGTACTGAAAGACTTCGTGTTTCTTCTTATGCAGCAACATATATTATTTTGCCAGGAACAGCAAATTTTTTGTTATTTTGATCGAAAGTAATATTTTGATGTAGTGTTGAAAGGGGTGGGAAGAAACCTGGTTTAACCTTAAGTAATGGTACAATATAGCACCTTAGAGTAAAAAATTTTTGGGGAGGGAAGTGATAAAATTTCCGAACCATTAGAATTTTTAAGACTTTTTTAAACACAAGTTATTTTTCGTATTGAAGATATTTCTGTATCGATATCCGTCGCGCTATCAACAATCGCTATAATAGATTAAAATGGATTATAATAGATTTAAAAAAATAATAATAAAAACAAAGGTTTGCCAAGAGGGAGGTTACGAGCTTATACCCTTCTAGTTGCCCCCCCCCCTTCTGTGTTTTTTTTTTCGTTCTTTTTTTTTCCGGGTCTGGTCAGAAATCTTCGTATTTATTTCTA
Source organism: Parasteatoda lunata (assembly GCA_949128135.1). Lineage (NCBI taxonomy): Eukaryota > Metazoa > Arthropoda > Arachnida > Araneae > Theridiidae > Parasteatoda > Parasteatoda lunata. Next base: position 34,848,449 of record OX421980.1, on the reverse strand, counting down.
AAAAAAATAAATAAATTTCCCACAATTACTGCCAGTTAAATCCTGTACAGAAATAGGAAATTAAAAAAAAAGTGAACACCTTTAATAACCTTTGATCTAATGATCGCAATTTCTCGTATAAGAACTTAATTGTACTAGAACTTGATCAGGATCGGGAGGGCAGTTGAAAGTTTAGACACCTAAATGTTAATTTAATTTTTTGCGTATTTCGCCATATCTCCGAAACTAATGATCCCCAGAAGTCTGCAAAAACGAATTGTTTTGGTATTCGCGAAAAAAGGCGTTTCGAACATTTATTGTAACACCTAAAGTTTGCCTGCTAAAAAAATTGTTTGATGAAAAACAATAAGTCAATTATGTTGTTGTTGTTTCTAATGACACTTGAATGAGCCAAACTCTCCTTCCATTGGTCTTGCACGAATTAAGTTGGGAATGTGCACTTTTCTTTAGACAAAAGAGCACAGCAAGGGTAAAAGTACAGTTAGCTTAACATTTCCCAGATAGATGGCAGCAACACTTTCTCCTTCCACAATTTAGACATAGCTGAAGGGGAAAGAAATTTTCTCCAGATCCTTGTAACCATGGTACTGCTCAGCGACCGACCACAGGACGTTTGATTTCACAGATTTTAAAGTCTCGTATACCGCATGTACTTGGTGGGTCTTAGCGGAGTCGAAGACCGAACTCCGGACTTGAGTTTGATTTTCTAACCACTGGTCTACCTCGGTCCCTTTAATTATTTTTAGTTATATTTTACCTCAATTTCAAACTGGTACTCTTACTGATCGTAATAAACGCTTGTTATGCGAGACTTAACTCATCCTGTAAAATAATAATAATCAAAACCATTTAAAAAGAAAAAAAATAGTAAAGTGTTACTTTTGACAATTCTAAAGCATCATCGATGTTTGGACACGTGACTATTGTTGAGTTGTCTTCGTAGTTTGTGCAAAAACACGGATAAACCTCTTCAAATGATAAACAATCTGATCCTGCTCTAATCAAAGTGATATTTATAACGAAAAGCAATGAACTAATAATCAGCTTTGCATGTTTTCCTAAAAATATTATAATTTCAATTTAAAAATACAAAAAAAACATTAATAATTTTTTTTTTATGAAAGTTGAATTTTAAAATTATGAAAACATTTCGATCAAACTGTTTAATTTTAAATCAACCTTTTGATGAAATCCTCTACTCAAAATTCTGGTTAAAAAGATGTAAATTTTAGGAAATAATTTTCATCGAAAAAAAAAAAAAATATTTTAGAAACCCCGTAAATTGATAAAAATTCTTAAATTTCCTTAAAAAAAAAAGAAAGAAAGAAAAGAAAAAAAGACATGTTTTCTTATAAAATAAGGCATCACGCGGGCAGCGTAAAAAATACAAACAAGAAAATTGTTTTTAAATCTATTTCACGAAAACGCTCCGAGCTACGTTAAGTTATAAATAATTTCAGTTAGGTGTATTCTTAGTTTCTATGTTTAGTTGCTATCTACAAAAGATTTCATAAATAGTTTTTCTTTATAACGCATTTTTAGATTTTGGTCAAATGCAAAATAAAAATATAAACTTCTTAGGGGTCAAAAAGTAATATTTCAATGAGGGGGAAGAAGCGAAGAAAAACACTATTAAAAATCTGACGACTGAAAATGCGTACATCATATGTGATAGAATTGGTATTAAGGAAATTAAGATTATAAGCATTAAAACCATTTTGATTTCCAGAAAAAACTGAGAAGAGGTGAAAGGTCATTATTAGAAACACTAAAGTATAATCTCAAATTTAGTAACAATTTTGAATGCTTTCAATCCTGCCATCTTCATTAGTGATTCAACAGATTTTTATATTTTTTTCTGTTATATTTTAATAAAATATATACACATATTAGGGACGAAAATACCAATTTATGTGTTTAAATCTGTTAATATCGTTAATATTATAATTTAAAATATTTGAACAAAATACATTCAAACTTTGATATTACGTTAAATTGAAATTTCGGTTGTTGAAAATTTTAATACGTATTTATAACATTTTTGCAAAATAATAACTGCGTTGACATTTTTAAAAAAAATGTATCATGTAATTCCTATACAGAAAAAAATAAATACCATATAATCATTTATAAGGAAACACTCTAAATAACTTTTGATCTAATGAACCATTCTTCTCTTATTTGCACTCAAACTTAATGGATCACGGGGTGATCTGAATATGCTAATTAGGGCAGCTGATAATTTAACAAAAACATTTCTGCATGAACATATTTTTTTTCACGGATTTGGATTCCTGACCCTTATTAAATCGTTGTCGCAATCTATAAAATATGGTCCGAATAGTTTGGTCAGTAGACGAAATTTTGGACCTAATAATATTAATTTTACTTTTTAGGTATTTCGCGATATCTCTAGAATTTTTTAAGTGAATTGAAATTTTTTTTGCATACTATTATTAAATTGGTTAATCCAAAGACAATTCCAATGAAAAAATAGTTTTTAATATTTATTATTTTTTTAATGATAGTCTAAAAAAATTTTGAATTGTAAGGTATACAAATTTTCACATCATTTTAAAGAATGTAATTTTATACAGCATAACATAAAAATTGAACAAAATCGGAATAATAATTCTTCAGAAATCATTTTAAATATACGGCTTTTTTTGTGGTCTATGCATTTAGGATTTACATTGAGCTACAGTAAAAAAAATTGATTTCTCGAATGTATACCAAACTATTAATCTGGGTGGAAGGAATAGGTAATAGGGACACATTTCTCGTTATAGAAGAACGTAACAATTCTTTTCCTCAAAAGTCTTCAGGAAAGCGAGGATTGGCTAGTAACGAATTAGTCTAAAACAATTCTTCATTTAGTTATTGGAATAGCAAATGAAAAAGTATTCCAGATATTTTTAGTAATATCGAAAAATTCGCGATTTTAAAGTTCGCAGAAACTATGTTAGACTGCATAATATTTTCGATCTATTAAAAATGTAAATATAAATCTACTTGTGGGCAATTGACGAGAAATAACAAGACGATTAATCCCGACTGAACCCCCTAATATAAATGTGCTAGAATAAAATTGGAAGTATTCTGCAAATTTGAATTATTTATGTAAATATCTAAGAAATGATAAAAAAAAGATAAAAAAAAAAGAAGAAAAACACTTACACATAGAAATTAGACAGAATGAATAGAAAGTGTCAAAAAATAATTTTCAATATTGCGGCGATAAAAATCGAGGTCAAATTAATGTGGTTTTGCGCTTATTTTTAGTGCTATAGAATTTCCTCTTTTTTTTTTTTGTAAAGTAAAAAAGAAAAATTTTTACTATCCTTTTCAAGTTAATGTTCGATGAAAATTACAAGTTTGTACAATTTGACACACATAATTCAAAATTATTGCATATTAATAAATTATTGAAAAATTTACGCTTACTTTTTGTAAGCTATAGAATAGTTTTCTGTAAAAATAAAGTAAATAAATAAAAACTGAAAAAAATGTAAGCTATTGTTTTTTAGTTTGCACATTTGTACAAGTAGAAACATAATTTAACACTAGTGCACGCTGAAAAACGGAATTAGTACATAAAATTTGCATACCATTTTCACTGAATAATGCGATAAACGGCATATTTCAATCGTTTGAATTGCGTCCAGTGGATCGAATGTCTTCAGGAGTTTTGAAGTGTTAGGAGTTAGGTATTAGGATAAAAATCTGTGTGAAAGGCGTGGAGTTTCAATAGAAACATCAAATTTTTCAAACAATAAAAGAATATACAATAGCTGTAGGATTTCCTAGAACCAAGCTTTCACCATAAACGTAATTTGTGTTTATGTAGACTACAAATACATATGGCCATTTCCAGAAACAGTGTCATTATTCGTGAATAAAAAATAAGAAAAAGTATTGAAGAATATGCTAATTGTTAAAAAAGTGTTTTTGCCTTTTATAAGGTATTGTGGGCAACGGCAATGGGTTTATTCTCTTTTTCTAAGGAAAAATTCCTCGAGTTCTACCCGATTGTCAGGAGCAACAAATCTAAAAAATGATACATGCAGCACAAATTAAGAAAACATAAGAATTATGTTGATGCTGGACAAAGTCACGTGCATTAATAAAACCCATATACCTACATGCTATATGGCTGCATTATACAATATTATTATGTACCTACACATAATAGATCTACAAATCAATCTATTGAAGTTTAAATAATTCGCAACATTTAGAAAAAACTTATAAACAAAAGATTGCTTATCATTAAATGACTACAAGCTTTGAAAAAATTAAACTCTTACCTTTAGCTCAAAAAATATCAAAATCCTAAAAAAATATCCGCGAAAAAATTATTCAAAGACAGTAAAAATTTTTTTATAAAGTTTCAATAAAAGCTTTTTTCTGATATAAAATTGCGTTGTCATGAGAAATGATACATTTGCGCTGGAAAATTAACAAATTTTTGAAAAGAGTTTATAAAAGAATTATTTTTTATTAAAAAAAAATCTTTAAGAAATAGAAAAAAGCCTTGAAATTCAAATGTTTCTAGGTTTTAGCGAAAATTTTCCGTTTCCCTGAGTTTTCAAGCAAGTTTTTAAGCCTTGAGTTTTCCAAGTTTACCCTGAGGCTTATGAACCCTGATAAGGCGCATGATTATGAAACCAGTTCAGTCCATTTTTGAAAAATACTACAGGAGACAAATTACTCTCATTTGATTTTGTAACTTGGGCCCATGTCCAAGAGATCGTGGGTTCGATCCTCGCCGACCGAAGACTCCCCGTGTAGTAAATGGTGACTGATGCACGTTAAATCTGTCGAGTCTCAAAATCCTCCATGTTCCCATAACAAATCAATACCTCTGGGGGTACTGATCCAAGAGTTTCCTTGTCTTCTGGATTGGTTCAAAATTACAAGGCTACGGAGTTGAACATTAGTAGTCGTAAACTCATGAAATTGGGTCGGCTGTTCAACGACGGTTATAAAATAAAATGTTTACAGAAAGAAATTTAGATATGTTATTTCAATTATTTGGAGCTCAATGTATTTGAATGTTGACTACAAAAGAAAAAAAAAAAAAAGTACTTCTAATTCAAAGGGCTTAGATTTGAAGAGATTTTAATGTGCTAATTTTAGTTCTTTTAGTATAACAAAATCAAAGACTGATGCATACCTTATTTCGAGGTCAAACTGCATTCTATAAGTACTAATAAATATCCAAAAACTATTCATAATTCAGAAAAATTTAAAATATTTTTCAATTTTAGAAACTTTTTGTAGCTTTTTTAATATTGCAAATTTGGTCAAAGAGAATATTCATGAAAAACTATAAATACCACAGAGTTAAATATATATATTAATTTCACTCTTTTATTAATTTTTGAGAAGTCAAGTTCAAAACAGGAATTATGTGAGTAAATAGCCGTCCTTTTATAATGTATTACATTCTAATTAACTATGCAAAGTGGACTTTCTAACTTAATTGATTGAACATTCAATCAAAAAATAATTTTCTAAATTGCCAATTTTTTTACACTATAGATGAATTAAAACAAGGTTTTTAAATAACAAAACATTAATAAAATACATTGAATTTACTTTTTATGCATTTTTTTTTTATTTTCTCAATTTTACATTTTATTCAAAATTTATCTCATTAACTTTTTCATTGGTGATATGAAAAGGGAGCCCTTCACAAGACATCCAGGAAAATCATCCAAATGTTTATACCCTAAAAACGATTGATTTCCTGAAACCAGGCATACATGAAAAAGGTGTCATTAATACCCTTGCTATACACAAGGATATTTTTACAGAAAGTCATCGAATTTCTTTCCTTCTCATGAATAAAAAAAAAAAGTTAAAAATTTTATATAAAAATTTACGAGGACTATTTTCACTCCCTGTAAAATTTTTGAGGAGTGAAACTCAAATCTGATGCATGAAACACCTGTCTAGATGCTTATTAGCAAACTCTGTACAAATATAGGCCATTGATTGTCAGTTCAGAGTCCTATTTGTAAAAATCTATGGAGTTAACAGTTTATGCCTAGTACATAAATGCCACTCCTTACAAAATTATAAGTGATAGCTCAAAAACAATTAAGATAAGCTTACTTTAATTTTTTTCTAGAACTTAGACTTCACTATATCATTATGTTTCATATATTTTAAATTTTTTTTTTTAAGTTGTGATTAAAATCAAATTTATTAAATAAAAAGTAAAATTATAAAGCATAAAATTTTCTTTCGAGTACTTTAAATGTTAAAGAAAAATCCGTTAAAATGAAGAATTATTTATTATTATGTAAGCATGTATGGATAGTGCCCTTTTAAAAGCTCAATTTTAATAAAGTAAAAAAGTGGTTACAAAAGTGTTTCATTGTAAATATTTAATTTGCATGTTTAAAATAGTGTTACTCCATAACATAGTAATGATATAAATACATATATTTTAATTTGAAAGTAAGCAAAAGTGCTTTTTAAAACAACAATGGAAGTAAACACAAAAAAATCTTCTTAGTTTGCACCATAAGTAACCTAAGTGGATGGATACAACTTTTTGAGGGATGCATCTTCGCGAGCAAAAGTTACAGATATTTTAGGAGGGTTAAAGATTTCTAAAGGGTCTTAAATTATGTATAAAATTAGTATTTAATACGCATTAAATTTTTTTTAAATTTAAAATCTGAGAATTATTTGTTTCTAACTTAGCAAATAATAATTGCTATTAAAATTGTTTGTCTTAAAAAAACACGATTTTAAAGGATGGCCATAAAATACTGTAATACCAACGTCACATTTTTAAGGTCAAAATGTTCATGTGAAACTTTTGTGCCCCAGTTACTACCCTGAATTTCGCCTAGTTGTGATAAAAAGACATTGAAAAATTTTAAAGTAATTTAATTTTTTACTTTTTTCTTACTTTTATCACATTTCATACAGACATTTTGAATATATTTTTAAATTAATTTATTACTATCACTTGTGTTTATTTTTTGTTTTGTTAAATAATTCAAAGGGATGCTATGAAAATATAAAGAACTTTAGTTATCTTATTGTTAACTAGGGAAAATATAATAGGCTGCACTAAAACGATAGGCGATGAATTGCATGTTGACTTGAAAACTTTAATAAAAATGACTTTTTTATTATAATATATGCAGTTTAAGAGTTTTTCTTTAAGTGATCTGTTGAATTTATACATACAAATTTTACTTATTAATTATTTTCATCAACATTAGTATAAAAAGATGTTTCTAATATATATATATATGTAACATAAAAAGCTTCTAATAATCTCTTTATGTTAGTTTCTTCGTTATAAAACAACTCCTAATCTATTACTAATTAATTATTCAGATCGAAGCACTTTATCATACTTTAAAAAAAAAGACACATCCTGTTTCTAAATCTATTTTTGGCTCAACTATGCATAAATTTAAGTAAAGACATTTCTCCCTTTAAGCTTCGTGGTAATCGCGTGATCTATTTAATAAACCAATAGTAATTTCTAAGAATTCCCTCTTTTCCCCAAATAGACATTTTTGGACTTTTTGCAAGATTTTCCCTTCCAAAAAGACTGATGGAGTAAACATCACTTTTTCACTCCCACTCAACAAAGAATGACGTAATAAATTTCATTTGCTTTCATTAAAATCCTGTGTCTGTTTTCCTGCTCGGTCCGACTGCATCATTTTACATATATATGTGTGTATATATGTATGTTATTAGTATTTTTTCCAATAACTAAAGAGTATATTTATAGAAGAGTATCATAACCAGAATTTTAAAAGATTTAACAAAGAACATAAGAAATAAAATATTTATTATCATTGTTTTTTTTTCTTCTTTTTGTAAGAGATTTTCTGACTTATAAAGTGGGTGATGATTTAAAAATGTTGGTAACAAAACTACTAATGTGTCAAACATTTTTATTTTATAATAACAATATTGTGGCAACATGGATATATAAATCAGCAATGAATGTTAACATATTTCAAACGTACTTTTCAGTAGTAATCTGTAAAATAGACACATAATAACAATGTACAAGTACATGAGGCAAGTAATGGGGAAAAACACAAATTTCTTTAAAGTCATCAAGTCACAAATGTAAGAGTGTATAAATTAAAAAGTACAGTTAATAACATTCATATAGATAATATAGTTCTAAAAGAACTCAATTTATTATTTTAAATGCAAAAAAATAAATAAATAAATAAAATAAAAATATTAACACATTTTAAATACCATAAATTTTCCACAGAAACCACAAAGGAAAATTCTTTAGTAATTATTTCTCTCTTGCCTTAAAAAAAATCAATACAAATTAAAATAAATAAAAGCTATTTGTTATGAGTAGCAATACTGATTTTATTAAAATTGAAGTGATTCATCTAAATTTTGAACCAACTGAAATTTATATTTCATATTACTATATCTACACTTCGTTTAAAACTTTATTTTGAATGAATTTTAATCCAAGAATCTTGAAAGGAAGGTGGAAAATTAAAGGGAACTTGAATGTAGAAGTCTTAGTCTTTAGCTAGTGATACTTTGGTCGATAACAGCCACCCACAAACCTATTTTTTTTTTATTAAGAGACATAAACAAAATAAATAAAACAGAAAACAGCATATTTCTCTGACCCCAAATATTATGCTTTTATTTCTAATCAAAGAAGGAATTAATTTAAGAGCCTTTTTTAATATCAGCACAAAAAGATAATACTACATTAAAATTAAAGCTATTTTTCATTATAAAATTCATTATTTTATATATATATTTGTAAGTGACCTTAATTAGAGACATTAAAGAAAAATTATTCCATTCTATTTTATTTTTAAATAGACTTAAAATAAGAGAATATTTAAAAATGTAATTTTAATTTGAAAACAGAGAATTTTAAGTTTGAGGCTGCCAATGGAGTTTTCACTAAGTCTCACAAAAATAAGTAAATTAACACAGATAAATACTAAATATAGTTCAATATTTTTAAAGTCTACTATAGAAATGATTGAGAACTTTTAATGCTGAGCAAGTTTTTTGAAATTTATTTGGATAAGTTTATTATTTTTTCTTTCAAAAAGAACTACTGATTTGCTTATTTTTTTTCTGATGATAACACTAAAAGTTCACACTAGTACTTTAATTTCCACTATATTAGTTTAGGAATAAGTGAAATTTTTTTTAAATTTTATATATTGCAACACATTTAAAGTTTACTTTAAATATTTTTATATATTTAAGTTGTTTATCATTATTTCCTCAATTTATAGGTATTGCAGAAGCCACAAATTCTTAAAATTTAAACTTTTCATTAGAACTCTAGACTTCCAAATATACCAGTTATAGAAACATAAATTTTAAAAAAAATTATAGATCCAAAAAAAGTAAATTAAATACTTGTGCATCACATAAAATATTTAATTTTTCCCAAATTCACTTTTAAATACCACAACATGAAGCAGGGACACTTTGTTCCAAAATGCCCAATATTCAATCTATATAAAAAATTATTTAAAACTCATGTGGTTCATAAATTTTTGATCATTAATTTAAAAAGGTTAGCTTCATAAATGATATAATATAAATTTTTTTAAAATTCCACTACTCTGAAAAGGGTTAACAATGTTGCAATCATGTTTGAAACAAACAATTGCATTTAATAAATTTATGCTATGATTTTATCTAATGCTTTTAAAATGCTGTTTGCAATTTCCAATTACAAACATCATTTTAACCAAACTTTAAGTTTTAATATTTTATGATAATATAAATTAATTATTTATAACTATTATTATACTATTTTTAAAGATATTTAACAACTGCTATAGAACAGAGTTTTAAGTGTTCTTTATGAATAGTGCTGACATATTGTATTTCTTTTGATGAGAATCTAGTTATACATTTTTTACTTATTTTAAAATTGTAAGATGTCAAATAACATGTAAATAATATGCATCGTATGAGTTTCTAACAGCAATTTAAATCATGGAAAAGATATGCAAGATGTTTCTTTTTCAATTTAAAAATTCCAATTTAAAGCATTATCAGTTTAATTTAACATATTTCCTAAGCAGTTCTTTTATACGAGGAATTTTATTAGAATATCAAACTTTGAAGTTTAAAACTAATTATATTTATAGGTAACAATTTGTTCTGAAACTTTGCAATTCTCAACTTTGTATATTAGTGAATGGACAACAAAACTTTACTATGTAAATTACAAAAACATATTTACATATTTTAATAAAATATTTACATATTTTAATAAAATTATATAGGACTTTAAAGGATTGCTTTGGTTTTAATATTTCAAATAATTTTCTAACTCTTATAAATTTTTCTTCCATAGTTTTAAGCCAATTGGAACAAAATCTTATCAGAAAGAGAGAGCCTTTATTTACTTTTCTTATTAGACATGTTAGGAAAATAGTTTTTTTCAAAATTTAAATTTGGTGGGCACGATATTTCAAACACATTTACTAATCTTTTTAAAATTTTGCACACTATTTCAAGATAAAGTTGACTAGATAGTGAACGAAGGAATTTTTTTGAACATAACTTATTTTAGAAACATTGTTTTATAAAAAGTCTAGATTCTTTTTTTTGTCCTTCAAAACCATTTTAAAAATTCAAATGCTTACTCATTTGTGGTAAAAGAAAACATAACGAAAAAACATTTATTTATATCAAACAAAAGGAGGGATTCCACCTATCTTTAGTAGATGCATTTAAAAGAGCAAAAATATCACAGGTATATAAGTAAATGACATTGGTAATACAAAACAAATTATCTGATGAAGGATAATCAAAACAAAGTTAAACATATGTAAGAAATATTTTGTACATTACTAAAAACCATGATTAGGATTATAAACACGTATGTACAAAGTTCTTTACCTCAAATAAGCCATAAAGTATGACTTTATAAAGTAATATTATATTACCGAGTGTATGCAGAGATACATATTTCATTACTTAAAACATTAATATATTCACAAATACTACATCTTAAGAACAAAAGCTCAAATTAAGAAAAATGTATAAAATTATAAAGAATAGGAAATAAAATTTTAAGAAATGTGAGATTTCAATCATATAAATAGAAAATTTCTATTATATAGCATAGTTTAAAGTCGTACACGTAAAATTTTAAAGGTCAATAATCTAAGTGAAAATGCATTGAACTTTGAAATGAATTGGTGTGGGTGATCTTGTTTGCAAAAACTTCATTTTTGAAACATGTTTATTGTCAAGATGGCAACATGTTTTTTTTTCATTACCCAAAACAATGAGTATTCAAGTTAGAGGGCTAGAAAGTCATTCTCATGCCACTGTAGAGTGTTACAAAAATATCTCGATGCAGAAACACTAAATAAACAAACTGGGAAGAGAGCAGATTGCTCCTCTATTTAGGACAAAGAAAAACAGAGAACTTGAATCAAACTTCTTAATTCACTGAAAAACAAGGTATCAAGAAAATACAAATTGTATGACGGAAAAGTGGAATCTTCAATTTGAACAAGAAAAATGGCATTCTGAACATCTACTGGACATCTTTTGAACTTCTATAAAGTGTGTCTGCTAAAATTTGTTAAAAGAATTCACTATTACAAATCTTATGTTTCAGACATTGTTTGCTACACTAAATGTTCGGCCTCTGAAAAAAAGAGCCAACATTTTAATAAGTGATACTTTTTTCTCAGTGATATTTTTATTTAAATTCTCAAACTGGTATTTTTATCAACCAGTAAATATTTTAATGTGGCGACTTTAAACTCACCCTGTATTTCCCTTTTTTATGTCGACGAATTACATCCAGTTTTTTTTCTAAGCATGAAAAAAGATAAATTCTTTGTAATGTTATAAAAAAGTAGCGTGCAATTTAAAAAAAAAAAAAAAAAAAAAAAATTAAGAACTTTTATATTAATTTTTGCATCACATAACTTTTTTTTTTCTTTTTTGCCTTTCAACCTAAAATTTTTAATTAAATGTTTTTTTTCTCTCTATTCTTAACAAAACTTTTTTTTTAAAAATAGTACTCTTAAAGTGTAATGTAACCATGTTTGAGTATAATAGAATAAAATAATATATATATAATGACTGCAATAATGTATAAATTAAATGAATGCAATAATACATAAATAAAACCAATGCAATAATGTATAAATAAAACAAATGCAATAAAAACCTATGAACAAAAAATTTAGTTTTGAGACATAACCACACCAAAATAGCAAACATTAGCAGGGGTTAGCTTATGATGATGATTATCATTTTCTTTAATATAAAACATGACCAATCTTCCTTAGACAAGTACTTACAAAGGTGAAATAACTGAATAAAATAACACAATTGTATAAAAAATACTGACAAAAACAACTAATTTACAAATGCTACATGATTAAAATAAAAGCTAAGACAATAAAAAATATTTAAAAATTATGAAACACTAAGAAACAAAGATCTCGATAATCTGTGAAATAGAATTCTTAAAAGAAAGGAATAAAATAAATGTTACCTACTAAACATTAAAAAAAAACTAACATTTACTAAGACTAGAAGAAGGTTCCACAGATGTAAATTACATTTATATACTGAACACAAAATTTTTTTTTTTTATATAGTTAATGCTCCAAACACTGAAATATAATCATGCAATATATCTAAAGCTAGTTTCGTTTAATAGTAAAAACAGATGTTGTATCAGAATTAGGATAGCATAAATCATTGCACATTTTAAATGAATTTGTGTCAACTGACTCAGCAATAAACCAACATTTGTATCATAATACATAAAATACACATTACTCACATTTAAACACAATAAAAAGATGAATAATCATTGTTTATATAAATCATAGCACCACAAATAAAGGTAAAAACGGGAAAAAAATTTCATATTTAAGTCAATTTTTACATCACCAAACTTTAAATAAAATAAACAGGGATAGTTGATTTAAATAAAATTAGTATAGTAAAAACATCTGCTTTATGACAATAATTTTAAAAAATCTGTCATATTTAATAGTAAAGATATAATTACTAAAAATTTAAAGTCTAAGTAGCTAGAAAGATTAACTGAAAAGTAATGTATTTATATTTAAAGTAAATGTTACCATGTTTGTAAAGTATAATTTTTTAAAAATTTATACTAAGAGATGTGTTTGTATATAAAAATAAATATAAACCTTGTCAATAAATTAAAAAAATGGAAACATGACAGGCTAATTTAATCCTCAAAAATAAAGTGGAAAAGTATTAAAAATTAGATAAAACTACCAGTTCGGACGTGCGTGAATATCCAATTTTTAGGAAAGGAACCAGAGTGGCCTATATTTTCGATTGTAGGTTGCTATGTAAGGACTTCTCCTTACAGTTTTGGCAATTTGTTTTTAATCTGTGTATGATCATTACATTTTAATAAAAAAAAAAACAAGATTTAAAACTATAAATATCTGTAATATGCTGTTGTAATACTTTTATTTTGGTTTTAATAGGTAAATGAAAAATATCACTAATGACAAGCATCAAACATAGCCTTTTTAAAAATTCAAGAAATTATATTAATTAAAACTGGTTAGTTAATGGATATCATTAAAATATAATGAACTGATTACAGGGTGCGTAGCCAGAATTTTTAACAAAAAATAAGCATTTTTTAAGAACCCAAATACTTTTAAGACTTTTTTTAATATATATATATACAGGGGTGATTATGAGCGCACGTCGAAATTCCGGAAAATTTCTTAAATATAAAAAAAAAGTTTAAATCTAAAAATTAGAAAAGCTTAATCGAAAAATTAGAAAACAAGGCTTTTTCCTTTTTCTCAATGTTTCTTAGTTTACTTAAAATATATTTAAAATTTTACACAGACCTATACCAATTATACATACCTATGTCAACCTGGAGAAGTAATTGAAATTTACAAATACGTCTTTCTTTCTTGAGTTTATGATTATAATAATTTCCTGATAAAAAATGAATATTTATTTTGAATATAAGTTTATAAAGAATCTGGCTCTCCTTTACATATAAAATAAACTGTGTTTTTAAATTCCACCTATGAAAATTTGATTTACGGAAACTTTTGTGATCAATCAGGGCCTGATTATAGCCTAGACCCAATAGGCACAGGTCTAGGGCCCACACTTTCTGGGGGGGCCTATTAGTAAAAAACTCACAATATTACTGTTTTTAAAAAAATACTGAAATAAACAGTTTATCTCAAAAAAGGCATTTTTAATTTCAAATTTTCTTTATATTGTGATAAACAAAACTAGTGTAAACATTTTACTAATCGAATTCAAAAGTACGGCAGAATTTTAATTGGTTTCTTCAACGGCTTAAGTAAATGCAACGAGAATCCATATTCGCAAAGTCTCTTATAAATGAATGATTAGTGTCAACAAAAACTAAAAACTTCTTAACAAATGTGTAAAGCTGTAAATAGAAGGCTACAATCTTTAAAATAATTCAGTTAATCAGTGACTTTTAGCAAAAATCACTGATTTCAATTGTTTGTGGTCACCAAACTATTTTTATTTTCATACAATATTGTTTTTTTGTTTTTATATTTTTCTTTAATATTAAGATGCGTAAACTTTATCTTAGAAAAATAATCTTCAAATGTCTGCTTTCAGAAGTTTTTAGAATGTTTCTCTTGAATCATGCAGTTCAATAGATTATTTTAATTGTTTGGACTACTCTTCAGAAATTCAATTTCAAAATAATTTGTTAGGGGCCTGGAATATTTTGTGGGCCTTGGGCCTGAATTTATCTTGATCGGTCCCTCTGAACTTTCGATCTCTGGAAACGTCCGGATCACGATTAGCAAAAAATCTGGAAATCCGGATTTTTTCCGGAGCACAATCAACCCTGTATATATAAAATTGTGATAAAAAAATTTATATACAAAAATTACAAATTTTATTTCATAAAAATCACTATTTTTATTTCATAAAATTTTTTAAAAACATGTCTTCATATATATGTCTATATATATACATATATGAACTCATAAAATTAAGAAAATGGAAAAACATTTTCAAAGATTATATTACCATGATAAAATAACTAGTTTCTGACAAAGAACTCTATTCTTGATTATATTAGCCACCATGAAAATAATTATAGAGCAATTTTAAATTTATTCAACTTTGTTACTCTTTCTACTTTTTAAATAAATAATTACTTTATTATATAAAAAAATCATTTTAATTCATAAATTACTATTAAACTTTAATTTAAAAAAGTTATCTTGTGTATTTTTAGAATTAAATAAAATAACTTATAAATGTATAGTTAACAAACATTTACAAGATTAATATTATTGATCATTCTAAAGTTCTAAATATATGTAGAGAATTAAGCAAAGTAAAAGAAAAAAATTAATAAATTCATATTACAAATGTAAATTAATAAATAGCAACTATTAAATTTTTATTGAAATTTGTAATATGGTTAAATATTTTTTGAATGAAATGATGAAATTTTTCTTAATTTTGAAAATCAAATTAGGCATATTTGTCTGAAGTAAATTATTATAGTCCCTATATTCATAATATTTAATAAATTCTGAGATTATTGACTAACTAATTTAAATTGTTTTTAAATCAAAAGATAAAAATGTGAATTAAAATTTTTTAAATGACAAATTTGAATAACTTAAGATTTTCATTCAATATAATAGTAAAAAATCATTCACTCTATATTTTTTTTAAAATTTTGCCTCTAAAAATAGTTCGTTTTATTAAATAATTTAAGATAGTTTAAAATTTTAATAAATAATCAAGTAAAATAAGACTACAAAAAAAAATTGAAATATTTTTTGCTATTTGTGAGCAGTCCCTTAGGTAAAAACTCTGATTAAAAAGATCAAATAATTCATTTCTTCTTCAAATCAAATGAATAAAAGAGACAAAAATTTTGAAGTGATGAAGCTCTTTATGACTGCGCTGGATCCACATGAAAATACCTAATTAGTGAATGATCCTCAAGTCAAGTTCAAGGTTTGTGATACTGATTTATAAATAGAACAGTGAGAAAGTGTTATTGGCTTGCCAGTGGCAATGCTGCTAGCGCTTCTCCCGAGATGAAATTAACAATATAAATAAAACTTTTTTAGTGCGAAAAAAATTGGTTCTGTTTAATTGGTTCTCATAATCAACAAAAACTCAAGAGATTTTTCGGTTCGATTTCAGAGGGCATTTAATGTAGCCTATAATAAAGACTCTCTCACAAAATGTATGTGAGAGTGCAAGAAACCTTCTAACCGAACACGCTCATGTGGACTTGCAAATAAATCTTCAAACATGTAATATTATTAGCATTTTCATACACTAAGGGTTGTTGATACAAATTATGTTTGAATGAATTGTGAAAAGCATTTTGTTGTGTAATATGAGGTAAAGAAAATTGGGAAAAAGAAAACTAATTTTGGAAGAAAAAATTAAGCACTTTTTACAAACACCAATGACTGCTTTTAAAAAAACGAAAATAAAAAAATAAGCACCTTTAAGCAATTTTTAAAAATGCTACGCACCCTGGATTAGAAATAACTAAATTTTTCTGACAACTGTCCAACCCTAGTGTGGAATAAAAAAAAGTTTAGGTAGTTAAACAGCATTAAATGTCAATAATTAAAATTAAGTAAATATATACAGCTAGGGGTATTTTACAAATTATTAGAGCTTTATCATAGCTGAAATGATCAAAAAAATATATTTTGAATGGAAAGGGCAAAAACAGCTATAATACATAATATATCTCGTACCAGTTTATCTATACAATGATCTTAAAATTAACATTATTTAAACTTTTTCTTTTTAAATTACTAATGCAATCTTATTTAAAGGAACTAGAATTTCTTTTAAAAAAAATAATGCAGTGAACTTCTAATCACTGTATTCATCTCAAAGGATTCACATCAGGAAATCCATGGATAAGAGTTACCTGTTGATTAATTCTCTTGATTTCCTAACCCACTTCAATGGAGGATTTCACGATTCTAGGAACTTTGTCCACTTACTAGAAATGTAACGCTGCTGACTGTAAGAGGCAACACCATCTGACCTTTTTATTATACATACTAAGTTGGCTATTAGTGTTTGTAGGGTTTGATTAAAGGTATTGTAAACAATTAACATCAGTCAAAATTAAGTCCCAAAAATTTAGTTTTAGCAACCATAAAACAGAGCTTTTGAGTAACCTCATACTTATGAATCTATATTTGCATGGAAAGTAACACATGTTCATTTTAATAATTAAAAACACGGGTCATGGGCAAGCTTGGCTACTGAATCCATATAATTGAATGACATCAAAAAAATGAAAATAAACATAATATGAATTCACTAATTGCATTTTTAATATTAATATTTTAGCTTAATTTAAAATTTGAGTTATTGTAAGAATCTTTATTATATGAATAAATCATGAAACTTTAAATTTTAATTCAATTTGAATCACGTTTTGCCAGTTTTGTTTTAAATATCGATTTAAAACGACTAAACATAAGTTTTTATTAAAAAATAACACTATATTTAAAACCAGTATTTCAATTGATATCACAAAAATAGAAATTTTGCTGAAATTAAGAAATAACTTTCAGTTTATTACTTATGTTTATTATTCAAAACATTTCTCTCTTTTTGTTTTTTATCTGTATTCTTACTCATAATTTTTATTCATGTTTTTTAACAAATGTTTTCTTCATATTACAGAATTTAAATTCATTTATTTCATTTTATTTATGCTGTTAATGTAAATTTTATGAGTATTATCCCAAATCCTCAAAAGAGGCAGAATATCTAGAGGGTCAGATTGAACTGTAAAAGTTTTGGTTTTGGCGAAATTTTGGCTGGAGAATAACATCCTGTATAATCCTAGATTAACTCATGTCCATGGATTAGTTGGCATTAACACACACTGGTGAATACCTGTGTAATATAATACACTGAACACATTATTATAATGTTATATTGTTAAATAAACAAGCAAGTGGCGCTAAGAGGCCTTCACTAGGATGAATGATGTTAAAATGATCTTAATAAATTTTTCGAGGTATATTAGTTTACTTCATTTTTAATGACACGATTATGTGAAACAGGTGTAAATGTACTTTAAATATATCCAAAAACTTAAAACCATCCACCTATCCTATCAACTCAGCAACACATCATTTAGCTATACTAATCACATTTTAACAATTGAAAATCCAGAAGTGTGCAAAAAAGTTCTCACTTGTCATACTGTATTAAGACATTTTTAGACTGAGACAGTACACAAAAATATGAAAAATATATGGACATATTTCTTTCAATGAAGACATAACTTTCAAAATCTTGAAATATTTCATTTTGGCTCACCTAAAAAAAATACTTTTTATAGAATTCATTTACTAAAGAAGAAGAGAGATAGAGAAATATAGAGTAGACAAATGAAAGTGTTAAACAATTATTTTTGCTCCAAATGATTTAGTATTTTTTTGTGAAAAAGAAATGATTTATGATAAATAGTTTAATATTTAAATAATAGTTTTCAACAGTATAGCAAGTCTTTAAAAGATAAAAAAAATACCTGTGTCTTTAAACAAGGATATCATTATTGGACATACTGGAAAAATAAAGCAGAGAAAAGACAGCTACAACTATAGAAATAAAACTGTAGCTAGTTTAGCTTTAATTTTGAAAATTTGCATTATAATTTGCTGTCAAATTCAGGTCGTAAACAAAAATAATATTAAGTGGTAATAGTAAATTTCAGTGCTTGATATTTTTATTTTGGTGTTAAAATTGTAATAAAATTTTTTCAATTATTAAATATTCTATTTTACATCATGATAACTTTATACGCTTACCTGGAGTAACCTTCAACTTTTCATGATTGATTGAATTTGTTACAAGAACAAGAAGCTGGAAATACTGTTCCAAATTCAAATGGCATCGCATGCTTAAAAAATCGATAGAATCAGTGTTATACTAGCATAATTTTAGTTTTCCCTCAGCTGAATAGTACAAAATATTTATTGCTTGAATTAAATATAAAAACTATCTGAATTATATTTTTCTTAATAAAGTGACAAAGGGAAAATCAGTCATTTCAATCAAAAAGTCACAAGCTTAAAGTTTGGGAAAAGCCTGAACATCATAAAATGGATAGATTATAAAAGCAAAACAATCTTAATTGTTTTATTGGTATGTGCACTATTTCAAACTTAAAGCAAAAATCTTTCTCTACTTTAGTTTATATTAATGAAATTCACAACATTTTTAACTATTTTGCCATGATATTAACTATTTTGCCACACAAAGGTCATTTCTGTATTTTTGGGTCATTTTTTTTGTCAGGATCATAAGTAATTTCTTGTTTTGAGTTCAATAGGAAAAATGTCTTACAATGTCTGAAACTACTTGCTTTGTGAGTGAAAGACTTTTTTAAAATCATTTCCAAATTTCATACACATGCTGTATGAAAATGCATACTACAAGAGTTTTAAAGAGTCATTTTAAAACCATTTCAACTTTTCAAAACATTTAGTTTCATAAGCCTCATTAGTATTTATCAATTATCAAACTTTGCAGGCACAAATAGCACAGTGCAAATTTTGAGGAAGTTAAGGCCTTTTAGTATAAGGTTTACCTTAAATTTGTGATAATATAAATTACATTTCACTGTTATTGAAACTATTTCAAATATATAAAATTATATTCAAACAGAAGGTATGATATTCCAAACTTTTTATGGAATAAGAAATACCTTTGGGAGACCTAAGGCTAAAATACATTCTTGTCACAGAGCTATACTAACCTAAATTGGGCTTAAGTTTTTATCAAATTCCAAGCACTTAATGAGTTTTAATTAGATTTCTTTGTTTACTGCAAATTCCAGTTTCACAAGTTCAATTTTTTAAAAAGTTATTACTTTGTGAGTTTAATTCCTAGAATTTGCAGTTTTTCCTTAAAAACAAGTTTGTCTGTTATTCAATCTAAAAGTAGTGTTGAGCAATGAAAATTTCATACATTATGGTATAGAATCATGGTGCCTAGAGAGTTAAGTTTTGAGCAAGCCTTTGTTTAAAGGTCCCCTGACTGAAAATGTTTAAGGCTGTCTTTTTATATTTTTAATACAGAAATATTTATAGTATTTATCTAAGAATTAATAAATATCTATAAACATACCTATAAACAGATAAAAATACAGTATTATATAACATACCTGACTCTGCTTCTTTCTTTTTTCTTATTTCAGAATATCGCTCACCTTTGATGCTTACAATTTTATTATCACGATAGCGAATAAGCTTTTTTGGTTCCTATGAAGTTAGAAGTTTAAACTATCAAATTAAAATTTACTATTAAAAATACAATGTATGCTTAGATAATATTAAAACACTGAAGTCTTAAAAGAGATGCTCTTGTGAAAAGAAAAATATATGGCTAATTTGCCAAAATTGACCTTTTTTTTTTATAAATTACAATTATAATTTACTGATATAACTACATAAAAACACCTAAACAATACACTATTTACTAAGACAAGATTCATTTAGAAAGGTTGCTTGTTTTACTAAACATCATCATGTAATATAAGAATAACACAAAATATTTAAGTCTTAAAAATAAAGGTTTCATTGTACAAATTTTCAAAAATAAATATTTAAGTAGCTTTTGTAACTTAACAAATTTAGCTGCTTTATCCCAGTAAAGCTCTTCCTTCTACACCAATTTTTGAAAGAATATCTCAAATGTATTGTGTTTGGCATGATAAAAATTTTTACACATAGCAAATGTTTTTGTTAAGGATGCACGCACAACTTCAGTTTGAAGCTGTACCTGGATATTAAGATTTGCAAAAAAAATTTTAGAAAAAAAAATCGAAGTATTAAAATTTTTTTTATCCCCTTTTCAAATGCAGAAGGATAAACTTCATAATGGAGGTTTTTTTCCCTTTGAGCTCACTATGCAGAGATTTAGAGCATGCACACTTCATGTTTACATGCAATAACAGGTTTTTTAAAACAACTTTTTAAAAGCAGGATATACAACTTTAAGAAAACTTCAAAATGTTGTGCCTTTAATGAGAAATGCACAATCATTGTAAAAAAAAATTCATTTTAAAAATTGTATTTTTTTGCATTATTAAATAAATAAAATAAAACACAGAAATCACAAATCTTTAAAAAAAATATTAGACTTAAAAATGTTTTCTCTCAACTTTAACTATCGTATTTTGATGAAATATGTGATACAGTTAATTTTTATCGATGAAAGAAAATATTTATTAATACTTTTTTAGAATTGACATGAAATCCAATCAAACATGACAATTACAACAAAAGAATCTTGAATCACCACATTGAGGTAATTTCTCTTAGACCTGCACAATTTGTGGCAATCCTATCTTATACCTATGTGATTTTTTGATAACTTTATTTAGAAATTCGAATTTTTAATATAATGTTACATCAGTTAAACATTGTTACATAATTCCTTTAGTAGAGTGAATTTCAAGCTGTTCATTGATTGAATTGTTTCTACTTATTTGTATCAAATTTTTAATTATTTGCTTTCTTTTAAATCACCATAATATTTAAGTTCTATAACTTCCTATTACCTAGACGTTAATATCCTAAAGCCAGAGTTCATTACCAACTAAATGCTAAATCTTATTTTGAGTTATAATGGTTATGTTTCTAAAATTTTCTTTAAGTGTTTAATTTGCCTTTATATTACTTAATTAAATATTTAAATTTGTTTATTTTTATTCCATAAGTATGTTTTTAATTGTTAGAACTTATTTTAAATTAAATTGTGCGTTATATTATGAGATATGATTACTCTTTACCAATGTTTATATTTTATTTCACAAAACCTCTCTCTCAATATTTTTGAAGAAAAGTATGACTTTGGCATTCTTCAGATTTGAATGACTTTTAATTTTTGTTAGAAGCATTTAGTTTTGCAATATTGAATCACTAAGTTGACTGATAGATAAGATTAGTGCCACATGAATGTTTTTATAAAAATTATCATAATTGCATTGAAAGGTTTCAAGTAGGTACTCCAAGTGACTCATCACTCAGAAAATTTGTGTAACCTTAATTTATTTCTTTAAAATATAGATTTCACAGTGAAAATTTCTGCAATAAATATTTAAAAATGTCCAATTTTACAATCAGTTGTGACAGAATTTCAGCTAAAATGCTAAGTGTATGGAACCCTTTTAAAGATTGTTACAAATGGAAAATTTTAAAAATGCAGGTTTCAATAGTGCTAAAATAGGGAAAAATTTTTTTCACTGATTTCACACTTATGAAAAAGTTTATTCAACTAACCCAAGTAATGCTAAGCTGATCAACGCAAACTCTGCTAATAAACAGATGTTACAAGGTAATTTCCTATGTTTTGTTTACATTTGAGGTTTTCATTTACACCTGTTTGGGAAAACACAAGGTCAGCCACTAAGAAGTGGGGTTATAGAATGTTATACCATGTCTTTTTATGCATTGGTTAAAGATTTGCATAGTTGGAGAAATCAGATGTAATCATAATAGTTTACTTTTTGCTAAGGTGTACTGACATCAACATTAAGTAAGAGTTTAAATAGAGCTGTATCGCACTCCCGTGCCACAGTTCCTGAGTTCGATCCTCGGGCCGGGCAAGGTTAACTCAGCCTTTCATCCCTTCAGTGGGTCGATAAATGAGTACCAAGCATGCTTGGGAACTAAACACTAGGGGTTCCGCGTTCAGCTGACCACCTGACCAGAACATCTGCTCCTGCACCCCAGAGCCTAAGGTCAAGAAAACTGAGATGGGTACAGTAGGCCTGACCCTCTATGGGCTGTTGCGCCACTGAGTTTAGTTAAATAGAGCTGTAACTTTTAATTCAATGCTGTTGCTTACTGCTTGTTATTTTCCTGTCATATGTAATTGTTTTATAATCATGGTCATTCTGAGTTTGAGTATGTTTCAATGAGGTCATGCTGGTTATGTACAGTGTCTTATTTTAGAAAAAAATAAAGTAATGTACCAATTAATATAAGCGTCAGAGGTTTTGATTTGAGTAAGATAATCCTGCCTACAGAAAAACGAGCTTTTTATACTCCTCTCAGTTAGTGTTTTATTTTGGTCATAATTTATTTTCATGTGCAAGTAGGAAATCTTCTGAACTATGTGCATCACACCTATGATAAACTCAACATTGTCATTTGTAAAAAAAATACACGAATAACTAAATAAAAAGTAAATTACAGTTAACCATTTTAAATGACCCTTTTTAAAGTAATTTACTACTGAAAAATATCAAATTCCCACTGCAAATTTCTAAAAGTAATTTTTAAAGTGTCCCTTGTAAGATTAAAACTCTAGATTTATTTCTCTCTACGAAATTCCACAAAACTCAGCAATTTGAAAAAAGTTTGCTGCTCAAATTCAAAGGCTTCTTTTTTTATTTTTAATATTACAATGGACACTTTACATATTTATTCTAGAAATCAGGATAAACCATATCACATCAATTAAAAGAAAAAAAAATTCCAATGTTTTCAAATAGGTTGCCAGTCTCTCTTGATGCCGTGACAAAATGCAGCTAAAAAATGTGACACTAAAACAAATTTTAAAAAAAGCAATTGGGCAACTCAGTCATGTATCATGTATTCATTTTAGAAAAGGTAAATCTTCCACAACCTAAGATAGACCACATAAATGAGTAAATTTACAAGCAATTCATATGTTAAAAGAGTGTTCTCCCAAGATAGTTTTCTTTATGCCGGACAGTCTCTGGGAGAAATACCATACATAATACCATTTTTATACATAATGGCATTTTCAAACATAATTGCAGGGTAGTCAATAAAAAGACCGAACAAAAATTGTGTATGAAGGATACTTAATTTAAAACTAAACAATTTGACAAATTATACTTTGTATGTCTACCTAGATAAATCAGCTATGATAATAATTATGTGAATACAAATATATACATGTACATTAGTTTTCAGTAAGTAGATCTTACATTTTTTGGGGCCACAGGTTTGTGTTCTCGAGCATCATCATCTTCATCAATGTAAGCATATCTGAAGGAAAAATTACTAATTAACAATATAAAACAGGTTTCAGTAAAAAACATTGTGTAAAAATATTTTGAATACTAGACCATTCATTACAGTAAAAATATCCTTAAACCAAAACTGGGCAATAAAATTTACACATTTTGATATTTTAATATTTGTGAAAATTAAATTAAAATTAACAATATTGCTTGAGTTGGGGTGTTATAATAATCTCAATGAATTCAAAGAATAAGCTGATCGTCAAAAAATTGATTGATATAAATCTTTCAACGTTTCTGGTTTGAATAAAATATTTCTTCCAGTGGTAGAGGACTAAAGCAAAAATTTGAAACAAAAAGATTTTTAGGAAACTTTTATCATAATTAAGAACATGATCATTTGTCTGTCCAATCTTCTATACATCTGATTTATATGTGGTGGTTGAAGAATATCAGACAGTTGAATTGCTGGTTGAGAGTTATGTTATTTTTTGGACAACAATTCGAAAATTGAGTTAACGAATTAAGAGATAACAATAATCACCGTTTTAATATTTGTTCCCTAAGCTGCTTATCTTCGACAATTTTTTCTTTATGAGGATTAAGAGTAGCACTCTTTGAAATTATGTGTGTATCTATATCTTCCCCAACTTCTTGTTTTTGAAGAATTAACTGTGCTGCTTTCTCACAACTACCTGCTGACATGTTCAGAAATTGCTTAGCTTCAAGTATGTGCAGATGAGGAAACATTTCAGTAAGTGTTTCTAAATCTTCATTTTCATATCCACTTACCTGAAAAATATTAAATTTTAATTTAGTAAAATGAATTATTAAAGTTATACTGTAGCTAAGTACATTGATAATATAAAGAAATGGATTATTGTAAAAGTCACAACATAGTTTAACTTATGATTCCAATTCATTTTATTTTGTGAAATTTTAGGTTGTTAGACAAAAAGAATGTATTTTTTATTAAAATTGGTCATGCTAAACCACTATATGGATTTACAAGAATAACTTTAAGGAGAAAAATTAGTCAAAAATATTTTATTGCTGAATAATGATTTTTTTAAGAGAAAGAAGATTTATTAAAAGCAATTAATATCTAAAATTACTGAAAATTACATTGGTCATAAGAATTGTAATAAAAATTAAGCCAGAGGAAAATTTTTTTCAGCAAAGTAATATATTTTTTTAAATAGTTCGATCTCTCAATAAAATATTCAGTAGAATATTTTATTAAATATTTATATTAATTTAACAACAAATATTTACTATTAATTAAATGAAATAAAAATAATTATACACAGCACAGATAATTTATATAGATATAAGTGTAAATATCTTTATTTATTTACCAAAATATAAGAATAGATAAGGAAGAATTCAATAAATATTATAGTAATAGGTAATATAGATTTTTAAGATTCTTTATAAAATTAAAACATGTAAAAAAATTTATTAATAAATTAGAAATTTTTTTAAAACTTTCTAGTTTTATATGAAATATTATTAGATTTAAATTTGAACTATTATTTATATAGTTATTGCTAAACAATTGGTTAATTTTTGTTTTTATCACGTCTTCTAAAAGAAATCCTAACCCTGGTTTACAATAACCATTAATTAGAATGACCGTTAGAGACTACAAGGAGCGGTACATTTTCCACACTTTTAGCAAAATTTACTCAATTCCATAAACACATAACTAAGTACATTACTAGAGAACATAAAATTTATATTGGATTATTATTATTTTTTTGGATGAACAAAATTGAGTTCATTTTTTTCCATTTTTTTCTTAAAAAAACACTATTATTATACGAATCAAGAGTTTACATAAAAAGAACAAATCATATCCTTCTTACAACCAAATTTCTTCAAAAGTTATGTTTTAAGTACTTAAAAAACCTTACTTACCAAATTCTTCATTCTACTCCCTTCTTGGGAAAAAAAAATTCTGTTTAATAGCCTTAGAGTAATGTGTTGATACATGATTTTACAAGACAGCATTTTAATCTTTCATCTTTAAAGTTTTTTCTTATGAATGAGAAGTTTACAAATAGTCACTACTTATTAATTGTACTGTAACTACAAATTGTCAAAAAAAGTTATAATATAGTTCAAAAGAATTATGATTTCAAAAATTTTCTCCAAAAACAAATTTCTATAAGTAAGAATCTGGAAAAAGTGCTTTCTAATTTTCTTAAAGAAAGAATACAAAAAGTTGTAATGTTTATTTGTCATTAGTAAAAGTTACTAATTGATGAAAAAAACTAAATTAGTGTCAATGATTTAAGTGGGATCAGAGGCATACATATATTTTTAATAGATTACATAGAGAAATATTGCTCATAAATTTAAAATAATTAGTATTTCATAATTCATTTCTTTTAATAAGATAGATTTTATTGTAGGATACATACTCCAACTTACATTTTATTTATGAAATTAGCTTATAACACTTAATTTATGTTTTATAACAAAAAATTATAAGGTTTTTTTCTTTCTTTTTTTTAATAAAATACAATTTTGGTGATTTTGTAAACTTTTTTTTTATTCATTTTTGAATTGTCATGACTATAAGAGAACAAAACATTTCCTATATATTGTATATAAATTTACAAAGATTACTCAACATATAAAATACAAGTACCACTTACAGTGATACATTTTTCCTCATCTTCTGATTGACTGGAACTACAACTATGGGAGCTGTGATAAGATCTTCTACGTGAACGAGTAGGATGAAGACAATTTACAACACCACATTTACATTTTGAAACAGATGTACTCAGCTCAGTTGTTTTGAGGAAAATTGTTTCCAAAGAATTATTTTTTTCTAAAAATAAATAAATAAGTACATTATTGCAAGTTTATAAAACAATTACATGGAGTTCTTTTAAAACTGTCAGTTTTATTTAGAGTAATAATATAGTGTAATATTTTCAAACAATGATGAAACTATATAAGATTAACTGAAATAGTTAGAAAATAACTCCAACAAAATTTATTATTTTACCTTATCATGGATTTGATAAAACATATATAATAAATAAGCGAAGACATTGTTCATGCTTAAACAGTCGTTAATGTACAGTCAAACTTCTATAACTAGATAGATTGTAGCAATTTCAAAATTCCATCCTAAATCATTGGCTTCGCCATTGCATACTTGTTCTATTGCTCTAAGAAAGTCAATTCAGAAAACAATCCGAAGAAATTTTCATCTCCCAAACAAATCCCATTTATAAAATAATTATTTCTTTCAATTTTTTTTTTTGAATTACAACTTTTGAAGCTAAAAAGTGGGGATTGCTCCAGTACCCATCAACAATCAATAGTACAAATGGAAATGGAGTTAAAGTGTGAATAAAAAATGGGTTTCTTAAAACATTTTAAATTGTAAACTATTTTATCAGAAATGGATGTAATAAATGAAAAGTGTCAGATTTTTTTAAATGTCTATAAATTCTGCTCTGACAAATGATTTAGGCCAGATATTTTAAAAATAAGTCTTTTATCAAAAATATTTTTAAAAATTATATTTGCTTCTAATAACCTTTACCATTTCTCGTAAACTAAGAAATATTGTATAAACTTTTATTAGCTGAATTTTTGATAACTAACCTTTTTGACTTCTGATACTGCTTACTGTTATCAGAGTTTAATTGTAATAAAAAGCAATTTTCCATTTAAAAAAAAAAATTAACACTGAATTCAGTTCTTTTTCAAAGATACTATGGCTATTTATAAAATTGATACTTATGTAGTAGATTAGAAAGTCAAGTTAAAAAAATTATTAGACGGACCTGTTACTCATTATCAAATGTATGAAAATAAAAATACTGCAAGGCTGAGAAATTGTAACATACATAGTTTGCTGTTTAAGAGGGTTCATTTCACTCACGCAGAAAGATAAAGATTTTTTTTATTTATTAATAAGCCTAGTTCTTGTTTTGTACTTTTAACTCAAATATTAATTTCAATTTTGAATACAAGCACTATTTTAACTTGATTACAATGTTTATTTTTAAAAGCTTTTTAAGTGTGTCTCACTGAAATAAAGTTATATAGGGAAAAAAGTCATACTAAGTTTCAAAAGTCATACATTTAAAAAAAAATATATATTTCATAGATGGTGGAATTGTATTTTTGTAGTGGTAGATACACTACAGTACTCCCCCACCAGAATTATATCTGTTATAGAATTCGATGAACGGATACCACTAGTTGATTCATTACTGTTGTTGTGAGAGGCCAAGAGAGCTGTATTAAGATCACCAAACTTTCGCTGATCGTGAGAGCTGTATTAAGTTCACGGTAGGGGTCATTCTTGTGTCGCCTTTAGCAGTCGAGTGTATACATTGCACGTTGTGTGTAATTGAAACTGAGCAGCAACAGCGCTACGAGGTGGATGATGTTGCAGTCACAAGTAGCAAGTCAACTTTTCAATGTAGACCATCCATCGAACTAGGCGTGTTTAGATCGAAGTGGGCGTTACTGTCAAGATAGGCGTGTTCACATCATGTCCGGGTCACCAATGTGGAGAGAGTTGTTATTGATAATGTCAACCGTCATCTATGAAAAGGTACCCCGCCATAGAATCGAGTTAACATGTCTTATATACTAGTGAATCGGAACTACATTTTTGTAGTGGTAGATACACTATAGTACTCTCCCACCAGAATTATATCTGTGATAGAATTTGATGAATGAATACCACTAGTTGATTCATTGCTGTTTTGTGAGAAGCCGGGAGAGCTGTATTAAGATCACCATACTTTTGCTGATCGTGAGAGCTGTATTAAGTTCACGGTCGTGGTTGTCCCTGTGTTGCCATTAGCAGTCAGGTATATGCATGCTGACGTTGAGTTTCATTGAGACTGAGTAGCAACAGCGGGAGGAGGTGGATAATGTCGCAATCACAAGTAGCAAGTCAACTGTTCAATGTGGACCATCCATCGAAGTAAGCGTGTTCAAATCCTAGTGGGCTTTACTGTCAAGGTAAGCATGTTCACATCATGTCCGGGTCACCAATGTGGGGAGGATAGCTATCGACAATGTTAACCTTCATCTATGAAAAGGTACCCCACCATAAAATCAAGTTAATATGTCTTATATACTAGTGAATTGGAATTGTATTTTTGTAGTGATAGCTACACTACAACAGATTTAAACTTTCAAATTGTGGTGGAGCAAAAATTTTTAATATATACCAGTTTACACAGAATTAAATGCATAAGAATTTTTTGTAGGGAGGGTGTTTAAACCCACCAGTATTTCTACTACTTTTATTCCAGTATTTCCTTCCCAGTACTCTCATGGCTGAAGGCGTGCAACTATACAAGATGTGTACTTAGTTTAAATTTCAAATTAGTTTTGTGTTTTTTTTAAATTCATTTTTTTTAACTTTAACTTTTTTTTTTAAACTTTTTTTGATGCGAATGAAAAACTTGTTGTGATAAAATTGCATTTGCAACCGCTTACTCCTCTTTCATTTCAAGATAAAAAGATCTTGTTCATTTTATAAATATTGAATTAGTTTTGCAATTATGAACTTTCTAAGTTTATTTTCAATAAAAATAATTTTGATAAAGATTTAAAAAAAAAAAAAAAAAAAAAAAAAACTCATTTTGTTCAGCTTTGAAACACTTTATCATCTTTGTTAATATTTTTTAATTTATCACAAGAGTAGCTCTTTAAGAAATTATTGTTAGTTGTCACATTAAATATGATAGTAGAAGATAAGATATAAAAAAATATAAAATTTTAAATTTCCCTTTCAGTAAATTTCAAAAATATATAATTACATTCAAATAAATAATTATGTAGATTAAATTAGATCAAATTGAATCTGTTATAAATTCAGTTAATTTTAAAGCAACTATTACTAAAGAAGTAGAAGACTGTGGTGTAATCAACATACTAGGTTCAAGTACCAAAGTTAGTGACCTAGCGAACCTGTTCACTTCTACGTATCTTCAATGTATTATCTTTAATCTTTGTGAAGTATAATGAACTGAATTTCCAGTGAATGAAATGTATATATACCATCGTAAAATTTTGTTCTTTCTCTCTTTGTGCTTTACTTTACACCTATTCTTATGTTCTACATCTTTGATTATAATTCTAGATGCTTTTAATTAAGTTGTTAAAATGTTATTAAAGTTATGTTTAATTTTTCATTTATTATCTCTGACGATTGACTTGTTTAAAATGCAGGATTTAATACACACAACCTATCTCGCCAAAAGCCTCTTTCAGTCAGCTTTCATTACAATCTTAACTTTTTTTTCCAGTGCTATTTTCCGACTATTTTTTATTATATTTTTTTGTGATTCTTTCTCACAATTTAATTCTGTCTTCTGAAAATTACGTCTTATAAAATCTTACTAACAGTGAAGTAATCAGGGGAAATGCATTGTATTCAGATGTAGCTAAATATTGTTTTTGTTTAAATAAAAATTTAATTTGAGGGGTTTTTAAGTTTTTTTTTTAAATTTCCCATTACTCTTAATGCCCCCATTACTCTAGGGGATGAGCATCCCTGCCAACAATTACCATCTCTTTGATCATAGATTATGCCAAGGACTACCTAGTATAAGAACAGATGATCCTGGCATTTTTTCTTCATTCATATAAAATTTAATCTACCTGCTTTTTTGGTGGTAACATCAAAAGAAATAGTGATTTGAATATGATAATGAAAAAATATTAGCTTTGAAAGTGCAAAACTGTTTAATATCCATTTTAGGAGTAATTTTCTTGAAACTAAAATATTTTTTTTACTCCTTTATTGTAACAAACTGTTTAGCTCTATCATTCTAAAGGGTTTTAAAACAACATCTCGAAAATGGAATAGCAAATAGAATTTCAGGTAGTGGTCGTTATGATGGAAGAGTAGCAATAAGGAGGGGGGGGGGGATGATCATAATGATAAGTGTACGCAGTACATTTTGAACACTTTTATTCTAATTTTTTTGTGTGTCTCTTTTAAATTTATTTATTATATAGTATTTGTATGAATACCATGCTAAATGTGCAATTAAAAAATTTACTAATGCTTACTTTTGTTACTAACGTTAATTTTTTAAAAAAACTTTCAGCATTATACTTTTTAGAAATTCCCATTATGCTTATTTTAAAAACATATCTTTAATCTTATAACTATACTCATATTTAAAAAAGATGCAAAAGTATTAAAGCTAAATTGCAAACAGAAACTGTTGAGTCTAACTGATTTCAAATACAATGAATAACATATTTAATAACAAATTTATTAACAGTAAACCTTATATTAGGTTTAATTTTACTATATATTTAAAATTGTATGAGAAACAGGGTTTTTTTTCCAAAAGGGCTATGATCAGAGGATAAATTTTATAATCAAAGAATAGTATAAAGCTTGTTGAGTGTTAATAACCAATAAGAGGAATCAGTTGAAATTAAATTACATAATGAGGTCATCAAATTGGTAACATAATTCACAGTTTATAAAAAAAATAGTTTGGCATTTTTGAAAAAATTTAAATGAAAAACAAACTGCAAATATTTTTTAACAAGATACAGTAAAAAATGCACATCATAAAAAAAGAGAACATTTTTCAAACAAAAAGGACGAAAACTCAATTAAAAATAGAATACGCTTTTGTTTTTAACCATTTAAATCAAAATTGCTAGTTTTATCATTAAATATGAAAAGGAAATTTAGGTTTTAATAAAGTTTTGAAAAACCTCTTCTACTTCAAAAACACTAAAATTATATTAATCACAAAACAAAGAAAAATATGATGTCAAAGTAAACTTACGTTCTCTTTTTTCTTTTTCTTTTAATAATTTTGCAAGTTTAAGCATCCAGTCGTACACATGAGAACTAAACAAAATAAGAACAGTTTATTTAATCATAATTCCTGCATAATAATAAGGAAATGAATTATCAATTAAACAAAATTATACTAAAGATAATCATTAAATAAATTAAACATAAGTATTTCTCAATGTGTATGTCTTCTCTTACACTGAATAAAAATAATTAATCTAAACTATTTGTAACAAAAATTTTTTTTTTCTTGTTAAAACAACAAACTTTATGCTTAAACACAAACAAGACAACACAAACATAGACAAGACAAAATCAAATACAAAAATAGTAGATAGATTTTATAAAATTAAAACAGTATAATATTTAATCTCTTATTCATGATTAAAATGTGATTAATTTATCAGTAGCATTAAATATTTGTTTGTTGATATATGTTAATAAAGTAATCAACCAGAAAAAATGTATTTAGATAAATATTTAGTACAGAGGGAAATCCCACTAGTCTAAACTATTTGAGACACGTGCCTGTTCAGAATGCCAGAAATATTGATAAAATTGCAAAAGAATGAAATGAAGAATAAAAAAAAGTAAATAAGTACAGTACTAAATATTACAGTTCCTATTATAAATTATTTTATTTGAAAGTAATAAAATGAGAATACCTCTTCCAAAACAGTTAGAACAATAGATGTGCTACAGTATGAAGTGACCTTATTATAGAACAAACAAGAGTAAAAAATTTTTATAAATAATTAATGCTAAAAAATAGAGGAATACAGGCTTTGTACTGGACTTACATAAACACACAGTTTAATGAATATGATGGAATATTTAAACAAAGCTCTAACAGTTGTGTTGTCAACATAATCTTGATAAAACAACTCTTCAGATTTGTAGTCATTAGACATTTTTCATTTTTTTGCATAACCTAATTTATCAAATTAGAAATATGAATTTATGTTCTCATAGCTTAGTAAAAGCTTATAATTGAAGATTTTCATCAAACACAAAGCATAACCTTCTTTGAGTTCATTTCACTTTTTTCCATGCTTTTTTTTCACTTAACATCCTTATAAATAAGAAATTTTAAGACAAGCAACTACAAACTTGTTAAAAAAGAACAAACTTTAATTTATTTAAACTTGTTACTGATTATCCAGAGTGAAGAATATGTAGTTATAATCCTGTCTATATTTTAGTCTAAAATGTTTAATGAATTTCATATAATAAAATAATACATTATACACTAAGTATATGAATTGTAATTCTTACCAGGGGCCTGTCCATACATTGTGTGAAAGGTTCTGTTTTTGTAAAATTGTGAAAAAAATTACTCGTAACTTGTGAATACAAAATAAGCGTCAAGTCACATTCTTTCAACCAGGGTCTTGTTTTGTGAATTTGTGCAAATAGGGTCCTGTCATTGCAAAAAACCTTTTCAAGTAGTTTTTAAATTGTAAATGGATACAAGATTATGATCAACACTGTAAAATTATAATTAAAAAAAATTTAATTTTCAAAAATAAACAGCTATTGCTGCTACTAAATTAGAGATGCAATATACAAATATTTGGTATTTAGCCTATATTGCACAACACAGAATATTCATTTCGGACGAATAATGGAAACAAAAATCACTCACATTTTTAATAATTTCAATTGACATATTTTAAATAACACAACTTAGTTATGTATCACTTCCAATGTGTTACACATTAAGTAAACTTAAACAATTCTTAAATTTATATTATTTCTTTAAAAAAAATTGATATAAGTTAATTTTTATTTACATAATATTTTATCAACTAATTTTATGAATAATATATTGCTCAATTATTTATTTACAAAAAAAAAAAATATTATTTAATATCAATAAGAATGTAGACACGATGCTTGTAGAAGTAGAAATAGTTTCTTAGAATACTACATTTGGAATTTAGAAATTTTTTTTACTTTGAAGAGGTTAAGGTACATAATATAAATGAAATGAGATCTAACTTAGCCTTACAATTAAAGCAGAAAAACATGATTAACAAAAATATTAGAGCAATATACGTCGATTTCCAGTAGATTTGAAAATATCTATAATAGCTGAACATCAGTAAATTTTCCCGCCCTCTTACAATAATACGCAAATGTCTACCGGGTGTCTCTTGTGAAGGGTCCGATTAAAAGATAAATTATTTTGTGAAGAGTCCGTTTTTGTGAAAAGATATTTTGTGAAGGGTCTGTTAACGGACCGAAATTTCTTCTAAACATACCCCTGCTTACACAAATGACTCTTAGATCCATATAATTATTTCAACATAAAAGATAAAAATAAAAGCAATATTAGTCCGTTTTAAATACATAAATGAGTAATAATAGCAAGAAATATTTTTTGATATCATTTATAATTCTTAAATCAATTAATAATGTATATAGGCTAATTATTCAACATGTAATTTTTTTTTAACATTAACATTCTCTATTTACTTGTAACTAATACAAAAATTCCCAATTTTTAATAGTGCACAGCA
This sequence comes from Parasteatoda lunata, assembly GCA_949128135.1. NCBI lineage: Eukaryota > Metazoa > Arthropoda > Arachnida > Araneae > Theridiidae > Parasteatoda > Parasteatoda lunata. The sequence continues at coordinate 34,814,041 of OX421980.1, read as the reverse complement.
TCTACAATAATTACATTAATTTTACCAGCAAGATTTTAATTACAGTAATAGCTAGACTATCTGGAATGTTGGAATCTCAATTTCTGGCTTGACAAAAAGTAAAGATATTTGAGTGACAGAAATCTCGTTTTATTAAATAAAAAAATTTTCTGAATAAGTGTACCACCCTAATGCATTCTTGATCAGTGAGGGGTTAACAGTGACATTTCACTTGCATTATTTATTTCAATTTATGAAAACCAGAGCATTAAACTTTTAATTTCATTTTATTCAGCATAAATAAAATTTATATGAGCTTATTTAGAATGTTTCACATTACATTTTTCTATATTCAATTACAAAATAATTGCTGGTAATAGCAAAGTTTTTGTGTAAAATTTAAGTAAATGAAGTTTTAATAAAAGATTTATCCGAATTAACAGTTATAAAATAAGAATAATTATAAAGGTTGAAAATTATTAAAAATAAAAACAAATTGCCACATGAAAAAAAGGTAAGAGAGAAAAAGTTTATATTTTAAAGCTTATTATAGTTTAAATTGTTTAATGCAGAGATTCTAGGTTTTCGACAATACAATATTTACTGAAAAAATACTGATCCTCAATAATAATTTTAAATAAAACAAAAGTTTATTAGAATATCTGCTTACAAAAAACTAACAAAAAAAAAAGAATCTATAAATTATATCAAAGATAAATAAAATTTAATAGTGATAAAATCTAAATTATGAAGTTTCATGTAAAAAAAAAAACTAGAGATACCGGTAAAAAATGTTTTTATCCTTAAAATAAAATTTTAATCCCAAACATCTCAATTTTCCATAGTACCTAACACTTTTCCACAACAGGATAAGTTTTCTATTACAAAACAATAAAAAAATAAGTCGACCAAACACACTTTAAAATAACACTACTCACACTATTTCACACCTTTTAATTGTTTAAATAAAGACACTACTACACTATTTCACACCTTTCAATTGTTTAAATAAAGACCATTTAAAATAGAAGAATACGAACAAAATTTTTACTTGCACTTTTCGTAGATCTGAAAAGCAAGAGTTGCCGCCTGACAAGAAATAAAAAGAATTGATCAAAAAAAATAAATAAAATAAAAATATTTATTAAAAAAAAAAGAAAATAGAATTGACTTCAAAAGAGAATTGATATGACTTAGAAGTAATAAATTTATTTACTTGCCTGGGAATGTCAGAGAAGGCTGGGATATAAGCACACATCATCTCTATAAATTCTTCCACATCAAAAGCATCATCTGATGAGCTTACACTATCTAATGATTCTAATATACCAATTATATAGCTCAACACAATTTCATCAATGGAGCTATGAAAACATGTATGAATGTAAGATATAAAAGAAAAAACAACTGTACCATATTAAAATAAAGTCACTATAAAAATTAAAAGATAAATAACAAGAAATGAGATTCCAATGACACATATGAGGCTAAGATATCAAATTGTGCCAAAACAAAAAGCTTCAAGTAAAATATATAAAGAGTTTCTAGAGTGAAAAACATTTCCTTTTAACCTGCAAATAATGATTTCCCATATTGCCATGAAAGTTAGAGCTTTAATTTTAACATTAAAATGTTGAGGCTCATTGATTCTTTGAAGAATTCAATTTTATGTCAATTTTTTAAAAAACTTAGCATGTTTTGATACTCATTGCTTCATATATATTAAACAAAAAAAATTTTGATTGATAAATTATAAATTACAGATATTGAAAAAGTATGTTTAAGTTTATTTGAGTAATTTTCGTATTTACCCATTATTTATAAAGAAACTCTTTAGCTATAAAATCTTTTAAAGAAATTTGAACTTAATAGAACAATTAAATTTTGTGCATAACACATATGCATAACAGATATACCAACTTGCTCTTTCATGTGAGCAAGTTAATCTTTAATTCTCAACTACTTAATAAAATTTTTTACAAAAAACACAGCAGTTGACAACCTTGGCATAATTATTTACCTTTTCACATAACTATGAACATAAAAGTTATGTTAGATAATTAATATAAATTTTAAATATACTTTCTTTAAATGCATAGTTTTGTTGATTTGATACTTTTATACTATTGACAAGTTATTATATTTTGCTTATTTCTTTCAAAAAATTTCTTAAGGGATATTTAGTATTAATACTTTTTATTGAATTCAGGACAAAGCACAACCTTTTAGATTTTTTGTTTTCAAATATCAATCACTTTCCATTAAGACCAAATTATAGTATTTGGGCAATTCCGTGGTAAAGTCAACCATATCACAAAAAATTTAAAATGAATATTTTTAAGTAAACAAGGTATCATTTTCAAGATAAAAAACTGAAGATTTAAAAATAACTTAACTACTAATATCAGTTTTCAATAAGCTATAACTGCTAAGTGTTACATCATTTGAAATTTTTAACAACTGTAAGTGAATCTCTAATAAATACAGTAATTTGAAAATAAAAATACTAATAATAGAAAATGGAATGAATAATAGAACCTTTTCATTATATACTAGTTTTCACCTATTTCAATCTCATATTTTACTTTTTCTTTATAAAATGAAGTGAAATATGAATATGACGCCCTTTGGCTGAGAGTGGTAGCACTTAGCGCTCCCGTGCCACAGGTCCTGGGTTCAATCCTCGGGCCGAGCAAGGTTGACTCAGCCTTACATCCCTTCAGTGGGTCGATACATGAGTACCAAACATGCTTGGGAACTAAACACTGGGGTTTTCGGGTTAGGCTGAACACCTAACCGAAACATCTACGCCTTTACCCCAGAGCCCAAGAAATCTGAGATGGGAACAGTAAGTCTTTACCCTCTATTGGCTGTCGTGCCATTGAGTTTAGTTTAGTTTCAGAAATATGAATAAAGTCATCTAAATATTATTTGCAGTTAATTAAAGTTAATTTAGAATAATGTATTTCACCTCAGTCACATAATAATAAGATATGCTTAACCATGCTGTACTTTAAGTTATTTATATTATGAACTTAAAATTATATAATCAATTACATTTATTATTATTATTTTTTTTTTTTGAGATAAACAACTCAATTTAGAATATTTCAAATTTATTATTTTTCCTTGATGAGCTTTAACCGTGAACGTATTTTGAACAAAACTTACGTTTCTTAGAATGTTCAGTAGTTTATTTTTTGTTTGTATTGATTTTTTGAAAAAAAGCAACTCAGACCCACATTCAGAAACCATTCTTGAATTAAGACACACGCTTATACTTAGGTTAGCATAAATGCTTGTTAAGTGTTGTCAAGAACAAGACCTTGCTAATACCAGCAAAGGCATAGTTAGGGCTTACAGAGCCATGAAGAAACTTAGTTTTTGCTCTCTCCCTGACATATTTTATCAATGATATGCCAAACATAAGTGAGCTTTTTCGGACTGCTAAAATTTCAGATTCTGTAAAACAAAATTCATTAAATAAATTTTACAATGAATAAGATTTCACAACTATAAATCAATGTAACTCGACAACCTAAAAACATCTATCTGATTTGATTTAAAATTGAACAGTAAATGATGCTAATGTTTCTATTTAACTTAGATGTTTATTGCTTTTGATTAAATAAGTGTTTATTGATTCTAACTGTATGGCAAATTTTCAAAATAAAATAAACCTATATGCAAAGCAAACTACAATGATAATATACATCCAATTCAATTTTTAGGTAAATGGGATAAAAATTTGAATTAAGTTACTGGGCTTCTAATTAGTAAATGAAACTGGAGTGGGAGTATTTAAAAAAGAAAATATTGTATTCTGAATTTTATTTTCAATTAATTTTTAAAAATTTGGTGTATCTCTTACGCTGGACCAGGGACATATATCCTCACTTGTGCCTCTCTAGATACACCGCTAAATACAAGTAAAAGGTTATTCATATTGTTTGATGCATCAAATACAATAAACTGTACAAAAGGATTATTTAATTTTATACAGGCAAAAAATAAAGCGATAAACTTATTTTCTGTGTGCAAAGGATCTTTTTTATTCTGAACAAAAAACTGTTAGATAATATTGAAATTTTCTTTTCTTTAATTGTACAGTAACACATTTTTAAATAAATTTTTTACTCTATTAAAAAATTAGAAACTTTTCAGCATTTTTTTTTTCTATTTTCCCCCATATTATTAATAATAATAATTAAAAAAAATATAGAAGAAAAGTTAGCAACAATTATTATTTTTTCTATCTTAGGATATTTTAAATTTTTAGACTTAAGGAAATATTGCTTAAATATGAGCTGTGTTAACATTGCTGTTAATATACGCTACACAGTTAAAAGTAGTGATTTTTCAATTAACTTTTACCAGATGGAAAATGTTATAAAACACATTGATCCGCCTAATATAATAGTAAATAGAGGACAATTTAAATTTAAAGAAGCTACTTAATGGGAAAAAATATTTATAGTATTAAGACAAAAATTTAATTAATTTTAAAATTTTATAATCGTTATAAGTTATATCCAACCTGAAGAATTTGTCAGACACCAAAAAGTTTGCCTAACACCAAAATAAATTAATTATACATATTTTGCTTGTTAAGAACTGCCAAGAACTCTCTATATTCAAATATCAACTTTTAAATTTAGTCAAGATTACCTTTAAATTACAAATTTAGAAATTAGTTTAGAAAATTTGGAAATGAGTAATCATTATTTCCTTTTGTTTGATTTAGTCCAACACCAATAATTTAATCCATTTAATTTAAACTTACTAATATGAGTCTTAATAAAAACAAATCGTTTTTTGATAGATTATGATGCATTAAGTACTTCACATGAAAATTGAACCATTTTAAATTTTACTTTTGAGAAAGTTTTTCAAAGAAATTTACATTAATTTTTTTACATCCAACACCTTGTAATTAACTATTTATAAATTTATTCACTTAATCATAAGAAAAAACTGTTATAATAGATGTATATTTCTAACAAACAAAATTGTCAATTGTGAAAGATTAACTAGTTAACTGTTGGACAACAAGTGGTACAACATCATATACAAAAAACTAGTTTTCATTCATGTTATTCAATCAACTCTTTTAAGGGACATTAAAAGGTTAAAAGAATACTCTGTAATATTTTAAACATGATAATGATCTTTTTATAATCAATAACAAATTATCATAACAAGATAAATAATAAATAGATAAACAAATAAATGAGAAGTATACCTTAATACATCCAGACCAATATGAGTCTTGACAAATTTACTAAGCTCTGCTTTAACAAACTCATCTTTGAGAGTCGTTTCACTTAACATCATACTATAAAATTAATACACTTTAGCAAATTTACGATACCAGTGGAATAAAAAACTATTGCAATACAAATTTAATAATTTGATTAAAACAATTTAAGGATTTTAAATAATGTTGTCTCTGAAACTCAAATCAGAGTGAAAAAAACTAAAAGAATGAGTCAAAGAACTGTGCAACGTGAAGAAAATTGAGATGATTAATTTTTAAATCATTATTATCAACATAAACCTCTTAAATGGCATCATTATCCCAGTTAATAAAGTTTTTGTATTCATGTTCTAAGTGTTTTAAAACAAAACCAACTCATAACTTCCTTATACATGACAAATATAATTATTCTCCGGTTTATCCATATTTTTCTCAATTCTATGTAATAACTTTTGTCTCTCTGACTGAAAAAAATTCTGGGAGAACTTTTTTCCAATTGAAGTTAAAGTAGTATACCCTAGCAGACAGAATAGGAAATACCTTGTATTTTTTTAGACATAAAAGTTTTCTAAATATGTTAAACCGGTGTCAACTATTATTTAGATTTAGTTTCATTGAATACTCTAATAAATAAAATACCAGGTTTGGAAACAGAGTAAATACTCTGTATTATGTATCATTCACATGATTTCCATTCGTAATATTTTCCAGTTCTTATGGATATGACCAAATGACTGGAGGGAAAAATGATGTTTGAAAGTTTGAGAGCCACTTTAAAAGAAGGTGAAAACTTAACAAATTCTTAAGTCTAATTGTTTCATTACTAATTTAATATCAGGATTAAAGAAGTCTTAATCACATAAAATATTTACGAGTTAGAACAGATTTGCTACATATGTAAAGGGTCATTTCACAGTATTTGTTTTACGTACGCCAACCCAGGCCTGCAGAAAATTCTCAGCCTAATATTTCTCTAGAACACTGTGTATTTGGTTCAAAATTTGCCCCAAGATATTATAGCACATTTCTTATTTTTTAGTCAGAATAACTTTCAAAATCTATTGAAATAGTAACTATTTATAAAACTAAATTTAAGTTCCCACTCATTAATTTAAGGAAGTCAAACTAATAAATAAAAAAAATTGGTACATAAAGTTAATTGCATTATATTTAATAAAGCAGAAAATATATTTTTTCTTTTAGGCAATAAGTTGATATAGCATAAGGAAATAAAAAATATGTTTAAATAAACTTTTAATTTCATAACAAGGTTTAACAATAGTGCAGAAGTCAGTTTGTTTTGATTATAAAAAAAAAATTTTAAAAATCACAAAAGAAAGTCATAATAAAAAAATCACTAATAAAGTAAGCATAATTTAGTAATGTAATTCCTAAAATAAAAAAAGAAAAAAAAAGCAGAGAACACACACACTGTTTTCAAAGAAGCACTAAAACAAATTTTATGATACAGATCACTTTTAATCAGTTCAAAGAGCCATTCAAATAGGTACATATTTCAGTATGCTTGAAATGCTTTCATTATTAGTGTTTAAACCCTTAATTTACATTATTTTTTAAAAGGTAACTTCGTTACAATGCAAAGATATGTACTTTTCTTCTAATACAAGCCATCTCATTACAATTTTTTCAAAGAATCCTCAGTAAATTAACACAATTCTACACCTAACAGTATAACAACAAAACATGCTTCAGTTTTATAAAAGTCTGGGCTTCAATAAACAGAGAAATTAAATGAGCTTCAATTAATAGAAATAATGAACTATTTATTGCGTCAAAAAGAACACAGAATAGATGAGAGCAATTTCTTTTTTAATCCTTTATACGGCACGAAAAGTCGGCTTAAAGTGCCAAGTCGAAGTAAATAATAAAACTTTCTACAATTAAACTAACTTATTATCAGATGATATAAATCCCTCAAACATATAATATTATAAAACATCCGAATGCATTTTCGAATGAATAAAAGATATATATTCTTCATTCCAATTACAGTTTACTACTTTAAATATAACTTATTTCTTTCTATAAAATCGAATTAGATCTTTCGTCGATTAAATGGTAAGTAACTAAGAAATAATATTTAGATATAATAAGTATTTTGTATAACTTACCCAAAGGTAAGAAATGGAATTAGAAAATAAAATAAAATCTATCTTTTAAAAAAAGAATAAGCTAATCGTTCCTGTGATATTAAAGAATTTCTATTCTTTTTAAGAAGTTACAATCTACATGCATTGCAATAACAGAAAATTGATATAAGCTATAATGTTGATCCCAGTACGTCGCTCAACAATCGTAAACAAAACTTCAATTTCCAAAACGAAACAAGCCGCAATTCGATTGTATGTAAATAAAAGGTTGCAGTTAAAAAAATATTTTTAAGTAACCTGTTTAACTTTTTTGTCCGCAGATGGCGCTTTCCATGACTGCAGCGCAAATGCGTTTTGCTCTGTTCAGAAGGGGCAATTTCATTTATGAAATGTTTTTATATATTTGTTTATTATCAACTGATGAATTATTTTAATATCTGCACAGGCAAAACTTCATATAAAATCAGGAGAAACAAATTTCAAATCAAAGTGAATAAAATTAGGAATATTTGAAGTATTCTGAGGAGTATTTTAAGCGGAAAAAAATGAGGAATAGAAGAAAGATACTACCAGATTTTGAACGTTTTACAAAACTGCTGATCTAAAAGAAACTTAAGGAGCATTCCCACCAAATGTGGTTGCAGCATCTCCGATCATCAGTAAGAATGAATGAGAACCTTATTGGGGAAATATAATTTTCGCTGAAAAACTTACCAGATTCCTTTTTATCTCTCTACGGCGATTTGAGATGCGAAAACCACATTCTGTAAAATAGTTCATTAATTGTTGATTGGTGATTGAAATGGGTTATAGGAGGAGTAGAGCAGAACTCTACCTACGGAAAGACTTAACATGCTTTTGGGTAAAGAGTCATAGAAGAAGGAAGTAGGTTACTTTCAGTTTTGGTTTTCAAATAGATTAAGAAATTTTTGGTTAGGAAACCACATGAATTTAAGAACTACATTGAACATTTCGCAAAAGAAAGTGTCGTGGGAATTTTAATAAATATTTGTGACAATTAAATACGAAAAATATTGAGAAGGGGGGATATCTTAGCACATTACTATTAATGGTATTTTCAATATAAATAACTACAAAGTCTAGCTCTTTTTCTTGCTCTACTTCCGGTTAGAAAGTATTTAGCTTTTTACAACAACTTATTTTGCGAGGTGATATTTTCAAACAGAAAAATGTGTTTTCAATAAAGAAATAAATTATAAAATTTCTGAGCTCAAATCTGCTGCATTTCATGCCATTTTAATTATATTGAGTAATTCTGGTGAGTTAGAAATGAAAATTCGTTTGAATTATTTATAGGTGCAATGTTAGATAAAGGTGACATGGGTGCTAGAGTCAGAAAGAATTCGCTTTTTTGGCAGTGTCCTGATTTGGCCTCTTTTTAGCTATTTACTACTGTTTGTTTTTGTTTCAAGCAGTGCTCCATCAAACGTTAGTGTAAGCCCAGTGTTCGAGCAGTGAGATCAAGTTTATTTTACAAACTATCATTTAGGTTCGAATTTTGAAATTGGTGTATTGTAACAAGGTAAGAAGTATTTTATATAATAACGATTCCTCTTTTCAAATGATAATTCTTACGTCTTGTAATGACCAGTCGTCAATTGACGATTCTTGTAACGATTCTTTTCAACACAAATAATTAACCAGGTTACAAATACACGTATACAAGAAGTACTACTGAAGAGAGTCTCAAAACACAATTGCGTTGTCTGCCAAATGGCCTCAAAATAAACAGGAAGCAGTAAAGAGTTTGCAGCTCATCCAAATGTAGAAAACACATCCATGCAACTGAGCAGAGGATGAGAGGGAAGGAGGAGGGTAAAGACATGAAATCGGTCTTCTCCCCAAATAGCGTATTCGAGCGTTGCGATCGCGAATAGTCATTGGAGTAAGATAAATTAGTTTGTCCTGATTTTAAAACAGATTAAAATTTTTAATGAAAACTATATGGTTCTCAAAGCTGCATCAAACATGGTGCTTAATGCAAGCATCATGGAAATTTAAAAGATATATTTGATAATGTAAATTCGAAAAAAATTATGGAATGGGGAAACATCATATTAAATTCCCATACATCTGAACAGAGGAGGAGACGGAAGGCAGGAGGCTCCAAACATGGAATCGGTCTTCCCCCCAGTTGGCATATTTGAGTGTTGAATTGACATTTGAATTTCTAACAAAATCGTTTATTAATAACAAAAAGAGAAGAAGGGAATGTCTCTACTATTATTATTCACTTAAAATGAATACCGATTAAACTTTCCAGTTTCTTCTAGAACGGTATCGTCAGAACAGCTTGAAGCGGGTTCTGTTAACTCTGGGTCACGAAGCTAACTCATCCTCTCAGTACTCCCAGAATAACTCATCTTCTCAGGATTAGTCGATGCAAATAAGCTCTCACTACATGTTAAAAATACATGAGTTTGAACTCGGAGTATTTCACCAATCAGGGTCTTATAAGTACCTCAAATTCGTATTTGCATTTTTTTTTGCACAAAAATGTTTTCTTATGGGCCATTCAAACCATGGAGATAGGATATTCAAACTTTTTATAACCCTAGACACGCAACTGTTTCTACATGTAAGATGAACTGCTCACTCATGCGTGAATCACAGTAATGTACGTTGGTTGGCGTAATGTGATGGCATGTGCCATTGCTCCAAAAGGGGATTATTACTATTTGAGATTCTCACACATGTGATCGAAAGAAACTGGTGAAATGTGTTCTCCCGCGAAAAACTCGCTTCTTTATATAGCTCTCCCTCAATAGCGCTCAGAGATGCGCAAATCTCGTGTAGTGAAAACTGTCCAAAACAGAAAATTTGCCTGCGTGTTAAAGGGAGCATTCATACTGTGTGCGATTGCCTTAGACGCTAATGCGAATGTTTATAAACCGCTTGTAAGACGAACTGCTCGTGTATGGGTGAATCGCATTGAGAATCCATGAGAATCTTCGGCTGTGAAACGGCAATTTGCTGGCAGTGACACTAAAACAGAAACAGACGAAACGAGAATGATTCCTTACGGTTCATTCTCACTACATCCGATTAGTATTAAAAGGACTATTCTCTTCTAATGTGCTTAAAGCGCTTCTGACCGCAGCAGAGAGAAATGGATTTCTTTATCCTTTTACGGCTATTAGAAATTCCTGATTCGCATTAAGTAAAAATAGTTGCATTAAGTAAAAACGCAACATCACACCAACGACGGAAATGCGATCCGGGAAAAGAAATATGAGATACAGTGAGAACGGCCATGTATGTGTATACATATGTATATATACGCAAAAAAACCATGTCTGGAAAACTTGAAATTGTTCCATACACAGCAGATTTGTACCACTTTTTAAATATTAGTGTATGTAGAGACATACTTTACTGGATGTAGAATTTCTGCATAGTATACACATAAATGTTTACTCTAGTCCAAGATATGGATGGTGTTTTCAATATAAGTGTAAACAATAACAATCTCGAGCTCAATACCCGCTCTAGTTCCGGTTAGAAAGTTTGCAACTGCTTACTACAATTTTGATTTCAATAAAAGAAGTAAATTAGATAATTTCTGAGCTCGAAACTGCCGTATTTCATAAGATATTACTGTCATAAAGTAATTCTGGAGAGTTTGAATTGAAAATTTGTTTTAGTTATTTATAGATATATTGTAAAGAAAGGTGACATGGTTGCCAGATTTTGAATAATTCGCTTTTTTGGCAGTCCTGATTTGGCCTATTTCCACTTGTTCATTACTGTTTGCTCTTGTTGCAAGCTGTGCACCATCTTACATTAGTGTTAGCACGTTTCGCATTGTGAACACAAGTATTACTAGCATTGTAAACACAGTAATAAGTAATCAAATACCACGTTTGCAAGAATATCAAAACACAATGATCACGTTGCGAGCCAAATGGTTTTAAAATACACCGGGAACAGTAACCCGAAAGTAAAGGCGGCATGGAGCTTGCAACGTTCCTTAGTGTAGAAAACACCATCCATAGATCTCTTAAACATTTTTATATTCTGACATATTGACTCAAATTCATTTTCTCTTATTTAAATTAGAAAACACAAATGGAATTATGAATAACGCGTTTTATTTCGTTCAAATTTTTAATTTATTTCGAGTAAAAAAATTTGTAAAGCTCCCAGGATTGGGGAACAAAACATAGCAGCTCGGACGTAGCCTTTAATGTAATTAAAATAAAATGTAAAAAATTGGACATACAAATTAGGGCATTAAATAAAACTTAGAACAAAAGAATGATGCTCAAGACTATTCGATGCTACAAAATAAGGTGAAAATCAATTTAAACTCAGAATTATCATTAGTAATTATAAATTAATAATTTTTATTTACACAGCTTATATGCTGGTTTCATTTAATTTCTTTAATTATTTTTAATTATTGTGTATGTTAACTGGAACTAAGTCCTGTTTACTATATCCGTATCTACTTTATCATTCACTTTTTGAATCCAACAAATAAAGATATTGTAAATGAGTTCAGTTTTAAACCAATTCAACTTTTTATTTACAATAATTTGTATTCTTTTTTTTTTAAATTTTTAACTACTGATACTATAATTTCATTTTAAAACCCGATTCTCAAAATACGTGTTTTATTTCTCTTTGTTTTTCGACCAGATTAGCTGATTAATAAATTTTTTTGTATTATTCTCATAATTGAGTGTAAAATTGTCTTCTTCTTAGCTGCGAACTAATTACCTTTTTCTTTTTTATACTTGTCTATCAAATGGTTCATTATTTTACGTATTAACTAGAATAGAAGTAAAGCATTCTCGCAACAGCCCTTTGTGTGCCAAGGGTTTCACAGAGTTTAGGGCTCCACAGTGTGGCAATGTGGTCAGCATTGCGCATTACTTACTTCAGTACTTCCTAGACAAGTTGATACCCGTTAATATGAAGCTGGGTGGCTTCAACCCGCCATTGAGGAATAAACCCATGTTCTTTCCAACAGTTCAAATCCTTACCCGTGGACCAATCGCAGCTCATTGACTAAATAATTAAGTACAAAGTCAATAAATCAGTAATATATTGGAGGAAAAATTAATATATTGTGAAAATTTAAGCATCAAAACAATTTTTTATTGAAACTAATGAATTACATGCTTTTTAATGATTCGATCAAATACAAAGTTTCATTCGGTAAATCGGGAATTTCCCCCTCCCAAAAATATAACTTCGTATAGCCTCTGCGTCCGACCATCTCATCTACCTTAAACATAACAGCTTTTAGTAAGAAGCTCCACAGCTAGCTATAGTCTTTCGGTTTGAATTTAAAATTAGGGCGTTACAGATCCTGTATATTTATCGGTTGTTTAATGTCAATAATAAAACTAAATAATACAATATTTCGCAATAAATCCAAAATAATCCTTGCATTATTTTTATGCAAGTTAAAAAAACCCTAATTTTTCCCATTTTATATATTATTAATAACTAGAGATATAAGATATATCGGAAAACTTTCCCTCAGAGATTTTTCTTTTAGACTGGACTGAATCTTTCAATGAATTTAGTTAAAAAAAAAGAAGAAAAAGCGTTGTTTATAAACATTTTTGTCGGAGTTTTCTTAACTAAAACAATTTCATAAATCTAATCGGAGGCTGAGACAAATGGTGTAAATGCCAAAAACAAAAATGTATAAATTACTTTACGATTTATATCAACTTCAAAGTGAAGCCGTTGTAGGCCAGTTCCGAAGTAGTTCAACACAGAAATATTTATGGAAAAGCCGGTCATTCTTTTAAAAGTTGTCATTTTGGCTCAATAAGAATATCTGAAGTTTTCCCTTCTTGTCCTCCGGCGTAAGTTTTATTTGTCGTCTTGAAATTCTGATTGGAAAGATGTTAAAGAGGAGAAATTAAATTTTTTTTATATAGACAAGTAAAGTATTGATTCCTATGTAATTTTTTTGTGCTTGATTGAATGATATCAAAATGAAATCGAGTGTTTAGCCTGTACAATATATAAGAAGTAAAATTTTCGTTTTATGCTAATTTGCACATTTGAAATCCCGAACTAGATAAAAGTGGTACTGTTTCCATTACTAAATTTAATTTAAAAAAAATTAAATATAACTTACAAGGTTTTTAGGAACCAAAAGTAAATTTTTAGACTTATACCGGTTTGCGCGTTAGACATTGCTGTATGGAGAATTGAGGTACTGTTTTCTATTTAATTTTATTTTTATGTTAAAACTTATGAAAGCAAATTAAAGTCGACAGAGCTTAAGGTTTATGAAATTATGAGGCCTTTGTGCGAAAATATATCTAAGTTAAATATCATACAATTTTATGCAGAATCCTTGCAGTTTTTTTTTTTTTTTTTTTTGTGTCCTATTAAATTCAATGTAAAAAAATGTATATAGGAAGCAATACCTTATTTGTCTAGATGGGAAAGTTAGACACGTTCTAAAAAATTGTACTTTTTATGCACTACATTGTACTAATGCAAGAAAAGTACAAGCACATTTTACTTTTTCTGCATTACATACCCGAAAAGCTTAAGACTACTTACTAAAGTATTAATCTTACTTGTCTTCGGTCTCATTCAATTCCGGGAAAATGTACAAGGAATATAATATTTAAATTATCAAGATGGTCTAGTTTAAGCATCTCTACCACAGCCTCAGAACTTAAAAAATGTCCAGTTTTCCTAATTATTTTCGTGTTGAGTTTTTTTTATATACTGATACTTTCTAATTGTTGGTAATCAAAGAATTTCAGCTATGTTATCTTTTCCAATCCAACCTACAGAGTGATGAGCGCATTCTCTTTTGAACAAGCCTATCATGACCCTGAAGCTATGGAAATAGCTTCAGACTTTAAGCGTGTTCAAGCATAGTTTCTATTCATTTAGTGTTCTAACTCTCCGTTATCAAATAAGGTGTTGTAATATTGATAAAACATGTAATATAGAATGCATTCTTTTGTATATTGCAGTTCGCAGAATTTTTCATTTGATACTTAAAAGTGACAAGCGGTATTTGCTTTGTTTGACACTTATATAGTTAAACTTTTCAATTTTTATTGAGTTATGTGATAATTGGTGACGAAATAAAACACACAACATAAAATGTTTTATCTTTTAATAATATATATATGTCTCTGTCCTTTTCATGTGAACAGCATACCCCGAAAAAATTATCTATTTTTGTTTCTAAATTTCTTGTTTCCATCTTCTGTACAGACACAAATCCTAAACGATTTTATCATCGTTTAGGGAGAGCAAAAAGTCAATAAGGCATAACAGCACAGAAATGCCACTAAATGTTTGCTATGTTTTCAGCAACATAACACAAAAATACAAACCCCTATGATCATGAAAAATTTATCCATTTGTATAGCATAAAAGCTTTTGTTGGACAAGAAGGAACACTGAGAATACACACTAAATGTGAATCAATCAATCAATCAATCAATCAATAAATAAATAACGTACTACTAATTTACAGCTCTTTTAAAGCTAACAATAAAATCGACAGTATTAGTTTTATGTAAAAAAAGTGCAAAAATACTTCTTATTGGTGAAGAGTTTAAGTGCACCCTAAGAATTGTTCTCGGGAAACAATTTCAAAAGAAATCAGAATTCATTGTGTAATTCAGCTATATACAAAACTAAAAATCGATATTTGAGATGGGTTATTTTTTAGTTCATATTCTTTGAAATATTACAAAATTTACAGTTTTCAAAGAGTTATAAAATTAAAATTTTGACAAGTAATCGTTTTAACATTCATATCAAAACTGTACAGATAACTTTCTGAAAAAAAGTTAAAATTTTACATTGACTAAACATATAATGGCTTAGTTTTTTTTGTCAAATATCTCAGGAAGAAATGTTCAGTTTAAAACATTTTTAATAAATTGCAGGAGAAAAAAATACTCAATTGCAAAAAATTATCGAATAAAATTATTATCTAAAGAAAGGAAAACGTGCTAGGAATATCCATTTTTAAGCAAATCATACTAATTATTCTAGGCCAAAAAAAAAAAAAAAAAAAGTTTGCAATAAAAGAAAACATTTTTCTGTACAATTTAAAATAGCTATAAATGTTTTAAAGTAGGAGTAGATATAATTGCAAGAATAGGAAACATATACTTATCGCAGGAAAATTTCGGTTAATAAAAAATTGCTTACAGAAATAGGTACAAGAAAGGTACCTGAAGGTAGGTACTCGCCTATTAATCTGATATTTCAAATAACAAAACGACTTTGAAACTAATTAGGCCTACTTGCCAAAATTTTGCCTATTCTATTTTGGTTATGGGTATACATTTTAAAGAATATAAGATTTAATAAAAAAAAAAAATTGAATGGAGTACTTTAGATTCAACAGCAATAAAGAAAAAAAATTCAGTAAGGTGCCGCTGAATATATTTAAAGACTTGTTATCAACCGTCCATAGACAACCTGATGTAGTAAAATTCATCAAATTACAAAGATTCAAATGTGTTGGTTTTCTAGTCAGTATGAAAGAAGACCGCTGCTGTAAGAAAATTTTTCTGGTTAAACCCATTGGTACTAAGCCTCAGACCCTATCTGTGGTCGATTGATTGTGTTGAAACAATTGCTGAAAACTGAGGATCCTGGAGAAAGCTTATTCAGAGCTGTTGAGCCGATGAAAAATAATCAACGAAGATATATTGTCTATTCCAAAGGAACATTAGACATAGTTCTTTGCCGATTAAAATAGTGTATCGTTAAGTAAATAATATTCTGATTTTCATTTAAAGCATGCGGTATTTCTTCAGGTTTAAAAGTTTTAAAATCAAAGTCAGAGAAAACATCATGGAAATGGGACTAGAATAGATTGCTTAAATAAAATTGTGTATTTATATTAATTTTTAAAATAATATATTTTGTATTTTAAGTAAATAGCCTAGTTCAAGCGACTTTTTATTCAAAATTATTTTATATCGAAAGTTTTTTTTTTACATACGCTAAATTTTAATGCTTAGTTTAATAAAGTTCCGTGCAAAATTACAGGAAAGAAAGTTGTACTAATTCTGCAGTAACACTTTACAGTCAGCGCTCTTCTTGTCAATTATGCAGAAATCAATTATGTTAGTATTTGACAAAAACTGTAACTTTAAATTACTTATGATTCTAGAACTACTTCTAAATGGATAGAACTTTTTTCCCATACGATCTTTCAGCTTCAAAGATAATCTGCGTATAAAAATTCGGATAGATTGGCGAGAGTCACTTTGGGTACCTTTCATGTATATATTTGAAAGCAATTTTTAAATAAATTTGAAATGCTTTTTAAAACTAGCTTTTTTAATAATTTTTTCAGGATTCAAGCAAAGCTTTCAACAGTACTAGAGTCGCATTATGAAAATATTTTTATGCAAAGCTGAAAATAAAAAATAGGGCATGCAAAAAATAATCATACACCCTCTATTGCAAAATATGGTATGCATTTATGTATACTTTCATTTGTCCTAAAGTATGGTCTACTTGGCTTTGAAATCTTGCAATTTTAAAACTTGATCAATAAAAAAAAATAATACTTTGTTGTGCATTTAGAATTATATTAAATGCTCCACCTAGTTGTGATTAAAGAAAAAATATAAATTTAATTGCATGTTTCCGTTAAAAATACTTAATGATTTTCCTTACATTGAGAACATAATAAAATTGAGGATATCTAGAACTTGATTGCTAAAATTGTATTACAATTTACAAAGTAAATGTAATATATCTAATATATTATGTAGACAAATATATTAGAGTGGTGAATTTGAATAATAAAATTGTTTTGAAAGTGATTACCGATTTTTAATTAGCATTTCATACATAGCTATTAATTGATAATTTCATTGAAATTTTTCTTTATAAATTTAATTTAATAATTGTTCAAATGTTTAGTGAGTTTTAGAGATGAATTTGAGATCAAAATTTCGAGTTTATTTTTGTCTGGATAATTTGATGTTTGCAAATAAACTTGAAATTGCTTCCTACTTTAAAGGTCTTCTTGCGACTAAATTGACTCGTTAATGCTTTTCTAGGATTTTCTCATTATCCTTAACACTTTTGCTTCCTTGGAGCTGTTAAGGGTTCAATTTTTTTAGTGAAAATACGAACCATATTTTGAAATAGAGGAATTAATATAAATGATGTAAGTAAAAATAAATGAAAAAGGTCGCTGAGAGAGTGACTCGCTCATACTTCCATTTACCTATACAAAGCACCTTAGTTAATTTTAGAAATTAGGAGCAAGTACTCTTGGTTATGCAAAATTTATTATTATCAAAGGAGAAAGTGCAGAACTATCTATCGTTTTGTGAAAGTGTTAGTATATTGTCTTTGAAATTAGACCAGAAAATTTGACAATAATACTTTACTCCCTTCCCTAAGAAATGGCAAATATCACATTTAAGAGAAAATGAATAGACTTATATTCAAGGATTAGCTCTTGGCATATCGTTAATAAAATCTCCAGAAAATATTAAAATTTTCAAGCTCAAAATTTTTAAATGTGATAAAAAAGATTTTTACACACAGAAAACATTCAATTGAAAACATAACACAGTAACAGCAGGATTACTTAAGGTCAAAGTAGCCAACTTCCCAACCATCTACACATAAGTTTTCTTTACTTTGGCACAGACAAAGTGAATAGTGCACATGAATTATGAAAAACACAAATAAAATATTGATGTTATATTTAATTATGCAAGTTTTGAGCATCTCATATAAAGTATGAATTTTTTTTAATCAAGATGTATGTTTTATGTGTAATTTATACAACATTTGTGCATTGAACTGTTACAAGTTGCAAAAAGGTCTTTACCAAGAATGGTTTAGACTTTGAAATGCTGGCCACTTTGACAAACTTTCTTTATAGAATACATAAACGGTGGTGCTAAAAAACTAGTAAGACACAAAACTGTGTGAAAATGACAAAAGTTACATACAGATTTCGACCTTTCAAAATTAGGATTACTTTCTTCATGTTAAACATGTAAGGCAATTAGAGTTTTTTTTTTAATGTCTTTACAAGTACTGTGTTATGTATGTCAGGTATATTTATACATAATCTATGTATTTTAACATATTACACTTATCTTGTTTTTCCAGGACTGAACTCAGTTTACGGACCGAATGTGGAATTCAGTGCAACAAGACAGGTAAATGGAAAAACATTTTGGAAAACTCTTATTTTAAAATTTTAAACCATATCTTAAATTTGATAGTTTAATTAATTTAATGCCTAATGTTTGGTGTGCTTACTGATAAATTGCTAACACATTGTAGTTTATATAACAGCACCCCAGATTTATAACAAGTAGAGCATTTAAATATAGAAATGACAAATGACAACAATACAAGAAGTAATAAAGAAAGTTACACAATACTGGCAAATTAAACGAAATCATTAATATGACATTTTCAAAAGAAATATTTAGAATCAGGAACACATACACAAACAATTTCAATACTATAAACATAATTAGAAAAGATCCAAAGAACATAATTCAATTATACTAAACACACCAATCTGACATGCCAAGCTCTGTACAAGGGACGGTTATGAACAATTATGCTCTGCAAAATATTAAGCTTTTGTTCTTTTATAATTTTTCACACAGTATATGATTACAAAACACAGCTGCAGTAACAAAGCAGTTCGTCTGTTTAATATTATCCAAAGTGAACAAATATAGTCGTTGCTGAGCCATTAGACCACAAGGGTCAAAAGAGACATAACATGTGGTAGAAGGACAGGGAGATGGATGTAAACCACAGTAGTGGGAGAACACAGGGCACGTATTATTCACCAAAGAGGCATTCTAATCAAGTAAAAAAGAGGAATGTTAATGAAGTACTTGAAATAAAATTACGACTGTCTTTGTCTTTCTCTTTAAAAATGCTTGTTAACTCAGTTTTTTTTAAAAACATTTAACAAGGTTTAAGAACTGGAAAATAAGTTAAGATATAAAGCAACGTGATAACAATTTAGTAGATTTGATATTTCTGAAGATCGTTATATTTTTAAATGGAAATATTGAGGCCATAATTGTAAAGATCAAGCCAAATAATTGAGCATATCAAGTGTTGAATATAATTCACGAAAGTCATTGGAGGAGATATTGATACTGACGTGCATTATTGGTTTTGTACTTCTTATTGTCAACCTTCCCTCATATGCTTTAAGAAGTATAGGGTCAATGTTGCACTTTGAGCCGTGGTGGCTCAGGGGATAGAGCGTTCACCTACCAATGAGGCGACTGGCTTCGAATCCCAGCGATACTTGGTCTAAACGAATTTTGCACCCGGCTCGCGTGGACCACAGTGCTGACGTAAAATATCCTCCGTGGCAGACGGATCATGGATTAGAGTTCCCCTGACGTCAGCGTAACCGTGGGAGGTTTTAGTGGTTTTCCCCTCCATGTAATACAAATGCGGGTTAGTTCCATAAAAAAAGTCCTCCAGGAATGCAAATTTACTTGATCCAGGAGTTCTCTTGTTATCTGGATGGGGTTCAAAATTACAAGGCTACTGAATTGAACATTAGTAGTCGTAAACCCAAAAATTTGGTTGGATGGTTAATGGCGGTTATAAAATAAAATAAATTGTCGCACTTTAACTCAGGGGATTGAACACTTTTATCCCAATGAGGTGACTGAAGTTCGATTTCCAGTGAAGGCTGACTAATACTATTTCTGCTCTCGATTCGCACAGACAAGAGTTGTGACATAAAATATCCTTGGTTGTAAGCGAATCATGGGTTACAATCCTCTTACGACCAAATCTCCTTAATCTATGATTTCTCCCGACTTTCGAGTTGGATTCAACATTGATAGCTGGAGTTGAACATTGATAGTCGTAAACCCAAAAATGGGTCAGCTGTTCAATGCCGGTTATAAAATAAAATGTTAAACCATAATACATTGCAAAAGTGATGCAATGCAATAAAAGTGCTAAATCGAATGATGTTTCCAGTTCAAGTTGAATCATAGTTTTGTGTAAATAATTTTAAGAAATGGGATAATATGGCTCAAACTGGTACTATATTAAATGCTATCCTTGAAAAGATAACACGCTCCAAAATTTCTACGAATGTAGTGTTGGTCAGAAGCGATAAGTATCACAATCGACGAGGAGACGTTTTTCAAGCACAATAGTAATTTTAGGACTTTTACGTCGACCTTATGACATTAAAAGGATTTGACAGCTTCTAAACATTAAACAATACTAAATTTAATCCTTAATAGGGGGAGGATAAAAAAATGTGATAGTTGGACCCACTAATAATGTTGACTTACACGATGTAGTCTTTAGGACTTTAGGTTGAAAACTGAATGCTCTAGCTTGTACTTTACAATGGTGTGTTTTAATAACGCTTCATTTGAAATTGAAGTGTTTAGTCCTTAGATTTTAAATCATCTATATGCTTTTGTCTTGTGAATTTCAAAAAAACAAAAATGCTTGTTTATATTTGAAATTCGGAAGTCTTAATGGTGATGCATTTTAAAAGTATCCTTTTAACTTTGAAGTTGAAATCTAGTGAACCTAATTTAATTGAACCTAGGTGGAAAACTAATACTTTTTTAGTACTACTTTTTGAGTGTTTTGCCGATATAGCACACACATAAAACATAGTTGAATTTTTAGAAAATAGAATGAAACTTATATTTTAAAGTTATATTTCCCATTCTAGTTAATGCATTGGTTTGTTTCATTTTACTTTTGAAATACAGGTTGATTATTACATAATTATAAAAAATCAAACAAAAATTAATTAAAATAGTTCAGCTGGGGAACTGAAGAGCTTGTAACATTTAACTACAGATTCATCAGAGTAAGCACGAGAAAGACAAAGATCAACACATAATTTATTAATAAAGATAACAAAATTATTTTCCTTAAAAATATGGCATCATAACATAGAACAAAGTTAGATAAAAGCAGGACATGTGTTTTAATTAACATAAAATATGTACACCGAAGAGCCATTACATTATGACCACCCTCCATCTATAACTATGGGCTATAACTCGGTGGCGGGGGTAGTATAGTGTGGGCAATGTTTTCATGGGGCACATTAGGACCCATAATCCTCATAGAACAATCCCTGACGTCTGTAAGCTACTTGAACATAGTTGCAGATCAGGTTCACCCATTCATGGCAACAGTTTTTCCTGCGGGGGATGGTGTTTACCAACAGGATAATGCACCATGTCATAAGGGTCGAATCGTCATGGATTGGTTCGAGGAACATTCCAGTGACTTTCAAGTCATGTCTTGGCCCCCAAATTCACCTGACCTTAATCCAATAGAGCATTTGTGGTCCTACTTGGAAAACCAAATTCGCGCTGCCACGCTACCCCCTCGCAATGTGAGGGAGTTGCAGGACCAGTTGGTGAGCACTTGGTACCAGATACCTCAGACTACCTATCAGCACCTTGTGGAATCAATGCCACGGCGGGTGCTAACAGTTTTGAGGGCTAAAGGTGGTCCTACATGTTATTAGCAGGGTGGTCATAATGTAATGGCTCTTCGGTGTATATGTAACATTAAACACAACAATCAACAATAATTGAAGAGCTTAGTGGAAAAAGTTTTAAGGGACTTTTTAGTGAATGTGGGTAAGATAGCTTTAAAGTTTATAAGTTGTTCTTCATAACTTATATTTTCTATTCTAATTTTCAGAAAGTAAAATCTAAAAAATTTTGGGGTTCATTAATTTGACGATTTGTAGCATTTTCTATACTAATGTAACGTTAAACATATTCATTTAATTTTTTACGAGTAAGTGCAGGTTCAAGATTAAGCCCCACCCTCTGATATACGCTAAAAAAATCTATAAAATTTTTCATATACCATTTTAATGCATTATGATCTTAGCAGCTTTTAAAATTTAGGGAATATATGCAATTTGAAAAACGTCACGATGTTCGGGCTTTTTGTGGTACATTGTGTTTTGTATATTTACTTTTTTGTTTTTGAAATATCTCCAGAACAAACTCAGCAATTTTTTTGCACCCACCCAAATATCATATTCATTTATTAAAACAAAATTTATGCAAAGAATATTATTTATTATTATTTATTATATTTTACGTTTACTGATAAATATTTTAATTATAAGGGATAAATTGTTTTTATTATGTTGCGTTACTTAATTTTTGCAAAGTTCACTACTTAAAAACTATCTGGATAGTTAGCAAGAAATAAAAAATATTTTTTCTTATCCAAATAATTTTTTTTTATTTATATTTTCTCAGGAACTATTCAATCTATTTCTAATAATAAAACAAAGTAATAAATATTGTTAAAACTTAATTTTTTTGTTGTTGCTTTTATAAACTTTGCGCAAACGAATTTTATAAATAATGATGTAATTTTTTTATATCTATCAAGTATTTGGAAGTTCATAAATTAAACGCATAAAAATAATAAACCGCTCCTAAAATTACTATGGTTAGGAAATGTAATAAATTCTTGCTGAACAACTTTTAATGAGAATTTAACAATTTGAATAATTGGTTAAAAAGGAGTTTATTTGAATGAAGAATTTGACGAAATGTAAATGTTTTTCCATGGAGCAGCAAAAGAACATTTTAAGAAGTCTGCTTTTTATTAATAAAAAGCAATCAGCGTGCTTGGCGATATTTATATTCTCTAAAACACTTAGAATCATAGCGTATCTTGGCATTTGCACTAGTCTATATGATGCCACGGATACTTAAAAACTACGACTTAAAAATCAGTCAAAGACTGTTAACTAATACCTTCTTCCATAGAGATCTGCAGAATTACATTTGCAGAATAAATGAATGCTTTATAGTTAAATGAAACTAAAATTAGAACTTCGAAACAAAAAATCTAAAATTCCTTAAAAATATCGCCTAGTAACTTTTTCTATTCAGCTCTTCAATTATTTAGTCAAAAAGATGAAAAATAAACTTTAAAGGTTAGTGAATTATTTATTCAATTTTCAGAGCACTCAATTATAATTTTTCTGATTCGAAGGGACGAAGTTAAGTATGAGTTAGCTGTCACTCTTAGTATTTATAATATTATCGTGACTAATTTTTCGAATAAAATTTTGAATAATTACGTGAGTAATTTTCCCTAACTCGAAGGAACTAAAGATTAATGTGAATTATCAATCACATATTTTTGTTTTTTCTATGATTTTTATTAATTATTGTGACAAATTATTTTAATAAAAAAATTTATGACGAAAATTTAGAACGTTTTGACCAAAATAATAAGTTTCTCGATTTTACTAGTTAGCATTAAAAAAGAGTGATCATATGTAAAAATAGCAAATTGATACTAAATAAACCAATTTAATGCAAACATTTAAACTTTGAAGAAATGGGGGGAATGGTTTTCAAGTAAAAATAAATAATTGCTTAAAACATTTAAAAGTTTACATTATTAAAATGTTATTTTTCAGTGACTGTTAAATCCGTTTTGTTGAAACTTTAGATTATTGCACAAGAAATATTAAAGTGGATGTACTTTTCACACATCTGTTTTAAATTCAAACCTTTTCAATTTCAAATACGCAATAAAAACTTATGTATTTTATAAGTAATAAAATTATAATTTATTGAAATTATTTCTTGGCCAACGATTTTTTAAATTTTGTAAAAGTAATTCTTCATTCAAGCTAATGGTTTTTTCTTAATGAATCAAGCTCCATTTGTGAACTATTGCTGACTAAGTTTTCGTAGCCACTCATAAAAAGTGCTAGTTTAGACAAATTTTATCAAAAAAAAAAACAAAAAACAAATTTAAAGTTTATACAATGTATGACTTACTATTTCATAAGAAGCCTTTAAAATAAATATTTAACATTTCATTCAAATATTTTTTTTAGAATCATTGCAAAGGTAATTATTGTAAAACAATTTAGAATATTTCTTATTATATTGAATATTTCTCATTATTATTTAGAATATTTCTTATATTTAGAATATTGAAGTAATAAATTACGGATTATAATTACTAAAGTCTTAAAATTTTTCTATTGAGTGCACGAGAAATAATGTTGCAAAATAAATATTTTTTACTGATTCTATAATAAGCTTAACTGCGTGTTCCATCTTTCTGTTGTTTGCTGTATACCGAGACTTTCACGAACTCTTTAGTAAAAAGTATTGTGAAATGTAATGTAAGTTCAGATTTTTTTGAGTTTTAATATTCACTATATATAAGTCCACTGTTATGATATACAAATGAAAAATATTTTAAACAAACACACATATTGTGGTTTAGTAGGCGAAAATTTGATAATTTAATCATTTGATAATTTGATCAAAAATAATTAATTATAGATAATTTGCCAACTAAACATTTAAAGACGTAAAGAAACATAGAAACATTTAACACAAAATGTTAATTTAATTGTTACTATAAAGCACACGTGTTAGGCAAAAAAATAATTTCTTGTATCTGATAAATCTTGATATAATCACCTTTTACGAGTAAAATTAAAAATAATAATTCAACCGAATAATAAACCTTTTTTTCTGTTATAGTGCATGGTTAATGTTGTGAACAAGTATTTAAATTGCAAAATTCAAATGTGCTCTTTTAGTTTTAAGGAGTTATTTATTGGTATTTTGTTAAATCATAAAGTTTTACTTCAAATGTCTAGTACTTTATATTTCATTAAATGCAATTGAAATTCTTTAGAATTGAGAAGTTTTAATGCTTTTTAAACCCCATTAGAGAAATTTTGAAAGCAGGATGATTTTTGATATTCTTAAAAGAGCTTCAGATGTGGTACCTAAAGATGAAATATTTCCGAAATGATCAATTGAAAATCAGGGTATATGAAAGGACCAGATGTTTAAAAACTTCTGGGAACAGCAGTTTCTGACGTTTACTAGTCTTTATATTCCAAAACTTCAAACTAAGGATTTGAAGAATTGGTTTGTTCCTGTGCTGTAAAGATGAGGTAGTTTTGGTCCTTCTTAAAATAGTATGCAGCAAAAACTCCAAAATTAAAGAGTTAGCTCTTGTCATTTGTAAGATTTATTTCTTCTTTTTAACTAGATCGACGCGGCGATCTTTGAATGATCTGAGGCACCTACCTACCTAATCAAAATACTTAATCTGGTAAATGTTTGGCTACTTAGCTGTCTGGAGATGTATCAAAGAAAAGAAAATAACCAGTAAAAATATTTCAAAGAGGAGATGCAGACCGGAAATGTTTTGAAAGTAAGGGACAACGCGATGGGAATATTGACTGCATACAGTTGTGTTATAAAGGTATCTTGGCTACAGCTGCAAGGTGGAATGGCATTTCAAACATAACTTTCAGTTCTCTGAAGTTGAGGACCATTGCAGTAAGAAACCAACACCTCACTTCAATTTCATCGCTGATCACAGAAAATTAATTCAAAGGGACTCAACGCTAAAAACAATGTACTTGTAGGGAGTATGTTGCAAAAGAGAGACTTGCCAAGGTTTTGCTGAGACATTTATAAAAAGTTTTTTTTTTCGTTTCAACTCGATAACATGTTACGCTTTGTTCCGATTTAATTTAGCATTGGTGCGAAAGGTACACAGAACTGATCTCAGCCGCTGTAACGCTGAAACGGTGACTTGTGGCTCGCCCATTTAACGTAGTTACATCCAAAGTAAAACTTGCCAATGACGTTGTTTCGTCTTTGCACGTTCTCTTTACTTAGAAGGTATTTTGTAAATTAAATACTTTAAATGCAGAAAAACTTCTTATATATACTTCTTAAATAAATTTTTTGTATTTTATGACATCTATTTATCATTTAAACACATTTAACTTTTTCAAATTCAAAAATAACCTAGATCCATTTCTCAAGACATACTCTGCCTTTCCAAGTTAAGGTGAAACAAAGTATAGTTAACTTATAGTGACGAATACAAAGGCTGTGAGAGTAGACTGTCCTCTCGTTCAGTAGCAAGTTGGCAACTGCATTCTTGATGCTGAATCGGTGCCCCTGTTTCTGCTAACATGACGAATTGAGAATGTTGTAAGATACTTTGACATTATATGACGATCTCTAAAACTAATTAATAAATCTAAAGCAGGTACTGTGTACTTTTAGACCTTATTATATCAGCTAGAAATTTCAAAGGTAGTTATATTTTCGGTAATTTGTTGAAGTTGTGAGCAACTTTTTTTGTTTATTGTATTTTTTTGAACCTTGAATGTCTTCTTAGATCAATTTTAACAGTTAAACTGGGAATCCAGTGTGGCTTTTGTGTAGAGTTCGTTTGTATTGTTTACGAAAAAAAGTCTGATCCACAAACGTATCTGAATTGTGATCTAAACATGAAATTTATTTTATAAACAATGGTATGATTCAAGGCAAAAATATGTAGTCTGTGAGCTTTTCACCCTGGGCACAGCATTTGATTCCTTTTCTGAATTGCTCTTATGAGTGCTGTTTTTTATTTATTATTTTTATTTATTTATTTTTTTTAAAGAGTTAACTAATGAATCCAAATAAATTCGTAATTCAATGTTACTCATTTGTATAAATCTCTTAGTATATTTTTTTAAAATTAAAATTTTTTTACACGCTGTTTATAAGCACGCTACCACGTTGCTTATACATTTATAGTAATGGTAGTAAATTAAGTTGAAGGAACTTCATTTTTTAAATATTACTTTATCGTTTAAATATCTGAATGCGTAGAGATCACTTAAAAAGTTATATCTGTAATTTAACAACCACTCAGCTAAGAACCGATTACGTTTCGTGCTTTAAGCGAATTTTCTGGCTTAGTTGTTAAAATTTCGGTCTAAAATTGAAAAGGCGTATTTTGTACTGTATCCATTTTCCTGAACACATTTTGAACAATGTCTAAAATAAAAAGCTCACCGACAGACGATGTGATATCCTTATATGAGAATTTAAACAAACAAAGTGTAGTATTAGAATGTTTAATTGGACATTACTTCAAGTTCTTTGTAGAAAAAAGATAAACAGTAGTGTCACCAGGAAAGCGTTTGTAAGATTCAATTCAATATAAAGAAGTACATCTTGATATTATAATTTATAATTTAATTCGAATATTTCATAAATATTATGCATGTATGAAAAAATAAAAAATAAGATATTGCTACGCTATTAATTATATTGAATTTATAATTTAAAAAAAAAAAAAAACATTTATCTAGAAAAGAGCATTTACAATACCAGAATCCTAGTTTAACGACCAAATAAAGACACAGTCATTTGCAAATGAAAATAATTGTATTTATTCAAGCCATTTTATACAACTAGTTATACTATCAGAGAGAATTATTTCGTAATTCCTTCAATATTACTTCATAAGCTACTAATTTTATTAAGAATAATGACTCAAGAAAAGTATCATACGTAACAAAAAATGATAAACAAGACAAATACAGCTGATGAGAAAATGAGTTATTGAATATAAATGTTTCAAAAAATAACTTTAAGAGAGCGTTCTAAAAATTATTTAAGTTTTTGATTATTTTTTTTGTCTAGGAAGAATAATGAAACAATTTGTTATTTTCTTTTTATGTTATAACGTTATATTTGAAGTCTTCACATTTTTGTTCAATTTTTTATAAAATATGGCTCAACGTAGAGTGCATATTTTTTTAAGCACTCATAAAATGGAGTAACTTCTAGGCCCCTCCCCCATAAAGTTCAAAGAGAATACGAAGTTCTATTTAAAACTTTTAAAAGCTGAAAAAAACTATGGTTCGTAGGATTTTATTATATTTTGAAAGTCGAAAAATAACAGAAATTACAAAGGTTTGAAAAAAGAGTTTTTTTTTTCTTTTTGTGTAAGAAATGATATATTTAAGCTTAAAATAAAAACACTACATTGCATTGTAGATAATTTTAAGAAAATCAACGACTATAGACTAAAATGAAATAACTTATTCCTTTTTGAACTGTTATAACTTAATACTCTAACACTTTAAATGAATTAATTACATATAAAAAATGTGTAGAAAATTGAAGTAAATAACAGTTTAGTACTTTACCTGGTTAAGCTACCTTGAATTTAAAAAACAGGGACACTGAATTTTAGTTTCTCAAGTTCCTGTTAAAGTAGACTTCATACGATTTGTAGATAGATATAAATTTTTAAAAGGATATTTTTATATAAATGACAGTATAAAACAGAGAAGAATTTAAAACTTACCTGAAAAATAATTCAATTGGTGTAAGAAAAATTGGTCTAAACTTCAAAAAGTGAAAAATTAGTAATATTATAATTACCTGATAGCTAGCCAATGGAATGGATCAAAAATGGCTTACAAAAGGCAGAAGTTTATATGAAATTTAATTAGGCAATGTATGTTTATCAGTTTACCGATGAAGATAAATTGAATTTTATGGTTTTAGTATTATTTATGGTTAAACTTATAAATACTTTAAATACTTTAAAATAAATTTAAGAATGAATACCAACCATCAAATGTACAGGCAAAATTAGTCGATTCTAGATTAGTATGGCTTGCTTGCATCTTTTGATCTTTTAAGTTGCACCTTTAGACGTTTCATTCCAATTTGGAATCCATTCATTGCCTGGATTGCAGTTTGTGCACTACTTGGATTGTCGTAACTAACAAATCCTGCAAATATGTAATTGAAATATTAGAATTTTAGTGCTATATATGAAACTTGAACGGACCAATATCGCCATGTAAGCGTCATGAAACTAACTTACTCGTTGAAAATGCTGCGTGATATGGCTAAAAATCCTTATATTATTTTATCATTCTTATAATTATAAATTTATAATTATATTATTATTAATTATTAAAATTATACCTGGCAGAATGTAAGCTTGAAACTTCCGGATCGTTATCCCTTTGACGCAGATGGGACACCGGTGTCCCTTATTTAAAAAAAAAAATTTCTGACTTTTTTTTCTGAAAATATATTTTACTTTTTTTAATTATAAAAACTGTCTGATAGTTACTAAAAAAAATCTGTTAGATTACTAGAATTATATTTGTACTAAAATATAAAATTAAAAAAAAGAGGTTGAAATTGTTTTCCATATTCAAAAAATTATCGATAGTATTATTAATAGTAAATTAAAGAAATTTCAATGATGAGTAACTGTTTCTCTTAGATATAAATAATTGCTATTAAGTGCAATTGCTGTTTAAAACTGAACCGTGTTTGCGTGTTTCTACCTTAACGTAGAAAAAACACTGGTGTTTCATGCTGTATATCACAACCAAAAATTATTCAAATGCTAAATATAATATTTTAAACTTATTTTGACCTAAATTAAAACAAAATAATGAAAAAAGTATGAAAAATATGGTTATTAAAAGTTCTGTGTCAAAGGGTAAATAATAAAAAAAGTATTCATATAGAACACAGCGTGCATAAACACAATGTATTTTTCGGCATATTTC
Organism: Parasteatoda lunata; assembly: GCA_949128135.1. Classification (NCBI taxonomy): domain Eukaryota; kingdom Metazoa; phylum Arthropoda; class Arachnida; order Araneae; family Theridiidae; genus Parasteatoda; species Parasteatoda lunata. The sequence goes on along the minus strand of OX421980.1, from coordinate 34,784,280 downwards.
TATTCATATTTACCTTATGGATAGAATATATTAATGAAATTAACGAAATGCATTATGAGAGCATTTATAAGAAAGACAAATTTTAAGAATTGAAAAAAATTTCAATCAATTTTTATTAAGTTAGTGGATGAAATAAAATTTATTTCTTCTTATTAAAATATTTGAAGAAAGAAAATATGAAAATCAAAACAATTGTGATAGAATTGTGAAACAAATTTTTAACAGTCATTAAAACACAATTTAATGAAATATACTTACCAAAGCATTTGCTAAGATTGGTCTGTTTGTCAATAAAAACTTTGGCGGAAATGACATTACCAAATGGCATAAAAGTTTGGGCTAAATCAGTATCATTAAACTCTTGTGGTAAATGGTATATAAACAAATTTGCTCCCTCTGGACCTGAAAAATTGAAATATTTGTAGTTTTTAATAATAAACAATAAATTTTGATTGTCAACAAGAGGTAGAAAAAAAAAGATGTATCAGTGAAACTACATTTCAATAAAAATAACCAGAATGTAATTTTGAATAGTTTCATTAATAAAATCATACTATAGAAAGCTTTTTTTTTTATAGAAAGTATTATATTTTGGTCCTAATAGTTTTTAATGCATTTCAATTCTCAGACGAAATACTCAGAATATATTGTAAATCAGAATCGTTTTTTTTATATAATTGTGTGTGTGTGTTTTTGCTCAACGTGAATAATGACTATTATTTTGAAATTTTGCATTTTTTAGGCATGAAAACTAACTCTCAATTGCTTAGTAAATTATAAGATATTTTGATATGTCTAAAATTTATATAAGAAAAACTATAAAAAAATATAAGGCTGATATTAGTTTTGCTAACTTTACAACATGGATGAAACTGTGCGATGCATAATGGCAATTTCCAAGTTGACTCATGATGAATTTAACTTATATAGGAGTAACTTAAGTTTCAATAGAAATTAATTAAGAATATAAGATTGAGCAGGGTATATTATTTTGAAATATATTTTAAATGTCATTGAATAGTATGTAAAATCAGTATTTGAATGAATTTAAAAAAAAAAAAAACCCATTACTTTTAAACAGACAAAATACTGAAGTCAAAAAACAATAAAAAAAAATTATATATCTACCTTCAATTTGTTTTCCAGCAGGATTCGGAGTTTGAAGACCTAATTGTGCAAATGGTAAAGCTGTAAAAATAAATTTTATTATTTATTATAAGCACATATAATTATAATTATAAATGTTTTCATAATAGCTTATTAATGTAGCAGACATTTCTTGGATTTATCTGAACTTTTAAGGTGTTTAACCAGATAGTATTAGTTCATATTCTCTGAGGGTGTAAAAACAATAATGTGGGTTTGTGCGTCGATCTTTGTTTTAACGTTTCTTATGCTAAATTAAATTAAAAATTTTTTGAATCATCCCAATTTGCATTTTTTATAAATTTTTGCAAAATCACCAAAGATCATTTCACGTCTCCAAACATTAGCTTACCGCCATGCTATGTACGCATTTTGTGGCGTGGTGCACTGTTCAGGGCTTTTACAAAAATCGAAGGTATTTTTGAGTCATATGTGAGGTTATTGTGAGGTGTCAAGGTTGATTTGAGGTTTATTTGAAGTTGATTTCAAAAACAACCTTAAAAGTTTAACCTCCGAAGGTTGTGAAGTTGTTTATTCACACTTGAGGTTCTTTTGAGGTTGATAGAAGTCTACTTCAGAGCAACCAGTTTAGAGAGGTTGTTTTTGAAGTGTAAGGATTATTTTTTCTACACTTCAAGCAAATACGTATATTTGAGGTGTGAATAATTTCACCCAATCTAAGCTAAAATTATTTCTGAGTTTCATATGAGGTTGATTTTGTGAGGTGTAAATGAGGTTAAAATTGAGGTTTATTAATGATGTTATTTTTAGTGCAAAACATTACCTCATTTTCTAGCTCAGGTATATATTTTTACGTCTGTCAACCTCAAAACACCATATTTTTTTGTAAGGATGAAGGGACTTCAGCGGAGCGGGCTGCATTAATGAAAGGGTTAAGATAAACTTACTTCTAAACGAAACTAATTCAGGTAATAAATTACTGTCCTAAAACAATGTTTTTAAAATGTAGAAATATGCAGTAGCTGTGGGATTTATTATAAAAAATAATCAAATTTGTAAATTTAATCTTTTGATTAAATTTAAATTGTGCTTTTTGATTGTGCTTTCAAAATGCACATCTTAAAGCACACATTAAAACTTTTTTGAGCCACTGTTTGAAACTTAAACTGAAACGACCACAGTATTTTAACTGCGACTTTCGATCAAATCATTTTTACTTGGAAGCACACCTAATCTGAACGTAATGCTTTATCTTAAATAGAAATGCTTTACTTTAAACCAGATATATATTTATAATTAGATTAAGTTCTAATTTCGACTTAGTTGTTCGGATTTTAAACTAGCTGCCTCAGTTCTAACCTAGTTACATTGATTTTAGCAAAGTTGATTCAGCTTTCATCTAGTTTCTATTTTAATCAAGTTGCTTACATTTTAACCTAGTTTTAGGGGTGCTATAGACAAATGATATGCTCATATATGATCATTTAATCTACAGTTAGTATATACATTGTAAAAGAGCGTAGGCTTCGAGAAGTGTATTAAAGAAGAAATGCATACGAACCAGAATAAGGTTGTAAGCCAGAATATGCTTGTGTCAAAGCATCTAAAGAAGCTCCATTAGTTGTCAAAGCAGTTTTTCCACCAATTCTTTAAACATAAGAATTTTTGTTAGTGATATATATACAGTTTAAAGATTTTTAAACTAAAACAAATGTGATTTATCTTATCACTTTACAGCTCTTCAGATAAAATTATTAAAACGGTATAATGTTAGAAAGTTTGGAGCTTGTTAAAAATATCATTAAAAATTATTGTGATCTGAATATGACGCTAAGTTAAAAATTTAATACGCAATTTTCATATCTGATTACTCGTTACCATAGTTCAACTTGAACAAACGCTTGTTTCAATTTAACATTTAGGGTTGCAGTATCATATTTTGGTTTGTTTCCTATTATGGTTCAAGGTATCTATATTATTATTCAACGTTGTGCCAATATTCCTGACAGTGTATTGTTTATTTTTAAAAATCTTAAATATTTTTGAACAGTGAACAATAAACAAGCACTGCCAATTTGCTTATTAGTGAGAGAATTGTAACTGTGAAAATAGGTTTTTAACGAAATATTTTCTGTTGTGTAAAAAATATTCTGAATTGATTAAATACAATGTTTGTTAACTAGTTGGCGAATCTAGCAATTTAATTCATTTTAGACAAATTTTCTTAAATAGTAGTATTTAAACAAATTTTTATAGCATAGCGTAGTAAAATGATAATGTATCTATAAAGATTCAGCAAAATCTTTAAAGTTGATGTTATAAAAGAACGAAAACACATTTTTCCTTTATTGCCTGTTATTTACTGTTGTTATTTATGTTTAAAGTAAAAATTAAATTATATCCAATATATGTATAGTAGAAGAATTACGTAAATACAAACACGTTTCAACATTGTCCGTTATTGTGTAACATATAAAATAAATTTAAATTGTTACTAATAAGAATTTGTAATGTTTTTTTAATTTTAATTTTTAAAAATTTTTTTGGTCTTGTTTTTTGATATAAAAAAGTATTATGAGAGTATCAAATTTGAACATCAAGATTTGTTTGTTAGACAGTGATGTTTATTAAAGTTTTTAATTAGGCATAATTAAAAAATCAAAATTGATTTCCAAAAAGTTTTTTCAAACTGAAACGTTTATTAAACTCTTACATCCAATGAAAAGAAGAAATTTTTATATTCTTTTCTTTGAAAAATTTATTATTGATTTAAAGAAATAATGGTTTCATTAGAATTGCTTATAAAATATATTATTAAAAGAGCTTACCCATTCACTGCAGATAAACTGCTTAGTGATGAGTTTGTTATTCCTAGTGCCATACTTGTAACAGGGCTCAAAGAATTTATTCCACTTAAAGAAGAATTTGTATTGGAATTATTTCCTGAAATAAAAAAAGTGACAAAATGAAATATACTTTCTCGCGCAATGAAAAAATGATTAGTTTGTAAAAAACACCATATTATTTTCTACATTCTACAAACATATTCCAAATCTAGATATAAAATTTTCAAAAATAAATAATTATTGAATAAGCTTAATTTCTTTAAATGAAAATTTTTTTGTTAGAATTTAAAATTTTTGTTATGCAACATTTTAATATCTTGGTTAAATGGTTGGGATATTGTTTTATTTACAAGGATTGGCGTGTATTTTAGGTCATTAAAATTTTGAAAATGTGTAACGTATATCCTAAACTGCAAGCTATCAAAGTCAGGGAGCTAAATAATTTGAAACAGGGAGCGAATGTCTACTAATATTAGAACGAATATCTATTGACATAAGAGATGACTAAAACGGCGCTCTTAGTGGCGAAATTCTTGTCTCGTAAACATTATGAAATGCTAGTTATTTATGAAATTTGAATTTCAATAGAAGGAATAAAAATATGATAATTTTTGTTAAATATTTAAAGCAATAGAATGAAAATTTAATAAGTCATCGAACCCACTATTATCAGGTATCTTTATGCCGGGTGTTCAGTAATCATGGTTTTTAAAATACATTTATAAACTCCTTTTCAAAAATGAAGTTGAAACTATACTTGCATTAAGGATCGTAAATTGATATTTAAGAAAGGAAATGCAAAAATGTTATCACTATTGAGGAGGAAGATAAACATCAAAACTTGTTTGATTGCCGGAGTGAATTGAGAGTTTGTGAAGGGCGATTATCAGAAACATCTTCAAATAACTTCCGTCTGTCAAATCGGTACTTCAAAAGAGACCGTTGAATCTGGATTTCCTAGGACTGGAACAAACCACCGCCATCCCACTGTAGAAACTGAAGTTTCACTGATGCAGGGCAATGAGACATTCCACTGTAGAAGCTCATGTTTCACGGACGCAAAACAATGAGACCTCATGCCAAGAGTTGTAGATCACTTAGTCGCCAGAGGAGTTACCAAGGGTGAACCACTAGGAAGTTGATCTACTTTTACACCACTTTTATGGTGAATTAGTGGCCACATCCATGGCCATTAAGTAGTTATTGTTCACAAATTTGAAAAAAAAAAAAAAAGCAGCAGCTTTTTTCATAAGTTTTCAAGCGACCAAATTAATTAGTTCCATTAAATTCCCATTGATATCTGAGACTTTTCAGTGCCAAGAAATCTTACCCAAAGTGGAAAACAAATGGTTCTTTAATTAATGAAAGGTCAATGCCACCCATCTGCATCGCATAGATGTGAAAATCAAGCCTATTTACGAACTATGTGATTCTAGAGAAGTAATGGAAAGGGACCACTTGCTTCGATGTGGGGACTTATGTCGAGATGCGGAGAAGCAGGAGGAATCATTTGGCAATGACTCTAGTCTTCTTTTTGTTCTATTTAACATTTTTCTTGGTCATTAGAAATTAAAAGCAAAAGAAAAAAAAATTGTCAAGCTTGTTTTAATTTTTTTTAATCCAGTCTTTCTTCAATAGGATTCCTCAGAGTTTTTAACACTTTTGTATTTTCGACAGCAAATATAAAAGAATTTTGACACTTTCAAATTTTTAAAATTTTTTAAAAAAAATATATGTTTAGGATGGAGATTAAGTAACAACTTTTACATGGGTAACAACTTTTACATTGACCATGCAAGTATGATTACTTTTTCAGATTTTCTCTTGTAACTGTATTCAATAAACTTATTCTTTAATAACATACATTTTGAGATCACTAGAATGTAGAGATAGTTAATGCTCAACAAATGGTATTAGCTAATCAACAGTAATAAATTTTATTAGGTACCATGTGATAAAATTTTTCCTGGAAATTTTAAAAAATTCATATTTTTAAGAAAAATTATTGTAACTTTTTTAGTAAAAGTATTAAAGGGCATTTATAAAGCATTCCTTAGAAATCTAATTAAAAAAATTCAAATTTGATTGATCAAAAAATTCAAAGAGATAGTTAATGCTCAACAAATGGTATTAGCTAATCAACAGTAATAAATTTTATTAGGTACCATGTGATAAAATTTTTCCTGGAAATTTTAAAAAATTCATATTTTTAAGAAAAATTATTGTAACTTTTTTAGTAAAAGTATTAAAGGGCATTTATAAAGCATTCCTTAGAAATCTAATTAAAAAAATTCAAATTTGTTTCTGGACTTACAATTAAAACGATTTTTAGATATATTTTAGAAAATAAGCTGGAATGAATTAACTTTTTTTTTAAGAAAGAGTTTTTGGAGACAAAACAAATGGGTAGCATTTGGAATAATTTGATTTTCAAGAGCTAATATTTTATCAATACGATATTTTTATAATTAATTTTGTCAAGTCATATATATTTTTTTAAAATTTTTTAAACCTGAGCATGCTGATCAAATTGTAAAGCATCTTCTGAAACAAATGTTTTAGGTTTTTTTCTTGGCAAATGGTGCTCTGTGTTTATTTTCATATTACAATAGGAGTTAAAGAAGCTTCGCAATTTATTTTGTCTTATTTGACATTATTTCTTATCACAATAAGCATTAATTTTATGAATTTCTTCAAAAGTAATAGTTACAACTAAATCATGAAGCTTTTTGAGTAACTAATTTATAACTTAGTAGTTTAAATTTTAACATTTACGTACCATGGGTGGGTAAGCTAAGACCGGAGGAATTAGAAGTATTTCCAGCAGCAGCTAGTGCAGCAAGGTTTTGAACTAAAACTGGAGACAGACCTGTAATTCACAACAGCTTTAATTAAAGCAACACAGTTAAACGGTTACGAATTTATCGTTATTTCTATTTGTCGTTATTTCTATAGCGAAATTACGAAAAAAGTAAACAATTATAAAACTATTATAAAACAATTAAAATAACTAGTTTAAATTTCCCTATTGAATTAATTGTTTAGAAGTTCCTATTTAAATTTATATTACGATTATTTAATGTCTAATTTTAAAGTTAGCATATTAGGTTTTTTTATAATTTTATTTCGTTATATTTCACAATTAATTCTAATTTTATTAACTCTATTTTATTTTACTGTTTTAGAAGTTTAAACTAAAGTTAAAAACTTTTGAGTTAAACTATAAAAAATACGGGATTAAATAACGGTATAATGTACTGGAACTCTGGGTGCATCTTCCGCAAAATCCATTTTCAAAGTAATTTTTACACGGTAATATTAATTTAATTAGAATGATTTAGTGATTTTACAGTAATCACTATTGTAAAAATTACGGAACGGTGTATCAAATGTTTTGCTCCGTAACATGTTGTTGTAAAAATAGATTTTACAGTAAAAAAGTACCAGCATAATAAGTGCCAGTATTTTTTACCGCCATTTGATTCGAGATTTTATAAAAGTGCATAACACTCTTAGCAATACATAATTAAATTGGACTGTGGTTGTTTAAATATTATATCAAATTTTAAATGTTTGTAAGCAGTTAGATTTTTTTTAATAAAATTAACCATGGATTAAATTTGGAATTTCTATATTGAAAATTTTTGATGTGATGAATTTTATCAAATCAATTATGTAGACATTATTATGTAGATTTTATTCTTTGATGGTTTTGGAAATTAGTAAATTACATTATTTTTCTAACGATTAATATACAAAATCTGGCTGTGCAATGTGGATAATGCAAGTTGAAATGCTATTTTTTTTCTCCAAGCGTGACCGTCAGAGGGTTAAACAACGTAAGAGTCTTCATTCTTTTTCATCTTTTAATAAAACAGATGAGACCATCGGAGAGTACTCAAAAACTTAGAAGTGATTAATTAAAAACTTTTTTTAATAACTTGAAAGCCAACATTTAAAGCCAATTTAAAATTTTTATGATATTTTAAATGTAAATTGACAGTAAGAAACTGGTATGGTTTAATAACTAAGAATACTTAAAATGTATGGAATTATAAAATAAATTGTTACTGGGGAACAAATACACGGTAATTTTTTTTTTATTCATGCAAATGCTTGGTCTTGCCTAATTCGGGTAAGGGGATTTCAAATCTGAAATTAGTTTTGCTTCTTAAGCAACAGATTTATTTTTAAAATGACACTTTATACTGTTTACCAAAACGCGCAAGTCTTAAAACGTTATATATATATAACAGGGGGTCGCGTAAATGATGCGACGAACTTCTATGGGTGTTAGGGCACACCAGCAAGATATAAACTGCATAGAAACCCGGAAATGTCGTTGCACACTGCTAGGGGCGTTTCCCTGTTATGCTCCTTTCAAAGGCATATAAAGAAACAGTTCATAATAGGGAAACGCCTCTAGTGGCGTATGATGACGTTTCCGGGCATGAGTGAATACAATTTTAATACGAATGATGCGCCCTAACTCCCTTAGATGCTCGTCGCATGATTTACGTGACCCCCTGTTTTATATAACGTTTCTAAGCTTTTTTTTAAAATTTTATTTTTTATTTATTTGTTTTATAACCGTCGTTGAACAGCAGACCCAATTTTATGAATTTACGACTACTAATGTTCAACTCCGCAGCCTTGTAATTTTGAACTCGATCCAGAAGACAAGGGAACTCTTGGGTCGACTATTGGGAGAAATTTGCCTTCGTAGAGGACTTCGTGGAGTTAACCCGCATTTGCGTTACATGGAGAGGCAGACCGTGAGAACCTCCCACGTTTAGCCAGACGGCAAGGGGACTCTAACCCATGATCCGTTTACAACTGAGGATATTTCACGTCAGCACTGAGGGCGGTGCAAATCGGATGCGGAATTCGTATCGACTGGGTATCGAACCCGGTTCGCCGCATTGGAAAGCTATCGCTCTATCCCCTGCTCACGTTTCTAAGTTTGTACATTTCAACAAAAAATAGACTAAAAATGTCATTTAAAAAATTGTAGCTCGGGGAGAGAAACCGATTGAAGTTTTGAAATCAGCAATAAAAAGTATCTAAGATCTATTAAAAATTTCATGCAACAGAAAATTAAAAATAATTTGTTCCCCGTGCTATTATTGGCACATCTTAATTTCAAAATACATTCTTAAGTAATAGTTTGATTTAATTAAATAATATGAAAACAGGAAACACTTACCAGAGGAGCTTGTTAAGCTTGCTAAAGCAGCAATACTCTGTAAACTAGCTGTATTAAGGTCTGAAAATAGCAAAATTGAATTAAAATTTTTGAAAATTTGTTAAATTGTATTTATTTGTCAATCAATAATAAAATACAAAATTGTTTTATCTAACCTGAAGTATTATTCCCAGGACTAGACAAGCCAATGCTTGGACTTACTGTCTGTCCTGTTAAACTTTGCAAATTTAGTGAATTAAGACCTAAAATGAAATTAATTATGTTAAATTAGTTAATAGCAAAAAATAAAAATTCATTGAAATATATAAATCATAAACAAAATAATATGTAATAATTAGTAGTGAATAATATTTAAACGAAATAACATTTATACAAAACATATACTAAAAATGTTTAAAAGACTGCATAAATAATAAAGTAGCTGCATAAAACTTGTTAAGTAATTGCATATTCGAAATTTTTTGCATTGTTATTGCCTTTGCATATTTGCGCATTGTTTTGGCTTTTTAGAATAAAAACTGAATAAGAAAGCTTCAAACTTTTGGCACTGAAGTGTAAAAGAGAAGAAATTTTTGGAACAACCTAGCAAACTTATTTCTTAAATTTTACATTAGCAATCCGTAAAAAAGAAAATTTTAGGGTTAAAAGTAATGTAAATATATAAAGTATTATAACATGAAAGCGGACCATATTTAAAAACGTAACTCTTTTAAATCGTAATAAAATGAAAATGTAGACATTTTCAAAAGATAAAAATTATAAAAGAGCAAATACGCATTTTGTAATTTTAATTTATTAAGTTCCAAAAACATTTTCCGTTGAAATAACATAATTTAAAATGAAATCTATAGATGTAAAATGTAAAAGAAGTCCTAAATATGTAAAGAACATCAATGTTATTACATCAAGGTTAGATTTAGACTATTTTAAAACTTGATACATAGAAAACTTCACACATCCGAATGAATTAAATTTATATGAATAAAATTCAGGTTAGTAGATCACACCTGTTGCAATGCTTAAGATTCTATTTTTTAAAAATATATATTTTATTTAGTTTTAGGGTAAAAATAACTAGCAACTAGGGTTATATAAATATATGTTAATTTTTATAAAAAGTTCAAAATGTTTGCATGCCTGCGTCATGACCGTATTTATCAAGTATTGATTTTAACAAAAGATAACATATTATACAGAGCTACTATAAATACTTTAAATAAAAATTTATTATTAAACCAACTAACAATTATAATACTGAGAAATAGGAAAAATATTTTTGTTTGAGTATATGTAATACATAATATTGAAATTAGATAGCCAAGAGTTAATTTAATGGTTCAATAGAACGTAATATATATATATATTCTTGATTCATTTATGAAAAGTTTAAAATTTCTATTACATTACCAAAACATCAAACTGCAGTAATATTGTAATTTTAGATAAAAAATAAATTACGAAAATTTAATATAGTTACCAGATCATTCAACAAAAAATTCATTGTTGAGATGAAAAATAAACAGACAAGAAAACTTAGACCTACTTCAAAACAGGAAGGGTTCCAGAAACCTATGACTATATAAAGCTTAGTTTGATTTAAAATGAGCTTAAAATATACACTTTAGGGAAGATTTTCTTTTTTATACATAATTTATCTTCATAATAATTAAAACGTTAAAATGACAGAAAAGTATGAAGGTAAAGATTATAAACTTAATAACAATGTTAAATATGTATAAAGGTTAAACAAAAATTAATCAAAAATTTTAAAAAATGAAATAAATCTAGTCGCATGGAAAAAAGTGAAAGAAAAAAATGCTTGCATAATTTAAGAATTTCTGCTACATATTCTATATGAAACATTTATTTTTGCGAGCTAGAACTTTTAAGATGTGACGATTTTTCTATCAACTACAAAGACTGTTAATTGGGTAATCTGCAATATTTGATGCAAATAGTATATTGCAGCAATATTTAATATATGATGTATGTTTTTTTAAAAGTATACATATATAAATTATCAAGTATACTATAAATTATAATGAAGAAGTTTGTTCTTAAAACTGCAAAATTTGATGCAATTATTTAATGTATGCAGTATGTTTTTTTTTCAAATATACAAACCTTTGGTGCCCCACGATACGTAAAAAACTTCTAAAAGCAGTTTTTTGATAAAATGTAAAAAAATATTTATTGAAACGCTATTTAAGTTTATGATTTTTGCATATTATCTGTTATATACAAAATTTCCCAAGACTTTAATAAAGTTTAGTGTATATAATAATACTAACTGTAATTGCTCTCAAACGTGCGCTTCTGGGCTGAATAATCTATTTCAAAAAATAGTATCACTTACTGTTATGAACTTGCAAATTCTATTTAATGACATTTCTAACATGTTTAAAAAGACAATCTTTTGCTTTCCAAAATAAAAATAATAGAGCTCATGAAAATGTTATTCTATCTTTTTTTCGAATTTAATTATACAAGGTATTTTTTTTTTTTTGGAATTAAATTTAGACCTTTTTTTATTAAATTTTCAATAATTAGGTATATCTTTGATTTTTTTTTGTTTTTATTTTCATAAAAATATTTGTAAGTTATTTTTTTAAACTAAGTCAATTTTATTTATAATATTATTTAAATTAGATATTAATTTTTTTAGAATAATTATTGAATTATTTTATAATTAGAATAATTATTGCGGCGTATAGTTATTATTATTTTAAGAATAGGAACCTTAAAAATATACTGACATTTTTTAATACAAACTTTTTTCGCTGAAACAATATCTTTAAACATCTAAAAAACTCCTAATATCATGAATTATACATTTCTTCACACTTTTTTAAGAAATATGTATTGAGTAAACGATTACTTTAGAGAAATTTCTAAAAATGTTTTTAATAAAGGGTTGTTTTTAGATTTCTTAATTTTATTTAAATTGAAATTTAAAAAAGAATAACCAATAACAAAAATGTAGTTTCGGATTACTAAAATACGGAGAATTTGCAAACAATATGTTAGATCAAGAAGAAGTTAGAGCCCCCCAAAAAAAAAATGTTTATAGTACAGCAATTGTACCATCAGAAAATAAAAGTTATGGACTAAAACGTTAGAAAGCAAACAAGTAATCATGCATCGAAAATATTACCTTTAAAACAAAAATATTTAATTAGTTTGAAGGTATACCTGTACTGCCAGTATTTGCAGATGCTTGAGCAGCAGCTAAAGCAGCTATTTGTTGTGGCAAGCTGAGAGAACTAAGACCTACAGATAATACAGTCATATAGCATGCAAAACGATACAAGACATCTCAGTAGTACACATAAACACAAACAAAAGATAAACATAAAATTCGCGTCATGGATGATAGACTGTTGAAAAGGAATCTTCAATTGATTGTTAGTAAAATATACAGATGGCGTTAGCAGTGCCTTCAAAATAAAACTGAAACTTAATTCCTGAACATTTGATTCGATTCAATATTATCATAAATTCAGACAGATGAAGACTGTTAAGATTCAAACTTGAAAAAATAAATTCCATGGTGTTAAATCTTGTTGTTGTTTTCCATTAAAGTCTTGTTGTTATAACTCGAAAACCTCCTTTTAATGAACCAAAACCGCTGAACCATCGATTTGGGATTATGAACTTCGATAATAGTTAACAACGAACGTTTTTAAAATTAGTAAGGAATAAAATGTAATGAAGGTTTGAATATACATATAAAAAAGGAAATGTTGTGATTAACTAATATTTTGAGTGGATTTTCTAATTTTACCCCCCCCCCCAATAGACCCGTTATTTAATAAAAAAATTTGCTAATTATTGCTTTTAAAAAATTGCTTTTAAGAAATAGCTAAAAAACATTGAACAAATGCAAGGAGTTAGATTCAAACAGCTGTTTTACTGGTATACACAAGAGTTGCCATTAGCTTAAAGATAAAAAAAAAAGAGTAATCAATTGCATAGATTAATTTCAGCTCAGTTAATACATTAATTTTAGCGATGTAGCTCATACTTTTATTTTTAGAAAAAAGATTTTAAAAAACAGCTAGAAAATTAAATCCCAAATGAAAGAAGTTACATTCAAACACCTGTTTAACTGCAATAGACTAGCGTTGTCATTAGCTTAAAGATAAAAAAAACGAGTAATTGATTGTATAGATCAATTTTAAGTTTCAACTCCGGTGATGGATGTTTAGAATAAACTACGGTTTTGTAAATTTTTAAATTGGGTATTTTACTTTGTTCTTAATTTTGATTATTAGCCTATTAAAATTTGATTATTAGTTTTTTCTCCAACCATTTTAAAACATAAATTAAACTCAGTCTATGATTTTTAATACAATTTTTATGCATAAAATTGATTTTAAACAAAACTAGTTGAAACTAGTGGTAAAATCTTATATCAATTCCTTTGATTTGAAAATTAGAAGAATTTTTAAAAATATTATTTGAAAATCTACGTTTAAAATTATAAACATTTTCTATGAATGATTAAACAAGGCTTTAATTGATAATATAATGTCATGTTTCTTAATTAATAAACGGATATGATTAGAGTTTTACAAAAAAAGTTCTATGATAAAAATATTTGCATCATTGAAAATTAGTATTAAACTATTAAAAGCTACTAAAGCAAGTAAAATAATTAAGATATTAGTAATAAATAGCATTAAAAATAAGTATTTTATGCTAATTTATCTTTTTAATAAAATAGAGAAAGGTGAGTTCTTACCACTAGAAACCTGAGGGACATTAGCAAATGCACCAAATCCTGTTTGGGATGCAGCCTAAAAATTAATAGCAATTTAAATGTTGTACAAATTTGGTTTCTATTTTTAATTTAAAAATTAGTTTTTTTTACGGAATCTGTCTCATTTTAAATAAAAGTTAATTTACAGATAGAGATCAAAATATTTATTTTAACTTTTTGGTATAAAGATATTTCATTTAAATATATTTGAGTCAAATACTTTTAACGCACTTTTTAAGAGCGAATTTAACAAATTTGCTGACGAGGTATCAAGGAATTAGATACAATTGTAGCAAATAAACATTGTCCAAAATTAGAAAGCTTTAATTTTCTTAATATTTTTGTCTAATTTTTCACTTTTTCTTAAACTATAATTACATAATTTAAAATATGGATATTTTTCTCTTCAAGGAAATGGCTAAATTTGCTATAATTTTTTTAAAAACCAGCATGAGTTGTTTACACCTTATGAAACACTTCTAAAAATTGCGATAATGTAAAATTAATTATAAAAAATTCATTAAGTAATAATTTCGCAGCACTACATTGTTTTTTCATTCCTTTTATTTATTTTTGATTTTCTCTATAGGTATAAGTACGAAATAATTAGAAGTAAAAATTTAACCTCATTTTGTGTTTTAAATAGTTATCCAACGTTAATTTATTTAATTGAATTAAAATGCCAAAAAAATGTAGGTAGAGATTTTGAGAAAGAGAGGTAGAGATTTTGTGAAACATTTAATTGAATATTTTACTTACTTCATAATAAATATTGCACTTAATATTATATGTAGTACTTATTCTATAGTGGATGCTGTATTTAATATTGCAATTACTCTGAAAAGAACATTTTACTTAAGAAACTCTTCATTATTTTAACAACATTGCAACGAAAGATAATTTTCAAAATTGAATTTTGTCACCAGAGTTACTGAATATTATTATTATTTCTTGTGCAGATCTACATATTATTATTGTGCAGATCTACATATCTTCAGTAATTTCTACATACTTTATCATTAATAATAAGTTTTTTCGAATTCTAAAGAAGTGTTATAGACATGTGGTATAACTTTTATTTTAAGTAGGCAATAATTTTTCAGCCAGTATGCACATTAAAATAATGGAATACTAGGAATAATTTCATAACGTAATAATTCATAATTTAAGTATATTGCTTACTTCGTTTACCGTTAAATACTGGGGATTAACTGCAGCTAAATTAGCTATATTAGCCATATTCATAAGATTTGCCATCAACTGATAATGTCTTTTTTGGTCCTTGTCTTTCTGGGTATCTGCAAATTTTACAACAAGTGGACTGTTGCAACCCTGAAATACAACAATATAATAAATGTAATAAAAATGTAAGACATCAAGGTTCTCTTTGTTAGAAGTAAATTAATGTGGAAACAACAAAAATACACAAAATTATCAGTTAGTCATTCGTTTGGTCAATTTGAGCTAATAACATTGAGCTGTTTTTTATGACACTTGGACAAGCCAAGCTCGCCAGCCATTGGCCTTTGCGAATTAAGTAAGTAAGGTGCACCTTTCGTTTGACAAGGGTGAAAGTAGTCTTAGCTTGAAACCTCTGGGGTGGATGGCAACACCACTCGAGAAGCCGCTTTTACAATTTTGACATAGATATGAAGAAGGAAATTTTCTCCTTATCTCTGTACGTATTGTACTTCTCAGCAACTTACCACAGGACTTTCGATTCCACAGATTTTAAGAGCACGTATATCGCATATACTCGATAGTTCATGAACAACCCGCCGATGTTCCTGATAATAGACAACTCCATTTGCGCACGAATTTTTCCTTTCCAAGTGAACCACTTTGATTGATAAAAATACAAAAGGAAAAGATGAAAGATGTTTTAGAATGGCCGGTATATTCTCCAGATCTTAATCCCGTAGAGCTTTGTTCCACAAACTAGACAATGTTTGATAATTTTACCACATTCCACTGAGACGGAGAGGGACGTTGATTGCTTATATTTCAGACCTTTTTGATTTAATATTTTTTATTTGATTGTATTTACACATGCTTTAAAAAACAACAACAAAAAACAATTACATGCTAAGCATCGCACCGATGCTTTAGGCGAAGTCTCTCAGCTCCCAGTTAACCTTTAGTCTATGAAGTATCGTACAAATCAGAGAGAAATAAACCACGGCAAATAAAAGGGATGTAATTTGTTTCTTGGGAGGCCCGGTACCCTTTGAGGAAGTATTAGACATTAATAAAAAACAAAATATATTATTATACCCTATAAACTACTGTTTTCCAAAGTATGTAGTTGATTCAATCAAACTGTCTGATACATTGAAATATCTTGTTTTAACTCATAGTATATTTTATGAAAAAGATGTTTCAGAAAATAGAATCTTATTTTTAGCAACTAAAATAAGATAATGTACGATTTGCTTTTCAATAAATTATATAAATTTAATTACTTAAAACTCACATTTCTTTGAAAAATTCAATAAAAATTAGAAGTTTACTAAACTCTTTACGTTGGAAGTTAGAAAACCTTTGGTGTATTTCCCGAAAGTTTATTCATGTTTGAAAAAAAAGAAATATTAAGTGAATTGTAAATTAGTTTAGTTTTGAATATAATAAGAACTTCTTTTAATCCCGTAAGAAGGAAGAAATATTCCAATAATAAAAGAAATGGACTTTCAAAAACTCAATTTCAGTTGTAATCGCAAATAGGATTTTAGATTGATTTTATTCGGGACATCTAAAAAACAAATTTTCAAAAATATATTTTATTTTTTATTTTGTAAGTTAAACTGTTTATTGCATAATTGATTCAGTACTAAAAAATATTTTTAAAATAATCATCATTGTTTAGTAATTTACGTTTTGTGAGTTTTTAAAATAGTAAAGTTATAGGATTAATTTTATGAAAATTGGTGCTATCCCCGAAAAGAAGTACGGTGTTAACTGAAAAGGAACTGTTAACCATGAAAAAAAAATGAAATTATTCAAATTAAAATTTTCAATTTATATGCTTATAATTTTACAAATAGTTTTCTAAAAGGCATTTTACTTTCTAAAAAACACTAATTTTGTTCGTATATATGGAAATGAGAGGTTTGATGACTTTTTTTGATACCTTCCGCAAATCAGAAAATTATACAAGTGTTAAGTACGGTTCATGTTGTAATTTCTAAAAATTATTTTAGCTTGAACATGACTATTTTTTTAAAAATACAAAAGGCAGCCAAGGTTTGACAAAGTGGAAAGTTCAATTTATTCATGCAGGTATAAAAATGAGTCACATTAAGTGTTTATTTAGTCAAAAAGTATTATTTTAAGTAATATTTACGCACTAAAATAAATGAAATTTTTTTTTAATCCGATATCTACCAATACATAAGGTAATCGGACGTTCTCAAATCTTGAAGACTGTCTTCGAATTTCAATAGTTATCCTCAAAAACTTTTTAAAGACCGAAAATATTTTTAAATCTTAGCATGCGTCCTCAAATGATAAATATCACCGAAAACATCTAATATTTTTTTATACTCAGTAAAATATCAAAATATCTGAAATGCGCATGCTTTTTCTAATCAAGGTGATTTTTTCTTACAGAAAATATAAGCGAAAAGCAAAAAAGCACTAATTTGAAACTCTCTATTCATAATTTCAGAAAAAAAATTTAAATAAGTTTAAATAATCATGTGCTCATTAATTTTAAACGAGCTAAACAACTGCGGATTATCATAACTTATTTCAAAACTGCTCGGATATAAAATCAAGTTCGATGAAGATAGTTCTGTACCTGATATTAGTTATCAGTTAAAAAATATTTGCTGCAGATATAAACTAGTATTTTCCATAAATATATGGGTGTTATCAAATTGTAAAAATTTTTGAGGAAGCTTAGCTGATTTGTACTCAAATCAATGCTTAGAAATATGGTCACCTTACTGATAAATGATTTGATATATGTGATATGTACAAACCGTGCACTCCGCGCCATAATTTTTTCCCATTAAAATCAGAATACTTTTCGAAATCAATTTTTAATTTTTAAAATATATTATCCATATTTAATTACTTTTTGAAGTCATTTCATCCTTTTTGACACTATTTTATGTAACTTAGTCATGCGAACTGTCTTCTAGAGACTATTTGTCCAGGTATAATCTGATTATATCATGTTTTTAAGTACAACTGTTACTATATCAATTTTCAGACTATTGAAACCTTTAAATAAAAAGTAACTTCAAAGCGGGAAATATTAAAAAAAAAAATAATATCTGCTCGGGTTATATAAGTAATTAAATGTTTTTAAATTGTGCCTAAAATTACATTTTGTAATGTGATTTAGAAAAAAAAAGTGAATTGTATTAACCATTTTTGAAAATATTCCGCCTATCTTTATATTTTTCTTATAAACTTAATACCAGTTGAAAACAAGATGAAAGGTAGTGAAGAATCTTTTGATATGTATCTATAAATTATGTTCTTCTGTTGCTGATTTCAGAATCAGCAAATAAACATCTCTTTCGAACAATATAAATTCCATAATGTTTCTTATTTGTTATCAAGATATTCAATTTAAGTTTAGGTAAAAGCTTAACATATCTAAATAAGCTTTTACTTTTTCCAGCGTTATATTAAGATAAATATAAAATAACGCAGAAACAAATAAAAGATCATCTAAAACAGAAATGTTATCACATGGAAAGATAAGAGTTACATTCGCTTAGCAAAGGCTGTAGTGGGCAAGAAAAAGTAAATGCTCGTAACACGTGGATAGAGAAAAGCAACTCCAAAGGCCATTTGTTGGGGGCATCTGGAACTGGAGAAGATGATTCCAAAACAAACGGGCACATTTTCACTAGAATCTGGATTGGAATTCCTGGATGTGAACGGTTGCACATTAAGCTGTTTGGAAGAAGTAATTCAGTTTATCTAGCAAATGAAAAAACAGAGTATATAAATCTTGTTTTTTACCTCCATTGTTTGTGAATGGTTCATGGATTTTATGGCATTGATGGCGCATTGCCTGGAGCCGTAAGTGACAAATGCACATCCTATAAAAAAGTAAAAAAAGCTAAGTGAGACATGGAAGTGCCAAGTTTCTCTCACTTTCTCAACAAAAAGAGACATTGATTTTGCACTTTATTACTTTTTCACTCAAGATTAACAAAACCCTAAATAACAACGATATTGAATTTAGTTTGAAGATATAATTTAATTTCACTAAAATTTCATTGTTTTGCTTTCATCAAAAGCATTATCAAGATATTACCAATAATAAATTTTTTTTAAAATTTTTTTCTAAGAAATCATTAAGTACAGGAATGACAAAACTATTAATATTAATTGATTTTTCTAACATTAAGTTGGCAATACGTGATAATAAATAATATTTTTATAAACAATGAATTATTTTAAAGGGTTCATATGCATGTTAAGAAAATATCTAAAAATTTATAATAATACCATAATATTAACTGCTTGAAAACTTCATTCGCTTCAAAAATATACTATTATGAAAAAACAGTCGATATGTTTCAAGCGCTTAAAAAATAGGCGCTCATTTTCAAGACTTGCCAGACGTGAATGTAAAGAAACAGAATGGTTTGAAATAAACGAAAAATCATTTTTTATTTCAAATCATTTTTGTTTCTTTACATTCACGTCTTTTTTGAAGCACTTGAAACATGTCGACTATTTTTTTTATATCTGTATATTTTCATAAATATACATGAAAATATGCATATATAGCGAATGAAGTTTTCAAACAAGTAATATCTAACCGCTTCAGTTTCTTGGGATTAACCACATAACAACATAATAGTTTCAATACAACTTTATAAGTGTTTTATATAAACATAACTTTCAGAGCTGAAAAAAATGTAAATAAAAGAAAAACGATTTTGATTCCACAAAATAAAGAGTGTGTATAAGGAAAAAAATACGAAAAATTGAAAATAATTTAGCGAAGATACACAAAAAAGAAATGGAAATTCGGCCATTGTTGAATTTGTAATTTTTTTTTAAAAAATAGCATTTTTTTTCGTAATCATTCCATAAGAAAATAAAAAACAAGTATTTTTCCATGTCAGAAACGCTTACATCAAATAAAATAAAATGAAACAAGTCACTCTTTTCAAAATATAATTAGAAATCTCAGAATTAAATATTTAATTTTTCTATTGACCATTAAAAATTATTTCAAGATATTTCATTTCATTTTATCTTAATATTTAATGAAAATATACCTATTCTAAGAATAATTTTACTAAGTTTAATAAACTTTATTCGATTGTATTTTCAAAAGTATTTTTTTTTAAATGATTTAAAAATTTGTTATTTACAATTTTTTTTATTTTATTTTGCTTTAGAAACTTCTAATTTATACTAAATATCAAACTAATTAAACAAAATTTAATTAAGTGAAATTTCATGTTTTGAAATATCAGTTTTTTTTTAAAGTGAATAGAAAGGATTTTTTTGTGGGATGCATAAGAACTAGTCTGCATCAAATAATTAAAACTGAAAATTTAGTTAAATATAATTAAATTTCAAAGAAATGTATAAAATGGAAAGTTTTATTTTCTACTTTTAATTATAATTCATGCATTTTTAAAATAATGGAAGATAATTAAAAATATCTTTATTCACCAGTTTTTCTCAGGAATCCAATAGATTTCTTAATTGAAAGAAACATTATTTATTCCATAGATTCAAAGAAAGAGTTATCAAATTTTAAGGAGATAATTATTCATTAAATAAGTGACCCTAATTTCCTGAAAATAGGTTATAAATTAGCTCTATTTGAATTTTTTCAGAATTAAGGTTTTATATAGTTTTGTTAGTACCATGAATATTTATCAAGCTCCTTTAGTGATTCTGATAAAAAATGGAACAATAACTTTAGTTAAATATCAGTAGCATCAAATAAATATAAAAGTTAACTCTTTTTTTGCGTGGTTTAAATTCCTCAGTATTTTTATGATCTGGCAAATTTGTTAATATTTCAAAAGGAATTCCTCTGTCACAATTTCCTGAAAATTTTAATGTTTTAAAGTTACTTTTCTAGCTCTAATTATCCCAATGCAGCATAGTTGGATTCGGTTGAAAAAGAATATTTTTATAATTTGTTGTGAAACGTTTACTTAGCAAGCAAAAAATATTTAAGACATAACTAAAAAAATCTCCATTTAGTCATTGAAGGTATAGTCAGTAAAGACAACACTTAATATATTATTTTAAAAATCATAAAGGGAGGATAATGAAATGCACACATAAGAGGTTGCAAATTAATTTTAAAGTGAGGAAACATTGAGTTGTTTCTTATGAGCTTCTATCAATTTCTGTCTCCGGCTTCGAAATTTAAATGTCTTAAAAGCATTTGGAAACACAAATTATCTGTTGTCTCAAAATGGCCTAGACTGGTGGCCGATTTAAGGCCACCAGTTAAGGCCTTTGACCATGATTGACTCCTGAAACACCTACACCACTTCAATATAGTTCTTAGTCCTCTCTGTAGACTTCATTGCCATGCATTGAGCAATGGATTAGACGGTGCCAGGGTCTGTAAGATACTTCGAATATTTCCTACAGCTATTAGTCTCTTTTGTGCTCTGTATAATGTTTTGTTTGAACTTTATTTTTCTTATTTTTAAGCTATGGTTTTATTATAATCTGTGCCATCGGAGATATAATAAATCTTTCCTCTTTTACCCTCGCAATCAAATAGGTTTTAATGTTTTTTAAAATAAGAATAATTTATCAGATTTTGAAAGCATTTTTTCCCCTTGCCTAAATATTAATTAGCGTTCCCAATGTGTATACTTTTTATTTTCATTTTTTATACGGATACTGAAAATATTCAAACTTTACAAAACATCTTGTATAAATTAATAGATATCAACTGTCAGTAATTATCATAATATTTACCTTTACTCTGTCCGTTAGTGTCTCTCAATACTGTACATTCTTCGATGCTTCCAAATGAAGAAAACATTATACGGACGTCATTTTCAGTACATTTTTTTGACAACATGCCAATAAAAAGTTTGCGCTCTGAAAAATAAAAGATGAGTAATTTTAATTTTAAATTAAAATTTTAACATTAAAAATTTAAATTGCAATTTTAATATTTATTCATTTAACAGTTTCGCATTCCTTACCTTTTGCAATTTAAATGCAATAGAATAAAATTTCGTAGAATGTAAAATTTCATGAAATATTATTTTTTGTTCAAAAATAGTAATTTTCTATCAATGGATCAGGTACATTTTTTCGAAACTAGGTTGCCTGACAGCTCAATATCCAGACTCCGTTTGTCTGACATATATGTTTGCTCGATACCTCATTTTTCCGACTGGTACATTTTCCCGATAGATACGTTTGCCAGGCAACTCATTTGTTCGATAAGGCAATTGTTTGACAAAAAATAACAAAAACCCTAACTTATTGATAGATATAATTGCTCGGATTAATCATTAATTTTAGAAAAATACTAATTATGTAGATATCGTTCGTGGCAGGCATCTTTCGCCAACTCGCACATAATATTCGCATTGGAATAGAAAACTGAACTTAAACTATAATGGCAGATTGGAATAATCTTAAGTGATCAGATATCATTGGCACTGGAATGGAATACCATATAACTATGAACTATTTGCGTGGTATTGCTCACAATATTCCATTGTGATGTGATTTCATAATAGAGAATCCATTATAAGCAAAAAGATAAATAAAAATGTTTAAAAAATCAAGAAAAAAGAAAAATAAGAAAACAGAATAAAAAGGAGATATCTAAAATAAAAAGAATGAAAAAAATTTAAAAAAAAAAAAAACAGAACGAAAAAAAAGAGGTACAGAAAAATTAAAAAAAATAAATTAAAAACACAAAAATAATAAAAAATACACCTTTTAATGTTGTTATCGTCGGCCATTAAGGCAGAGGGGGTCTTGTTTTCCAGTGGCGCCATCTATGACATTTGACTTCTGCACAGCCATACGTCACACCCGTTTAAAGGGTGGACCTATTCACCCACAGATCATAATTTTGACCTGAACCAGAGAGCCACCAATCTCCAATTCAGTACCCCTTCCCCCGAGGTATAATTTGTTATGGAACAAGGAGGACTTTGTGATCCGACAGATTTATCGTGCACCTGCCACCATTTACTTCACGGGCACTTTTTAATGCTAAACAAAATTAACTATTACTGTGAAAGGTCCCAAAGATTTTAGAAAGCAAACGAAAGGTTTATATTATAAACAATTACTCAATAAACAAACATTAAACAACGCTCATACTTTCTTTCCTAATCATTGAAAGGTTAAATAGATGCCAACAGAGAATCTTATACTAATTTCGATTTCATTCCAGCTCTGTCGGACAAACGTACCATTCAGAAAAATAAATTGTCGGAAAACTAGCTGTGGAGAAAACGTAAACGGGCATTTGAGTTGTCAGGCAAAAGACCCGCTCCGCTATTAATAAATGACAATTTTTAACAATAGTAAACTAATACCAATTAAACATTTTAAAGTGAATTTTACTGTCTATTTTTTTTTGATATAAATTAATTTTTATTAATCGTAGATATAATATATATATATACATATATATATATATATATATATATATATATATATATATATATATATATATATATATATATATATTTAAAAACCTCATTGAAAGAAAAAAAAATGTTTTTCATACTAGTTATTTATACTAGCTACCTTTTCGATTGTGGGTTCGGTTGCGAATAGTTAATCATTTTAAAGATCAAGCTCATAACTTGGTAACCAAAATGTACCTCTATCAAAACTTAATTAAAAGAAAATAGTCCTTACGTATGAATTTCATTCTTCGATTTTTTTTTATAAGTAAAGGATTTTTCTCTTTTTAACCGTAAACTATCGACCATTATTTACTTTTTCCAGATATGAAATATAGTCTTGCATAGTTGCTTTTAACTACTTATAAGTATTGGTTGTTAAGAATATTTACTCATACTAAAAACAAGACAGATATGAACAAGTTTTTATAACCAGTTTTCTTTCTTTTTTTTTTTTTTTTTTACGGGGTACAAACAGTTCTACTAATCTAAGAGTAAAATGCTTTGGAAACTTATATTAAATGTTTCTTGAAAATATCAAACGAAGTGCTTTGATATTTTTTAAAACTAAAATTATGAATCTATTGATAAACACCATCAAAATTTAGAGTCCAGCAGCATATATTAAAAATTAAAATCTTCACAAAGTACTTACCAAAATTTAATCAACAATATCAACCAAGTTCAAAATATTTCGCGAAGATTTAATTAATTCTAAAAATGCATTTCAAGAAGGTATTACGATATATCATTTTTTTTTTTTTTAAATTAAGCCTACAGAAGATTGTGTCAATTTTTTTTTGTATACCGTTTTGCCGTTTTATGGCAGGTATTTTTTAATTAGCGAAAAACAATGAGATATCTTCTTTCTTTTTTTAACTCCGCGAGAAAACCCATTTTAATCTTCTCAAGAAGTTTCTCTGTGTAAACATTTTATCCCAGCTAATTTTGCTGCCGCGATACATACCTGCAAAAATAAAAGAAGCTGTGTTCAAGGACGTATTATAGAAACTCAATTAATGTGTCATATGGTATTTACATTTTTTGGGGGGGGGGGGGTGATAGGCATACCCATGATAAGATTAATACAAGAGGTTGGTTTAAAAGGAAGACGTAGGAGCAAAGAGGCAGAGAAAAAACTCGTTGAAAAATAATTTAGAAAAAGAGCATTTTCTTAATACTAAGCAAAAATGCGAAAACTATTGGGTTCAGGGTTTTTTGAAGGGGAAAAAACGCGGATACGGTCAATTATATAGGGAACGTTAATTTCCGGCATTTTTTACTCTCATCCTTCGTTATTTTTTGGAATATTCAAACAAAGGTAGGTAGATAGCCTTTTTTGGTGATATCAGTTCGTGACGGTATTAAGCAATTATCTTACTATGAATAGGAAATTACAAAAGCAGGGATATTTACAAAGAATTTCTTATGTGGTTGAAGCGGTAACTGTATATTATTTCATGGTATACAGAAATTCCATTTATTATTATTTATTTTTTTTTTCAAATTTTTTTTTTAATTCGAGATTAGTAGAAAAACTTTCTCGTGAGATTGTTTAATATTTAAATAAGATTTAATATCGTGCGTTTAATTGAATGGATATACTTCGTAATAATTACTGCTTTATTTATCGGGAGTAAAAAAATAGTTTACAAAGTTTTTAAGTTTAAAAAGATAGCGAATTATGTGGAAAAAGGAAAAGAAAAACCGGAGCAAAAATACTTTGCAAGATAAAATATTCTGATAAATCACCGAATTTTTTCGAAATGATATTTTTACATCAAACTGTTCTTTTGTATAGGTTCCAGATAGGTATTTTACAAGTTCCCGGAATTGCCACTAGATAACAGGCAAAACATAGACATCTGATCTCCAGCAATCTTAGTCTTTGTTTCAAACAGCGTTAAAAAATGCTTCCCTGATCGGTTTTAAATTATGGCTTATTATATTGTCCCAAACCATGTTAATTATCCTGTTCTGAAAAGCAGTACATGAACTCTGCCTTTTATTACAGTATGAAAGAAATATGTATTTTTGGTTCTAAAATATTTTAGTAACAACAAAAATGAGAAATCGGGAAAATAGTTTCAGAGTTAACAAAATTTAAAAAAAAACTGCATAGTCAATGAATATTTTATTACTACAAAGCAATTTGACTGATTTCATTTAAATTTTGTATTTAATCATTTGAAATAAAATACTTTAAAATGATTTAAAAATCGCATACCATACAATTCAAAAATTTTTGAACTATTATTGACTAAAACTTTAAAAATAATAAATAATTATGATTTTAAAAGGAATCATCTATGGATAAATGAATTTTATAATTGTGTAATTTTTTTTTGATTTACGGGAAAAAAAGTGTCCAATGGTATAGCGAAACACGCAAAAAGGTAAATTAACATTCACGAGTTCAAACTACAGCCTAAACTATTGGGATCATATTTCCAGATTGCGTCTACTCCCCAAATCTTGGGGGTCAAAAATCTGAATCCGTCAAAAAAGAAAAAAAAAAGGTATGTTTATTCGAAGAAAGTAAGTTTTTGTGTCTGATTTCGTAATTTAAAATATCTTTTAAGCTATTTAATTAGCCTGTCTAAGGTTAGAACCTAGTTCATGAGAATCTAATCAATAGATAAAAAGTTATTCAAAATGTTCACTTTTTTTGCGCACTTGCTGAAGGTGGCAATTCCTTTAGCTATCCTGTATTACTAGTAAACATAATGCAGTGAAGATATGGAACAATAATGTTACAGCATAAGGGAACAGTTTCTATTATAACCTTATTAAAGACAGAAATTAAAGATATCTCTTTTCTTGATCAGCGTATTGCAAGCAATCGAAATGAAATATTGCGCAATAGAAATGATAATAAATTCTCTTAAAATATTAAACACTATGCATTGAAAATGGCATTTTAATATGGTTCAATTTTCTTAATCGGTCCTACAAAATGAAGTTTTGCGGGTTCAAAACTTAATGTGATTTTAACGGTTTCTCTCATAATGGTTTCATCTAGCTAAAGAGTAAGAGAAACTGAGTCTAAATCACACTATATAATCTTTCCTTTGCAAGATAAACACAAAGGAGGCATAATTATAATTCCATTAGTTGTGTCTGCATTGAGACTATATATTGTTGGCGAGATAAATTCAGAAGAAAATGTCCATTGTTGTAGCTTATCCGATAAGTATTAAACGTAAAGGAAATAAAGTAATTTTCTGATTGGTTCTTGGTTAAATCCATTTTCATAATACAGATGTAAATCATATGTCAATTTTAGAATTAATGTGAGACTGCTTATGTACTGAAACTGTAAACGCGTTAACGATGCGTACCGTTAATTTTAATAGTTACGAAGTATCGGTTGTTGTTAGAAATGTTTATTTAAATGAGTAATTGCAGCCTTAGCTATATGGTGTGACTGGTGAGTTGAGATTGGCTAATGTTTGGTACATGATAATGGAAATTATAATTTGTTGTTTCGAAATAGGTTTAAGATAAGTATTTCAATATGAATGTCTTGAAAAGCAATGTTTCACTCTGTCTTTAAACTTTGGAATGTTCATGTGGAAATGTGTTGTGACTAGTGAATGTGTGTCGGTGTTGCATCTATGAATGTAAATTAGGTATTTCATACATTGCAATTTATTTCATTAATTGATTTAAGTACTACAACTAATTTAATATTTTTTTGTAGTAAACATTTTAATTTGCTGGAACTTTTATTTAAAGCGTCATTACATATTTTGTTTTTTATTGCTATCTTCTATGTTAACACTGTTAAATATAGTGGATAAAAGTTTCACCGAAATCCTGGTCACGCAAATACCTTCAGGCAGTTCCATAATGAGTGATTTCACCACGATTACTGCACAATTAAAAAGAGCATCCAAGTAAGCTTGATGTTGCTTCACAACATCCACGCTTCAACGTAAGGCAACGGCAACCGTGTTAGTTACAGATAGTGGGCAATTGTGATTGAAGTGTTCCGTTTTTTACTTTGTTCATATAGTTACTGCTAGAAATAGTATAGCTTATATTGCTATGCATTAAGCCTTTGAAGCAGATATGACACCGGTGTTCTTTATATATATATTTTTTCTGACGCTGTAGTTAGTGGCAAAAATATATTTTGGTATTTTTTAATTATAAAAATCATCTAATAGTTACTAAAAATTTGTTAGATTATCGGAATTTTATTTGGCTTAAAATATACAATCCAAAAAAAGTAGTTTGAATTTTTATTTTCATTCACAAAATGTATCAATAATTGGTTTTTGAATTACAGAAATAACAATGATAAGTAACTCTTTTTCTTACATCTAAATGAATGCGAATAAGTGCAATTTTGAAAAATTGTTTGGAAAATGGTGTTTCATGGTATTTTTCATAATCATAAGTTTTGAAAATGCTAAATATAATTTTTTTCACTTATTTTGATCTAAATTAATACAAAATAATGAAAAAAGTATGAAAAATACGTTTAAT
This sequence comes from Parasteatoda lunata, assembly GCA_949128135.1. Classification (NCBI taxonomy): domain Eukaryota; kingdom Metazoa; phylum Arthropoda; class Arachnida; order Araneae; family Theridiidae; genus Parasteatoda; species Parasteatoda lunata. The sequence goes on along the minus strand of OX421980.1, from coordinate 34,756,248 downwards.
AAAAATTCTACGCCAATGGGTTATTAATAAATGGATAAGCAATTGCGAATATTTTTCCACTTTTAAAAAGCTCCAAATAGCAACAGTTATGTAATATTTAAAATTTGGCTGAATTAAACAATTATTTATAACCAAAAGGTTATTTGTTTTCATAAACTGATTTACAAAACCATGCTATATTGACTAATACCTACATCTGCCATAAAGTACAGATCATCAGTACCACTCTTCAGTGAAAGATACCTTACATTTAATCCAACCTTTTACTATAATATAATTTGTTAAAACACAAAAACACGTGGTTAAATATTTCATAACAATAGCCTAAAGAAAGGACTAAAGAAAGGCATAGTGATTAAAGGCATTAAATTATTTTTGTGAATGACTGGAGTTTGATTCTTAGTGTCAGCTTGAAAACACTTTTCACCAAAGCTTGATTCAAACTCTCTCTGAAAAATTGGTCTGAAGAATAACCTAGGAGTTAATTCAACAATAATCATGTTAACCACAATAATCATGCGTTTGTAGGCATCACCACTTTGGTACAACTTCGCAACGTATTGTTTATTGTATTGCATGCAGCTGAATCGGCATTCATTATTCGGTGATGCGCTGAACTTTATTTTTTCCCAATGAAACCAAAGAGGAGTAAGATCAATTACGTCTTTTAAATGCTCTTTTGTAATATTAAAATTTAATATTGTGTTTAATATATAAAAACATATTAGGCACATATCTTCAACCTTTGTCAATTCACTTCAGGAAGTAAGTCTTAAAACTGCTCCAGTCTTTCAATTCATAATTGTTATTTTTCTAATTTCATTCGAACAAGTTGTTCGTGGTCGCTTTCTTGACCGTTTATTGTCACGAGAATATCATACTAATACAAGATGTTTTTATAGAAATTCCCCACTGCGAGTTTTAGAAAGGCCATCCCGTACATTCACCACTTACAGATATGATTATTATACATTCTAGCTATATCATATTAATCTTTTAAATAAAATAATATTATTTGCCACAGCTAAACTCAATATTTATTAGAAAATAAAATTTTGCGTAAAATACTTTCAAATAAAATAAGTGTTAGTTTATAAATACAACAATGAATTATTTCAACAAATTCTATACTGTATAGTCATTATTTTTAACTATCATGAATGTCAAATAAGTTGTTTTAAAAATGACGATGTCAACATTTATTTCTATAAATATTTATTTATTTTTAAAAATTTACTAAAAGTAACTTTAGACACGAGTATTTATACAAATAAAGTTTGAAATACACAGTTAATTACAAAATATGTAACCAAAATGATTATATAAAAAAAATTTTGTTTTATAAAAAATAATGTTAATTATAAAATTAATTGAAAATGCAAAACTGTACAGTGATTATTTTAAAAAATCATGAATGTCAAATGAGTTATAAAAAAAAAAAAAAAAAAAAAACGATGTAGAAATTTATTTCTATTAAAATTTATTTTTTAAAATTTTTTAAAAATAACTTTAGACACGAAATTTATGGAAATGAAATTTAAAATACATAGCCAATTAGAAAAAAAATTAACCAACATGTAATTATAAAATAAATTATGTTTGCATAAATATATTCTTGTCTGAAAGCAATGTTTATAACTCTATTTTATTCCATTAATATGTTACTTTTTCATATGTTAGCAAGAAAAATTTAATCCTTATGTTCCATGCTGAAAGACCAACAAAATTGATGAAACAAAGAATAATTATTTTTGCCCGCAAAACAGCTCACCTGATCTCGAGTAATCAAACATTCATCGCTGTAAAGAGGTTTTATTTTTATATCTCAAGGCTCTTAATCAATCTTAAACTCTCGCTTAAAGCGACAGTTTAGTTTAAAGACAGCTTTTCTTTAAGAAAAGAGGGAAAATGGCTTTTCAGGTCTCAAGATAGACTTCTATATTCCGGGGAAAAGATTGTTTAGGATAACATTTAAAAGTATGTCAAGGAATTCACGTACATGGGGGAAGGGGAGATTCTTTTCCAGAATCGTCCTCAACCCTCTCGAAGAAAAATTACTATATAAAGGCTAATTATTTTCTAAACGTAAACTGTAACGTTCAGAAAACATTTGGCACTGTTAACTGTCAACAGCATATTTATTATACGTTTAACAAATGGCTCTAACCAATTTTTTTTTATATTTGTTTACTAGTTCCGGTAAATGGGGTGTAAAAGGAAATTTAGCAATGTGCAACGAAGAAAAGGCGAACAATATTCTGAGAAAACGTGTGCAATAAATTAAGAGAATGACAGGTGTAATTTCTAAAAAAAGAAATTAGATTCGTTTTCTGAAATGAATAATTAGGTTTTTTTCATTTAAAAACAAAATAAGTATAATAATAATTCGAGTTCAAAGCTGTTAAATTATGCTAAATGAATTGTACTCAAAATGACGGAAATAAAAGCGTTGAAGAAATGGATATGCACGGAAAAATTGTATGTAAGGCCTTCGTCAACAAACCAGCAAAACGAAACGACGTAATTTTTCGAATTGCTAGATTAAAAGTGAGATGGAAATTATAAATGAATATTTTTTTAAATAGAGGCGTGTAAAACAATAATTGTTTCATTATTTATTTGTAAGCTTATTTTATTATATATTTTTTTTATTATATATATGTTTTATTATTTGTATCTTAAGTTTGATGTGTAATAATTTAATTTTTGTATTTCATTATCAAAGATAGAATGTTAAATATGAACTCAAACAGTTTTTTATAAAAAAAAAACGAAAATTTGCTTCGTTTTTAACAAAAAAATAAAATATTTTATAGTTTTTAGTATGTTTCTACCATAAATATCTATTATAATATAATTTATAATATGATATACAACAATGAAATATGAGTACGCAACTTTATAGTATATATAACTTAAATTAAAATTTATCCAATTATATGTTTCTCATAAAATTGAAAATCCGGCGTCGTATACATTGTATACAGGAGGAAACAGAGAGAAGTTGAAAGTAGTTATTAGAACCACCATCAAGCATAAATCTTCAATTAAACATGATTTCATGTTCATTAAATTCGCCTTCCTCAATTGTGATTTGTTATACATTTTTCATTTTTCTTCAGAAATATAGCGATCTCAAATATGAATACTTTTTTTGTTTTGTTTTATATTTAAGGGGGACTTTACGGAACATCCTGCATATTCGATTGGAGTGATTGTCTTCTTCACTGCATGTGAAACATTATCAGTCTGTTGAGGGAAAAATATTTTCAGCAGAATTTAAATACTTTCTAAATTTTAATTTCCAGTTCAACTTTTTAAATTTTTAAAGATAATTGAAACTGCAATTAATCATTAGATATATTTTTAGCCTTGAAATAAAATTTCTTCATTTTATGATAAGTTCCATGCAAACTTTTCATACTTTAGAAGATAATTGAATTTTTTTAGAGATTTCATAAAATTTATATTCATTTACAGTAAAGGGAGGATGAAACTAATTAAATATTAAAACTACTCAAACTGAATCTTCAAACTAATTTCAAAATAAATAAAAACAAATAAAAACAAATAAATAAATCAACAAACTAAATTTAAAATAAAGGCAATTCTAAACGCATCCCCATTAGCACCCTTATTTTATGCTTCCCTTTCAAATATTAAGCAATTAAGTGAAGTTTGCAATCATTAAATGTATTTAAAACGTAATCAACACACATATTTTTAAATAAATATTTATAAAAAAATTGCCTGTCGTCTGATTTGGAAGACTCACATCCTGTTTGACGATTCAGTTCATAGATGGCGCCAGCAATGCTATCCACACTTTTAATTACTCGTTGCCTTTAAAAAGTTCTCATCCCATTTTCGGATATATTAATATTATTCTTATTTAATTTATTAAATTTAGTTCAACGTTCATAAATAAATGAAGAATTTTAAATATTGCATTATTTTGTTCTGATAAAAAAAATTTCTAGTGGAAAGAATGAAATTTTAAAACGTCGAGTATTAATTTTTAGTTAGGTTTATAAGTAAAAAAATTAAGTTGTGAAGAACATTATAATGCATCGATTATGAACACCAAGTTAGTAAATAACATTAGACAGTAAATTTCAAGCAAGGTAAAAAAATAATTATGCTACTTCAACAAAAAAGAAACTAATTCAACTAAATGAGTAATTATACATTTCACTTCAACGACAGAAGAAACTTCGTTAATTCATTTACGGAAAAAAAGACGAAATGAAGAGAAATGTTTAAAATGGTGCATATTGTATGTTTCGTTACTTCTTTTTCTTTCTCAACAATTTTTATTCTAAACAATATATATTTTTTTTAGTTTCATAGTTTACTCATGCATACATGAAAACAGTTTACATTTAGCTTACATGGCAATTAGTTACGTGTGTTATGCTTGAACTTGAAAAAAAAAAAACGTTAAAAGAATTTAAAAGATTTTTTTTTTTTTTTTTAGAATGAAGAAAAGATATTATAAAAGTGCAGCTTAAACATTGAATATTCTCTACGTATCGACAGTTGGGTAACAAATTAAAATATTAAAGTGGATTAAGATTTTTTTTGGCCTATTTTCATACTTACAGAAGAGTTTATTATAATATGAAAAATACTTTCTCATTGACACACGCGACACCATATATCTTCAAAAGTTAAAAATAAAATCCTTTTCCTTTTTTCCTCTTCTGATTGAATAAACCCTGATATATATTTTATTCTTTTGGTTTAAAATTTCTTCTTTAGTTTCTCTTTTTAAGATGCATTAAGTAAATGAAACTAAAATGGATTAAAATATGATTTCTGATTAAATTTGAAAGAATTCTGAATTTAGATATTTTAAGTTCACGGAAGAAACGCACAAATAAAGTTCAATGAAAAACATAAATTACTAACAAAATGGACTTATAGTACAGTAAAATAAATAAAATGGCCTTTGTAAGTGCGTTTGGTAAATTTCCTCATTATTTTAAATTAAAAAAAAAAAAAAAAATTGCTCGTAAAATTTTTTAGATTGAAAAAAAAAAAATAAAAATTCCGTTTAACGCGATATAAACGCTTGCTTTTCCTTAGTTACTTTATTCAAATATTACATAAAATATATATCATATTTATTCCAAAAGTAAATATTATAAAAACTTACTGAGAAATTATGATTTTAATACAATATTAAACAATAATCGATACGTTTTAAATGAAAACCATTTTAGCTATATTTTAAAATTGAATGCCCTGAATCTATGTCGTTCATAGCCATGGATATAAAAGTGAATGCTCTAGATTTATTCATAACAGGAACTAGTGTAAGTCAAAATTCATCTTCAATGAAATCTGCATATAGAGTAGTTAGAAATGTCATATTAGATCCTTCAACTTAGAAATTCGCCGAGCTGCCCAGCAAATAAGTATATATTTCAGACTATCATTCCTACAGTTTTCTTAGATCAAACATACACTATAAAAATTCTGGATAAAAATGCAATATAAAGTACCGGCACTTTGGTTGCATCATCCGTTAAATCCATTTTTACCGTAAAACATATCGTAACTTTTACAGTAATATTTATTTAATTAGAGTGATTCATTGATTTTACAGTAATTATTACTGTAAAAATTACGGTACATCAGCTTTTTTGCTCCGTAACATGTTCCGGCAAAAATTGGTTTTACTGTAAAAAGTACAGGCATCTTGAGTGCCAGTACTTTCTACCCCAATTTGATCCGGAACTTTTTACTGTGTAAATAGATTAAATGATAGTTGTTATACATGTTTGTTACAGGCTTTTAACGTTAAAATTAGTTAGAAAAATATAATCCCTGAGAAGGGAAAATTTATCCAAAAAAAAAAAAAAAAAAAAAAAAAAAAAACATGATTCGAGTTTCGATGTTATGCATAATCCCCTAATGTAACAGTTACAAGTTGTGGTAGCCTCAAGTCGAATCTTCGAAATTGTATATCTCTTTAACCTTATTCATAGAAAAAAATGGGCATTTAAGATCCACGTTAAATTTCAACCTGGGTTCCTTTTTCCTGACAAAAATATACAAGTTTAAAACTTTTAATAAAACAAACAAAATTTAAAAGTGTAACTTATAAGGTCTATTGAAAAAAAAAACATAAAATTTTAAATATATTTTTAATTGATGTATTTTTACAAAAAATAACTAGCGATTATATTATCAAACTAATAAATGGAATTAATGATTAACAAGACTGACGGAATTGTACTTGAAAAAGCGAAAGAGATGATTGGCTTTGTATACAACTGGATTCTTAATTTAATGATTAAAGTAGAAGATAGCAGTTTCAGCTCTTGAATTATTTACAAAAATTAATTTATTTGAATAAAAAGGCTTAAGAGTATATGTATGCATGTAAATTATAGATATAATAAGACGGTGAAAAAAAGTTTTCACTAAATTACTAGGTTCAGTAGCAATCACAATAAATCCAAATATAATAATCTCAGAAATTAAGTGATATAAAATATTGAACTAAAACATGGAATTAATTAAAGGATGATAAAGCAATCAATTCAACAAAATTATAAAATTTCATTGACAATAACGCTTAAAAATCACGAATAGTAAAATTTTCTTTAAAACTTATTCGCGTTTCGTTGTCATATTTGCACATCTTCATCATTAAGATAAATGGCAAGAATAGCACAGGATTGATGCAATTTAGCAGAGGTCACGTCACATTAAAGAGATAATAGTTAAAATTAACTTTGAGCTCCATATTTAAATCTTTAGTGTGACGTAACCTCTGTTGAATTACATTATTTCTGTTTTGTCACTCCTGCCATTTATCCTACTGATGAAGGAGTGCAAATGTGACAAAAAAACGTGTAAAGGTTTCAATAAAAATTTTACTATGTCTTTTTTAAATACTTTTTTCAATGAAATTAAATTTAATCGCAAGGGAGTATTCTCTTTATTTTACGAAATTATAACATGTATCTAAAAATTGATGCCTCTATCTACATTAATAACATATGTATATATATATGTGTATATATATATGTGTTTATGTATATGTATATGTATATATATATATATATATATATATATATATATATATATATGTATATATATATATATGTATATATATATGTATGTACATATATATATGTATATATATATATGTATGTATGTACATATATATATGTATATATGTATATACATATATGTATATATGTATATACATATATATATGTATATACATATATATATGTATATATATATATGTATATATATATATGTATATATATATGTATATATATATATGTATATATATATATATGTATATATATATATATGTATATATATATATATGTATATATATATATGTATATATATATATGTATATATATATATGTATATATATATATATATGTATATGTAATACAAAAAGTATAATACTTTTGTATTAATAAAAGAATTAAATCTCTTTCGTTTTAATAAAATGTCTTTGTTAAAGAATAAGCGTAGAGAGATTCTATTTTGGGAAGTCAAGGCTGATAAACATACGATTGAGTTATTTATAGAATCTCTCCCCCTTTCACTTCCATATAAGGAAGCATGAAATGATTTTCCTTAATGCGTAAGGATACAAGAATGTCAACGACTGTGCCTGTTTACTCAAATCTGTGTTAGTATAAAAGCGAGAGCAATGCTTTTCGCATGGCTTTTTCATCATGTTCTGAACCTGAATAAGTTGTTCCGGAATTGTCCAAAGTCTTGTCCACCCCCTCCCTTGCGGAGTGTGGATGTGAAGTGTTATCGATACCAGCCTACTACCATTAATAAAGATTTTTTGTGTGTAACATGGCTTACGACTGCATTATTAAAGCTAAATACACCACTGATAATAGAGATGAAGCTCTGTTATTATAAGACGCCAGGATGTTACTTGCTGAGGAAACCATTGTTATCTATTTTCCGGCTGACTACAACGTTGATAAAACCTCATCCCGGGGGACGAAGGACGAAAGAAAGAAGTGCCTAGTCCGCGGTGAAAAACGAATGAAGGAAGGTCTGTTTTACCACTCCATCTTTAACTACACCTCATCGCTGTGAGAATGCTGACGTTGGCTCGAGCTCGTCACATGCCTCTCTGAAACCCATAGTGTTGATCGAGATGACCCTACAGTGTCCAACCTGGAAATGACCGATGACCCTACAATTCCGTAGTGCTCAAATTGTGAAAACAAAAGTGAATGTGCGCGATTTATATTAAATTTAGAGAGAAGCTTTTTGCTTCTTTATTAAAAGTCCTTTCATTAAAAAGCTGCTGTGAACACCAGTGATATGTGAACGCCTGTAAAATCCCGAAGATTTATGTGAAAACAAAAGTGAATGTGCGCGAATCTTAATCATGAATATTCATGAAGTGCAATGATATATTTTTTGTTTCTCTTCAACATAAAAAGTCATGAACGCCGAAAAAAAAAAAAAAAAAAAAAGGTTAGCAAAAAAGAAAAGAAAGTACTGTAGATATATATTTTTTTTTATCCTCTTATTTTTCTTTCTCACTAGCATGATTAAATAGTTTATTGATATTGGATATGAAAGTGCTCTAAACTTTTATAATGAAATTTAATCAATAGAATTTTATTAAGAGTTAAAGTGCATTTCTTGTTTTATTACTTTTTCTTTATAAATTATGAATAACTGAGTATATTATTTTATAAATAGTTTGATTGCATTTCTTGTGTTTAGATTGCTTTTTTTTAAAATTATTATAATAGTGTATTTTTATGCATTTAAAATGTTTTTGAGGGAAATAAATGTGTTTCAAACGTCAATTAAATTTGTGACGGCAAACAAAATTCAAATTTTTTCAGCTTTTCAAACAAAAACAAAACTAAAAGAAATTTGTAAGGCTTTTTCTTTTTCGGACTTGGTCAAAACAAAATATTCCTATTAAAATGTGAAAAATTAAATGTTACCCAAACAAAAGGACATTTCACGCTTAACAAATTGTGTGAGTTTCCCCTTATTACGATAGGCGAAATTGTTAACTCAGCTAAGTTTTTTATACTTGATACTGAGTTACTGTATGCTTTAGTAGGGTTGCAAACTTGCAAAGATTTTTGTTTGTTTATTAATTGTGTCGGGCCAGTTGTTACTCAAGTTGGTAAGAGACTGATCATCTCTGCTAAATCTAACAATGACAACTTATCCTTGCACATTAGACAACAGAATTCTCATAATGTTAAGGTCAAAGATTGTGAAAAAAAAATGAAAGTTTAAGATGTTTCAATAAAAGTAAACATCTTGAAAAAATGGAAGTTTAAGATGTTTCAATAAAAGTAAACATTTTAAAGAAAAAAAAATAGAAGTTTAAGATGTTTCAACAAAAGTAAACATTTTGAAAAAAGTTTAAGATGTTTCAGTAAAAGTAAACATTTTGAAAAAAAAATAATGTGAGGGGTAACAAAAATAAAAAGAACAGGAAAAATAGGAAAAAGAAAGAATGACCAAGTTAATAACAAAAAGAAGAGGAAAAATAGGAAAAAGAAAGAAAGGCCAAACATTTCAAATGATTCGAAAATAGAACTAGATAATGGGTGCATACATTATCAGGTTAATATCGACGAAAAAATAGGAAATAGAAAGAAAAATTTAAGTAAACAAAATTTTGAAATAGTTCATGTATCAAATCTTAGGAAATATAACCACCCACAATTGTTGAAATTAAATCATGATTAGTGTCCAAAACAAAAGAAAATTTTTACTACTTCAAGGGAAGAAGTGATATTTCCATAAAAATTATGTATATTTTTGTGTGAAAAAAAAAAAAAAAAAAAAAACATTTCTTTTGGTGAAAATTTTAGTAGATTAGTTATAAAAATATGTTTCATTTTTCTTTCTGTTTAGTTGCCTAAACAGATAAAGTGTATTATCATGTTTTTGTTATTGTCATTGTATATAGTTGTTTTTTTTTTTTTTTTTTTTTACAGATAATTGAAAAAATGTTATTTGTAGTAGTGAAAAGGAACAGTCGTACCAACATAAATTTTAAAAGTTCAGAGAATTCTAAATTTTATTATGATTTCTTTTTGGCTTGCCAAAAATCTTTTTTGGGGGGGATGTAATACAAAAAGTATAATACTTTTGTATTAATAAAAGAATTAAATCTCTTTCGTTTTAATAAAATGTCTTTGTTAAAGAATAAGCGTAGAGAGATTCTATTTTGGGAAGTCAAGGCTGATAAACATACGATTGAGTTATTTATAGAATCTCTCCCCCTTTCACTTCCATATAAGGAAGCATGAAATGATTTTCCTTAATGCGTAAGGATACAAGAATGCCAACGACTGTGCCTGTTTACTCAAATCTGTGTTAGTATAAAAGCGAGAGCAATGCTTTTCGCATGGCTTTTTCATCATGTTCTGTTCCTGATAAATTGTTCCGGAATTGTCCAAAGTCTTGTCCATCCCCTCCCTTGCGGAGTGTGGATGTGAAGTGTTATCGATACCAGCCTACTACCATTAATAAAGATTCTTTGTGTGTAACATGGCTTACGACTGCATTATTAAAGCTAAATACACCACTGAAACAGGGATGAAGCTCTGTTATTATATATATATATATGTATATATATATATATATGTATATATATATGTATATATATATATATATATGTATATATATATGTATATATATATATATGTATATATATATGTATATATATATATATGTATATATATATGTATATATATATATATGTATATATATATGTATATATATATATATATATAATATGTATATATATATATGTATATATATATATGTATATATATATATATATATATACTTATAATATATATATATATACATATATATATGATTTATATGATATATATGATTTATGAGGTTACGTATAAAGAAGAGGAAACGCATAATAGTAATGTAACAAAATCAAAATTATATAGTAAAAAAGTTAATCTGCCATATATCTGGAAATAAACAAGAATCATTAACTAAATTTTACTCGATACAAAGATTGAGTTAAAGATTTGTATCCAAATGTTACATAAATCACTAAAAAATCTTAAAATAAAAATTTATATATATATATAAAGAAAAATTTTCAGATGTTCTATGTATAGCTGAAAGCATATCTCTTGCACGATCTAAAATTCTTATAGTTTATGAGATTTTACCTTGGTTTAAGGCGAACAGTTTTATATGAAAAAACTATCTTTTATCCTTAAACGGCAACTTGTCATCGTATACCAAGAGATAAACTAAGTTTGTCGATATCGTCTATGAATACATTTGCTCGAAAATTGGTTTTCCCGTCTTTGACTATTTACAGTGGATTTCCCAATGGAATTCCATAAATAAGAATTTTCAAGTTTGATAAAGAATTGAAATCGTATGAAAAAGATCAAGTCTTTTTTATTTATTTATTATTTTTTTATATATAAATGTCCAATGGGAGAAAAAATTCCATTATCATGCATACCTTTTCGACATACTTCTAGGCTTACATTATGTGAACATGTAAAGAAAGTAGTTAAAAAAAGAAGATAAGTAAAAAATAAAAATGAAAAGTTGTACCCTAGAGTTTAAAGATGGTGATGAGCTTATTAGAAGGCATTGCGAAATTTGGATAGACGTTAAAATTTCAAATCGGGATTCAAGCCCTGAGAAATCATTGGATACCAGAAGAGTCAGTCTCAGCATGAAATATTGGAGCCAGAAGGAACCATGTCTATTTTTCACAAAGAAAAATGTTGAAATAAATGAGAATTTTGGAGAGGGGTGAGGAAAAAACGAAAAAAGTGAGAGGTCCAGATAAATAGAGATCTAGGTGAAATTGTTTAGAATTTTCAAGATGGTAAAAAATTAAATTCGTATAAAAAAGATCTTATCGTCTTTAGTTTGTATCATTTATTTATTTTGTATCTTGCCATTGTATACCAGAAGACTCAAACTGACATATTGGAACCTGTAAGTACCAAAGTCAATTTTTTTTTCTAAAAAAAAAAAAAATAAATAAATAAATAAAAATAAAATGAATAAATAAATAAATAAAAATAAAATGAATAAATAAATAAATAAGATAAACATTGTCGCAGTAAAATAATATTCCAACATATTTATTCATTTAATTCCCATTCACTTTAACTATTTCCATTTTTAACGAGCTCCTACATTAAATTTGAATAAGACCACTCCCATTTCCTTTAAAATTTTATTTTTTTAACTTATTTAACTGAATATCTGGAATAATAATTTTACACCCGCATATTTTAAGCTTTCCATTTTTGGCTAATAATTCCATTTAAAATTTAAAGTTGATCGCCAATTCGAACTGCGGATAGTTAGCGCATCTCAATTTGGCAGCATTATAGAGTATGCCAATTTAATAGGTTCATTTCAAGCAACCCCCAAATATTTTTCTTTAAGCTTCGAATTTATTATTCTTAGTTATAATATATTTTCATATACAGCTCACGGTTTTTGCCTTTGTTATAAAAAAATTGAAACGGATTGCATAAAAAAGATCTTTTATTTATTTATTTATATTTATTTATTTTATATCTTGAAATACCAATGGGAGCCAAGAATTTTGATATCTAGTACACCTTTTTGAACTACATCATAGTGTACAATATGTGAACACTTAAAGAAATTAGAAAAGAAGAGAAAAAAAAACCCTGCGATCTAGAGACTGAAGGGGACAATCCACTTATTTCATTGCATTGCAAATTTTGTTATGTCGATAAAGTAACTTTCGAACCGTGATGTACGCAATGACAAACCATTGGATACCAAAAGAGTCAATCTTAACGTGACATATTGAAGCCTGTGAGAATCAAAGTTGTTTTTTTACAAAGAGAAAAAGGACGAAATAAATAAGAATTTGGGGGAGGGGTGAGAAAAAAAAAGAAAATATAAGGGGTCTAGATAGATGAGGATCTAGGTGGCGTCGTTGAGAATCTGGTCCATGGAATCCTAAAGATAGTAACTTGAGAGCAAATAGCAAATGTATTGATTAAACATTGGCGAAGGCGGTAGACAATATGGAAAGCTCTGGAGCCAACGGTACTGTCGCCAAAGAGGCTCGCGCTGAATGATGCTGAAAGTATAAAATACAAGCCCAAGAAAAAGATACAAGGCAGCATTTCAGAGCAGGCAATCAATTTCGGATTCTTACTTATTTGTTGATTCTTAGGTTTAACTTATCGGTAAAGGGAGAAATCGACGGTTTATAAGCATTGTTGAAATTTAAAGATCTATATTTCATTGCTAGGTTCATTGATATTGTGGCATTTTTGATAAATCACTGATGATTATTTTAGTACTATTCAATTTTTAAACCTCAAGCTAACTTTTAAAGTGATAAAAGTTATTTATTGAATATTTATGAATTTAAAAATCCCACGATCCATTATTTACTTTTAGCGTTTTGTAGTTAGTGCAAGCACAATTAGATGACTTTTCTAAAAGTTTATTTTAAACTTTCTATATGTTTGTTTCTTAATGACTAATAATTTTACTTCTCCCCATTTATCTTTATTAAATGTAAAGTACAAATAGAAGTACTTTTTACTTACGTCGCATGAAAACTGCACAATGGGCTGTTTTATTTTTTTACCGTCGTTGTAAAGCCTACCCAATTTTGAGTTTACGACTGCTAATGCTCAACTCCGTAGCCTTGTAATTTTGAACCCATTCCAGAAGACGAGGGAACTCCTGGATCAGGTATTGAAAGAAATTTGCTTTCGTCGAGGACTTTTTGATGGAACTAACCCGCATTTACGTTACCTGAAAAGAAAAATCATGAAAACCTCCCATGGTTAGCCTGATGGCAAGGGGACTCTAACCCATGATCCGTCTACCACTGAGGATATTTTACGTCAGCACTGTGATCGGTGCCAGCCGAGTGCGGAATTCGTATCAACCAGCCATTGCTGGGATTCGAACCCGGTCACCTCATTAGAAGGAGAACGCTCAATCCCCTGAGCCACCACGTCTCCGCAATGGGCTATTGGTGACGGTCTGGCAAACCTCCCTGAGAATGATCCGAAGACATGCCATCACAATTTTGATCCTCTGTGAAGACAATGTCTCCCCCGTTTTGGTAGCCTGACGAGCTTCGTGCGAAGTCGAGCACTTAACAATAGAACCAGAACCTATGCCGGACAGTCTTGGTTTCTTCGCAGTTGATGAAAGTGGTCATCCACACGCTTACTATCCGTTGCTAATAATGCTTATTTTCAGTGATTTACTGGGAACCTTGCCTTACGATCAGTCCTTGTTGAACTTAAAGCACAGATAAAATTAGGTGTTTATGCTATTAAATTTATAAACTATAGCATTTTATCTTACGTTCCTACAAAAGTAATAAATGCTTCCAGCAGATTAATCATTTACTTTTTAGGAAAAAATCATGAACAACATTCGCATTTCATTGAGAAAATTCAGATTGATTTTACCACTTAACTTAAAACAAAAGCAAACGATGAATAATAATAATATAATAATAATAAAAACTATAATCTTCGTTTCCCCAAAGGCACTGTTTAATAACTTATTGTTAAACTAGTCATTGTTTAATAGCAAAACAAGTATTAACGGATGCCAATAGTGAGTTTTCAATCACAAAAAAATTCATATTTAATTAGTCAATAAAGGATTAAACTTTTGTGTCTAAACTCAGTTAATAAGATGGATTTTTTTGAACAAATTAAACCATATAAAAGCTTTTAAGTATTTAGTAATTTACTTATAAAAATTTAAACAACATTGAAGGGTTATTAATTTTAATAAGAAAAGAAAAACTATTTTACAAAAAATTAGCTGCTATGGTTTGAAATTTCCAACTATTTATTTTACCTTACAAAAATGTTTTTGATTCACTTTTCTTTTTATACAAAAAAGTACTTTTAAACTGAGCCAGACGTAGTAGGTTATGATGAATATGTAAAGAACTGAATTATTCTTTTGCACTAGAAGAAAATAATGCTGGACTCTATTTTGGACCTCTGCCCAAAAAACAGCGCATAAATTCCAAGTTATTGGCACGTACATAAAGTAAAAGTATGTTACGCCAAAGTAATTTGTTCATGGATATATTTTAATCTTAACAGCAACCAGTGTGAATAAGCTTTTGTGCAGAACATTTGACTTGTTAGATTTCGATAAATCTTGTTCCTGTTTTTTCCTATCAACGCTATCAAATTTATCTCTTCTTTTTACAGTTTTTAATATCATTTTGTTACTCTTAACGTTTGCAATTCAAGAAAAAGATTAATAAAAGAGTATATTTTGTTTGCTCGCTTGAGGAAAAAATCTAAGGAATATTCAAGGTAAACTAGTATATTTTAATTTCAATCCTTTTTAAACTGATGTTGGATTATTTTATTACAGATGTAAGTGTTAATGAATACTGAGTAAGTATTGGTAATTTGTAAAGGAAAAATACAATCGCAAATATCTTTATGTGAAAGTGTAAGTGAGGAACTTAGGTTCAATATTCAAAATAAATTTCAAAATATACTTAACTATGTATAAATAAATGTACTAATCATAAATATGTTTTAAATTTAAAAAAAAAAAAAACTATAACCGCATTCAAAGTATCATTTTTAAACATTTGTAATTTTAAAAAAATGTTTATTAATGAAAATAAATACCGTTTTTATTATACGATGAAGATTTTAATTTTTATAGTTCAAAGAACCAATATTAAGACTCAACATTGCACTGCATTTCTGAAGGTAAAATAATTATTTTTAACTCTTTCTTGGGGCAGAAAATTTGAATTTAAAAATTTATTCAAGAAAAACCAAGTGAATTGCGGACATTGTAGAGCAGGAAGCAGAAAACAACCCGAATAAAATATAAATAATAGTACAAAAATTGACATATGATAGTTTCAGTTCTAAAAACAAGAAGCACGTGATCTTCACGTCAAACCTCTACGTGAAACAAGCACGTGTAACAAGCACGTGTAACCACTTTACAGGTGTTTTCCTCTCTACTAATTTACACGTGCTCGTCTCCTTACCTTCATTTGATGCTTAGACACTGAGGATGGTTCTTGTTTCTAAACTATAGTATGTCAATTTTTTGTACTTTTATTTGAGCATTATTCACGATTTTTGCTTTAGTCTATATAGCACAAAGTATTACCCATTCCTTTGTTGGATTGTAAGCATATCTGCAACATCTTTACATTTTTCAATTTAAAAATTGTTTAACAAAAAGCGTTGTTTAATCGATAAAAAACTTTTACAATTCTCTTGGTTTATATTATTGTCACAAAAAATAGGGTCAGTTTTTATTCTAATGCCTCTGAAACGGTCAAAAGCCCTTATGACCTCGATAACAAAAATATGCCTTTTATGGGTCGATAACACTCAGCGTAATTGGCATGAAAACATGAAAATTAAAACACTGTTTTATTATAAACGGTATAATTTTGTAAAAACTTTGCGGCGAAAAAATAAGACAATTACAAATTTTTTGAGCAATTTCTTATAAAATGTGTAATAATTTTATGTGCTCAAATGAGCAAAAAAGTCTTACAAACTTTTTTATTATTCTTTTCTTCTTTAAACTTAAAAAAACGCTTTGAGGGTAAAGCTATTTATTTTTTCATTAAGCGTATAGTTTTTTGCTATGTTACCATAGAAAATTCCATTGATGAAGATAAAATAGCCCCAGACGCAAAGCAAAAACTCGGCAAATGCTCCATAAAATAAATTCTATCCCCATCGAATTCTTTTTGATTGGATAAAAAAAAGGCTTATGCAAAAGCTCTTAGAAGTACTTTCTCATCCAATCATTCGCAAAGTATCCACAAGCTGGTTCAGGGTCAGGCAAAAAGTAAAACGGAAAAAAAAAATTCGACTAGTCTTTTTAATCGTGATCTTGAAAAGAGAGCAAAGAAATGATATATTTTGTTTGTTGTTTTTTTGGCCGTTTACGAAGAGTGGGTGATATTTAGTCACATGATTTTCTTGTTAAACTATTGAAGGATATCTTAAGTTAAAGATAAAAGTGATTAATGGCAAAAAATGACAGATACTTAAGGATTTTTATAGTTTGAATTGCATTGAAGTGGGCTTAATGTGAGGAGTTTACCTATTGTCTCTCCATCAAATACATATATAAACACACACACGCACACACACACACACACATATATATATATATTATTTATATTATTTATATATGTATATATATATATATATATATTATTTATATTATATATATATATATATATATATATATATACGCATATTTATATATATATATATATATATATATATATACGCATATTTATATATATATATATATATATATATATACGCATATTTATATACATATAAATTTTATATACATACTATAATTGGTTGTTTATATTGCGAGTTATATATAAAGTTGTGTTTTATATTGAATTGACTGCATATTTTTTTAAAATTATAAAATAATTAATCAGATATGGCGTAATAAGAGTCTGGGAAAAGATAAATATGCACAAATCACCAAAGATTGCATAACAAAACCATTTTTTTGGCGTTTGCTTTACCTTTAAATTGAAAACTACTTCTGAATTAAGTTTTAATTGTAATAACTGAGCGTTAAATTTAAAAGAAAGTGTTAAAGAAACTTAAATCATTCATTCTATAAATATTATTTGCAATTAAAGAAATATAAACTCATAGAAGTGTTTTCAAGTTAAATGTTTTGCACTTTATTAGCATTCTATTTCAAAAGTAGCTGCAATAAGTTTTAAATAAAGTGAGAAATTTCTTGTCATAACTTATTATTTATTGTAGTTATTGTACTCAAGTTTTAAAATACCATGTTTTTTTTTAGTTTGTGGGAATTTTTTGCAACAATTCAGAAAATATCAAATTATGTTATTATTTTCGCACGCAGTGATAAAATCTACTTGAAACAATTCGAAGCTTTCTAAACTATAGCAATTGTATTCGCATTACCGAAGGGTTGGTAAACTCGGAGATTTTAAGTTCAGTCCGATAGCATTTCTATCGTTTTATGAGCCTGAGGGCTTGATTTTTTTTTTTAAAAAAAAGTTTAAAAAATACTCTACCACTCTGAATGCCCCTTAAAAAATAAATAAAAATAATGTAAGAGGGTTGGAAAAAAATCTCGCATTCCGCCCTGAACTTTTCCCCATACATAAAAACATAGAATTTTCAAACAGACAACTTAACCAACACATAGATGGACTTTTTGAACCACTCCCGGAGGGAAAGGTAGGGAAAAGTAAACTCAATTTTCATACAAAAAATCCCTTCAAAAATAAAAATTGGAAAGAAGGAAGGGAGTGGTTTTGAAATGGCCGGCACCGTTTGTAGATATTCCCTTTGGCGGGAAAGCCTAAAGTAAGGCGAACCGAAAGAAAAAGCTGGACCGATCAAGAGATGGAGGATGGGGAGGATGAACGAAGAAGCCCAAGAGCGGAATAAGAGCGAAAGTCAGGTGACCTACAGTAACATCGACTTTGACCTGGCAGTGGCGACTGACGGACCGGGTGCCATTGAGTCAGAGAACCATTTTTAATTCGAGGCGGTCTTAAAGGGGACGAGAGTAGGGGGTGGAAAAGACTTTTCTTCAAATTGATTTCTTCTTAGGATTCTTCTCAAGGAGGGGGTGAAGACGGTAATTTTTACCTTATTTATTTTTTGCTTCCCGAAAACTTCGGTGTTGGCATACGGGTTGGCGAAAAAAAAAAAAATAAATGTGGCGCCTTACTTTTCTTTGGAAAGATATGTTGAGTTACATACGAGGAATGATTTTGCAACAGAGGGATAAAGTATATATTGTTCTAAAAACTTTCTTTTAAATCTTATTAAAACTACTTTTCCTTGAAGTAAAAAATAGGTCTGATAATCAAAATTTACTTATTTCATTATTAACAAAATTTGAAGTTGTTTGATTTCTTATTTAAAAGAAAAAGGGAATTAACTTGTACAAATACTTCAATACAATAATTTAACTCGCTAGTTTTAGTGATAATTGCTAGAGGGGTTTAAAGATTATATTCTTTTAAAAGCTTAGTTTTATATCTTGTTCTAAATACTTTTTACAAAAAGTAAAAAAACAGGCCCAATAATTTAAATTTACGTATTTCATTATTAACGTAAATTGAAGGTGATTGAGTACTTATTTAAAGGCAAAAGGGAATTAACTTGTTCTAATAATTCAATAACATAAATTTGACATGCTAGTTTCAATGATAACTGAAAAGTTGTTGCAGCTCAAAATATATAAATGCATGGTCGTTGCGTAAAGCAGCACATCCACTTATTGGATAAACATCATTTAACCATTTGACCTTTAACGGGCAAGATAAGACTTACTCACGTTTTAAAATTTATTATTGTGATAAAAGCTGTAGTTTGTAGTTTAATGCAGCGTGTCCTATTTGAAAAACTAGAAGAGCTGTAACTCTTGTTTAGGTTGTCATTTACATTATTTATTTACATTATTTCGATACGTCATTTATTTTTAGTGCAATGATATTATTATACCAACCATTATTAAAAACAAGCAATAAGTGTTTCGCATTTTTGACTTTTTTATCATTTGTTAAGAAAGGATTTTGCTAGAAATTTAAACTCCAATGTTTAAGTGTGAAAAAAAGTAACATGACAAGATGTTTAAAAAAAATAATTACAAAAGACAATTATATATTCGATAACAACATTGAAACAAAACTCTTTTTAAAATAACTTTATATAATTCATTTATTATTTTATTTTATAATCGGCATAGAAATAAAATATTGTCTATTGCTTAGAAAACTAAGGATCTTTTGGGTCAATCATCAAAACAAAATTGTTTACGTAGAGAACATTCTGAGTAAAACAAACCTATATTTTTGTTGCATAGAGTACCATGGCAACTCTCTAAAAAATTTTCTCAAAATTGTCGAATTTTTTCTTAAGAAATGAAAGTTTACAAATGCACCTTTTTTAAAATTTTATAACTCAGAAACTAGTCGACCGGTTTCATTCAAGTTATGTATTTTGCCATTGAAAATTACACAGTTTAAAATGATGTAAAAAGTATATACCTAACAATTTAAATTTTTGGGATCCTTATAAAATAATATAATTGTTAAAAATTGCTTTTTACATGGAATTAACTTTAGGTAAACAAATTTTATATTTGAGTGTAAAAGTTTTTCGAATCGCTTAAAAATTTTCCGAGGTACCGGAAAATATTAAAAAACAAATAAACATTAGGAAGGCCAAATTCTCGAAATACTTTTCTGATTTTAATGGTCATAAATTCATATTCGTCGAAAAAAAGGCATGTTTATTCAAAGAAAATATGTTTATTTGTCTGATTCTGTAACTTAATTAACAGTTTTTCTCAATTAATGATTCTTATTATTTCTCTCAATTAATGATTCTTAAAATGATTCTTATAAATCATCAAGATAGGTGCTTAGTTTGTGAAAATCTCATCATCATAACAAAAGTCATTAAGGGTCGTATCTTTTCATTTCTTTACTTACTGTACCAATAAATTATTATGTTATTAATTATTTTATTACGTTATTGTTTTCGATCAATTGTTCACACAATTCACTTCCCTTTTACATTAACAAAGAAAGAAAACATAATAAAATAGTATTACTATTTCGTCGATACTTAAAAAAAAACAATATAAAAACACGAATTTTTGAAGTATTATTGTAGCATTGCATAGCCTCTATCGACATTACCCTGGCAGTAGAATAAATAAAGAAATATGTTAATATCTAATTGATTAAAATACAAATTGATGAAATAAAAGTTTTATTAGTTTAAATCCCAAGGAAGTTCAAAAAATTGCAACAACAAATAAATTTCAAAAACATTACGCAAACTGCAAAATTTCGAAGAAAGCTTTTACTATTTTCTAAAGAAAAATTAAAGAAAGTGAAACATTTCTACGGCTTTGAAGTTTATGAAACGATTTAGATCACTGAAAGAGGGGGAAAATGGCATAGAATTGATGGGTACTACAACTAGTTCAGCATATTTTGCGTGTAATGTTTATATAGTAATTTTAGTTTTATCTTCCTTTATTAAATTAAACTACTACGCACGTATTACAATTTTAAATTATTAGACATTTAACTACTGAAATTACAAATAATTAGAAGTTTAATAGCCAGTAAAACATTTTATTCTCCATTTAAATTACTGAAGTTGAAGTGTTAAAAATTAGTTAAGACACTTGATTTGTTAATAAAGTGTTTATCTGTTGAATATTTCAGTATAATTTACCTAATAGATAATAATTTGAAAATATTTCGCTTCTTAAGCATGATTATATTTTTACAAACGTATCATTTTTAATTTTCATTGGAAATCATACATTTATAAATAATTTTGAATCGTAAGGTGCTTTGAAGTTTCTGTGTAATTATATATAATCAGAAAAGTAAACTCGTTACTATTTTAACTCTTAGAATTAAAGACAAACATCTTTTTTTTTAAATTTTTATTACTAAATAAATGAAGTTATAAGGAATTTTTAATTTAGAGTTAACTTGTAACCAATCGAAATAAAACTTTAAATGTTTAGTTTCGTATTATGAAAAAAATTTTATTATTTGAAATGATTTCAGGTGCTTCTAACATGACAAATATTTGTTTAAACTTTTACCCTTCTTCTATTTTTATGTTTAAATAATTAACAATGCTTCTTTTCCGTTTGACTTGATGCGTGATGTAATTTAAAAAAAAGTTTCTTAAAAGAAGAAAATTAGATACACGGAGTTACTCTCATCTAATTTTGCACCCATCGTATGCAGGTATTTAATTAAAAAATTTCGTTTAAAGTAAATTAAAATTTACTTTATTTTAATTGGATTTAGTATTGGGATGCTGTACTTCTTTCTTTTTTGTATGTTTAAGGATTATTTTTGTCCAAATTGTTTTTGATACCCATAGTTCATGTGTATACTTAGAATAACTCTAAACAAGAAGAAATGTCCCATGTTAATCTAAAGCTGTACTTTATTTATTCTATTTATTATCTATTTTATTAATCTAAGCTAATATTTTAGTTTATTCTTTCAAAAGATGTAAAGTTTTTAATGCGTTAAATGGCTTTTTCTCAATCACTTATCAACAGTGAATTACGAATTTACAATTGTATTCTGTCACGTTACAACAGCGGTCATTGCACATATATGCTTCTAGACTTGATTAAAAACTTCATTCATTTATTCATTTTAAAAATATACAAATTGGAAATAACATTCGACTTGTTTCAAGTGTTTAAAAATAGGCTTCCATTTTCAAGACTGCCAGACGTGAATAAGAAGAAAAAAAGTGATTGCCCTGATTTGCCCTTTACGTCACTGCGTTTTTTTTTTTTTCGTTATGGTTTTTCATATTTTCTCTCTCTCGGCTACTGTGGTTTTTCTAGTTTTGTTTCTCACCTTTATTTTTCCATTTTTCGTTGGCAACTTTACGTTTTATATTTCAAATAACTTTTGTTTCTTCTCATTCACGTCTGGCAAATCTTTAAAATGAGTGCTTATTTTTGAGTGCTTGAAACATGTCGACTGCTGTTTTCACTTTATATATATTTGAAGCGAATGAAGTTTTTAATCAACTAATATATCACAGTTTCTGTTTCTGGGATCATTTATTTTACACCTCTAGATAGTTACCTGCATTACTGAACTAGTTCATAAATTTTTGGAACCCATGTTCTTCAAGCAGCTTTGCAAACGTTTGTTCTATGCTTATTTTTCTTTGACGTGAACTAATTTCAAATAATTCTAAGGTGAATGAGATTCGTTCTGTATATGAGTAAATCTAAGCACAAATGATAATACTAAAGCAGACCCACTATAGTTTTTGTTTATGAACAAGAACCATCCTTAGTGTTAAAACACAAAATGACAGAAGAAAGCGCGAGATAAACGAGTTGCAAAAGGAAAAAGTGGTGTAAGCAACTGGGGAGAAGAATAATGCTTGAACAAGATTATTAAAGATGGAAAGGGAGGTAAAAACAGGCAGGTGGAGGGGGGAATAGGGAAATATCCCAAAGTGTGCAAGACTTAGAAATTAAATAAAAACAGATTTTCAAAAAAAAAAAAAAAAAAGAAAGGGATTTTAACTTATTTTTCTTATGTTTTCTTCTTTCATTCTGTGTTTCGAAACTGATGAAGGTTAATGTTTTTAGAACCAATACTATCATATATCTGTTTTTGTGTGATTAAAGAACAACGTTGTTTTGATTCAAAAGTAAAGTCAAATTAATCAAAGGTGATGTGCTAGTAACTGACGCAAAGTTTTTTTATGTGACTGAATTGTACAATAATGACCAAATTATGAATATTCTGGATACGTTTATTACTGTACTTGCGTTTAAAAGGCTCCAGTATCACTTTACAAGTTTCGAACGTATGGTTAAAAATGCAGAAACTGTTAAGATTCCCAAGGGATAGAGTTTTCCACTTCTCTCATTAAACCTTTTGAATAAATAATATTTAAGTGTAAAGGTTTTAAGGCTTTTTTCTCTAATCTTTTGTTCCCTAACTACAATTAGTATACTTTTGTATGTAAAATGTAGCTAATATTTGGTAAAATCAAAGTTAAAAACTTATTATACTTATTCCAATAATAGTTAAAAATCCATGATTTTTATTTTGAAGCTTGATTACGTTACTTACTTCACTATATAGAAAATACCTATATACAGTATTATAAATAATATTTAATGCGCAAATTATCTCACAAATGTAAATAAAATCTGAAAAGAGAAAATATATATTAACTATATCCATATTTTGCTTCGCTTAATTATAGCTTGTAGTTTTTTGATTCAAAGAATGGGCATCTTTGACTATAGCTTGTAACTATTTTAAGATTCGTCCTCACTAAGGTATTGATTTGATGAATAAAGGGCTATTATCTAAACAATTGGAAATTGAAGCTATAGTAAGACGGAGTAATATTAAGGAAATGTACTAGGGATTCAATATCTGCCTTACGATACTAGACCACAGGTAACAATTACGAATGCGTGAGCTGTCAAACACTAATACAAGTCACTTAATACGGTGACTTAAATTACTCAAACTAACACGCGCTTCCATCGAAATGGATGTATATCAGTATACT
Organism: Parasteatoda lunata; assembly: GCA_949128135.1. Taxonomy (NCBI): domain Eukaryota; kingdom Metazoa; phylum Arthropoda; class Arachnida; order Araneae; family Theridiidae; genus Parasteatoda; species Parasteatoda lunata. The sequence continues at coordinate 34,732,096 of OX421980.1, read as the reverse complement.
ATTCAATACTTGGGTATTTCAAAGCATTTAGTAAATTAACAAAATGTTTCAGTTGTTTGAACTTCAGTTGTTTGAACCGATTAAAAACCGTTTATTAAAAGAATTAAAACAATATCTAATAAATTATACTGTAATAATACTGTAATACGGTGAATAATACTGTAAAATGTAATTTCTATAGAACTATTCAACTTTTGCGTTAAGTTGCGGGGAGAAAAATGCATAGATTAATGTTAATGGAGGGTCCTGCTTGTTCCTTACTGCTTGGAGGTCTGCAGGAGGGTCCTGCTTGGAGGTCTATGAAGTCACGATCTGTCCTCAAATTTATTTCATCTGATTTTAAAGTTCCGTAGTGGACTGATCGTAAAGACACGGTTCCCAGCAGATCACCGAAGTCAAGCATCACTGGCTGCGGCTAGTGTGCGGGCCTCTTTGATCAGTCTGCGAAAGGACCGAGGTTGTGCGGTATTGGTCTTCGTTAAACTGTTCTACCGTAAAGTGCTCAACTTCGTGGGGATGGCTACAGAAGCGGGGTAGACATCACCCTCTACAGAGGATCAAAATTGGGATGCCATGTCTTCGGCTTAGCTATGTGTCATTATCTTGTTATTCAGGTTCTCCGGGTTCAAATCCTGGCTGTGACTTTGTAGACCTTCGTCCCCTCTTTTTCTACTAATACATAACGTAAAATTTTACGGTAATTATTGTATATTGTATTATAGCAATTTTTACGTAAAATAGAATTTACAGTAAAAATTGCTGGCATCTTGAGTTTTGGTATTTTTTTTAACCGTAAATGTTCACAGTTTTATACAATGTCTGTTTAATTATATAAATTCATAGTTTTTAAGAATCCATGGCAATGATGTTTTTAAAGACTGTGATCCTTTAACAAGAAAAAGATTTATTTAAAAAAAAAAAAAATTATTATTAACAGTCCTTTTCGATAATAAAACCCGTAAAAATGACATGGTATAAAAAATGTTTAATTTTATCTATACTGTCTATTTGTTTTGCTCTTTGTTAAAAGTTTTAAGTTTTTAAAGTAAATGCTATAATTTACGTGCTGAAAATTTGATTCTGAGTAGTGATATATATTTTCTGAAGTGAGGGAAATAGTTTGGAACTGCGTGCCACCTTTAAGTAGAAAAATAAAAAAGATTATTGTAATTCAAAGTTGCATACCATTAAAAAGGTCCAAAAAGATAAAAAACTATTTTCAAATATATAAAATCTATGGTAAGTAAAAATAAATACCATTATTTCACAGGTACAGCTTGTTTTGAATAGGCAGATGGTACACCACGGTCCCCAAATCTCACAACATGAGATTTTCTCCTGTAGGGGGTTCGTAGAAAATCGTGTGTATATGTCTATTTAAAACCATTATCATAGCTGCTATTACCAGCATTGATATAAATATAGCATGTTGCACTAAGTTTGACGACAACTAAATTTCAGACTTGATGTATACTGTATAACAAAATGAGTGCATTCAAAACTCGTTTACATTTCCTCAGCATGTATATACATTTTTAATGAATACATTTATTACAATTTGAGCAGAAATGGAACCTATGAAATTAGGGCATTCATTTTGACTTACCGAGTTATTTTGAGGCATGATATAAGTTTTGCTTAGAAAGGGAAGATAAAATGTGGGAAGAGCAAGGAAATTTGAGTAATAAATTGATTGGTAATGGACAGAAAATGCCCCGATTTTCGCGGCGAATCACATTCTGTTAACACTATTAGCGTCAAACAGCTTTGGGGAACGGGAAGATAAAAAAATAATAAACAAAAAGTCTCTCTCATTGGACTAATGAAATTCCGATCAACATTTATGTCAACGTGGTGAAAGTCCGCTAAGCTCCACCGCTCCCTTGAGCATTTACTCTTATACTTGCTTATACTACTAGCTCGATAAGAATTTGAGGCAAAAAATAAGAAAAAAGCTAGAGCGTAGAAAATATATATAAAAAATCTATCAATACACAGCTGTTCCTACATTGAGAGTTTCGAAATCATTGAGCGGCAAGTTTAGAACCGAAGCGAGAAAAAAAAAATTAATAAGTTTCCACTTTTTCCGAAAAACTACATCGGGAGCTTTCTTCCTCAAACTTTTCAAAGAGAATTCCCCTTGAGGAAGTAATGAATAAATGCCAGTGCCGCTCTTTGACTACAAATAATTAATGACTTTTCTGAAAATAAAAGTGGAAAAAATGTTTAAAATTGTTTGATTGTTTGACAGAATTAGAAAACAATTCAAATAAAAGCTTTAAATTACAGCTGGTTCTAACATTCGGAGGACAGTTTCTTTTTATTTTTTTGTCCTAAAATTATATGATATGCTTTAGTTCAGAGAAGAAAGTAATTTAGTGTTTGGCTTACTGGCAATAAAAAATATAAACTAGTATGTTCATTGTTTCAAAAGATTGCTCGTAAATCTTTTGAAAACATATTAAAAATGTTTTTTATTGGAACGGGTGCCAATCAAATCGCTTTTCGGTGTTTGGGTAGCCTGTTTCATAAAGTACAAGAAAAAATTTGGAATGTTTCCTTTCTTTATGAAAACATTTTTATTTTATTTCTTATTAAATAATGCTAAAAAAGTGTTTATAACTGAAAATAACATATTAGTACTTTAATTAAAATATAGTACGAATAATGATAGTAATACTTTTAATACGAATTTTTTAATATTAATTGCACATTTTAGAAGAAAAAAAAATGAAATTTCGACCAATTCACATAACTTATTGAGTATTTCATTTACCCGTATGATCGCTATTCATTTTTATTAGTCTATTTCAATTTTTTTATATATTTTATTAACAATTAAGCAATACAATTTAAGGAAATATATTTTTTATCTTAGCATTTAAATTTCAGGGGTAGGAAGTATATATTTCCCAAGAAACCTGTATCACAATCCTAAAGAATATTAAATTTAATTGTGATTAGAGAAGATGAGAAGTATGTTGCAATGCTCAAGGTAACATCACATTTTGCTCACATCACATTCTAAAGAAATCAATTCCTAATCCAATCAAAAATCAATGAGAATGGGATGGAATTGGGTTCAAATATTTTAATTCCATTCAACCTATTGAACAACAGATGGCAGCACAAAACTGAAGCAGAAATTATTGCATAGCATAGGTAATATATAGCATAGAAATTATTGTTAACATGGTAATACATCTATGAAAAGCGAGATTTTGTAAAATCATGTGATGGGGGAAAATTTTACCAAGATTCACGCAAGGGTTACAAAATTTTAAATCATGATACACATTTTATCTAATCTCTCACTTTTCCACAGATAAATTATCAACTCTGTTATTTGTTTATCAGTGGAGAAGTTTTGAATATCTACAAAGTATTTACTAGGCTAAAAGTTTAAATTAAAATCATTCTAATTTCGGTTTGAATATAAAATTCTCATAACTCACATTTTTTTTAAAAATAAAAGTGATTTTAAGTTTAACCAGCAATATTTAATTTATATGCACTGAAAATTTGTTGAATATTTAACATTTTTAATTAACCACTTTTAAAAGAGTTTCAGTTTGAAACGATTTTCATTTATTCTTAACTTTAATTTACAGTTATTTCGTAACTAAGTTTACTATTGATTTTATGTTTATACACGCACGAATACTTCCTATATAATTTCAATTCATCGTTCACAGGTAAAATTACGTGAATCTTTTTACTATTAATACGCTAGTTATTTTCGTAAACGAAAATAATTTGGTTTGTTCTCTTTGGTTCAAAACAGAATCTTTTTTAAAATTATTGTTACAAATCCACTTATCGCGTTAGAAATTGATTTTATATGAATTCGATAACTCTTATAAATTTTTAGCGATATTTCAAGAATTAAAAGACTAAAAGAATTAATAGAAGATTATTTTTAATAAGAATAAGTTAAAGCTCACCAAAATTTCTTGTATTAAGACTATTATATATATATATATATATATATATATATACATTATATTTTAGCCTTTTAAGAAGTGATTAGATTTAATTACATATTTTCTTTCAATAACAAATCAAAACAACGATAAAGTGCCTTTATTATTTGAATTAGGTTCATCGATTCTGAAATCATTTTTAAATTCATTTCTAAGCCATTTAATAATGCATTGAATTGAAATAAAACAAAGATTTAAGGACCATGGATTGAGATTCTCCAGTTTCTTTATTCTTCAGAATTTATTTGCTTTTTCATACGTTTTTTAATACGTTCAAAAATTTTTTTGTTTGAGTTCTCTCATTTCTTTTGAAAAGTGACAGTTTAATTACCCGATAGAATAAGAGTTGAGATAAGATCGTGTTTCTGGGTAGTGTCAAAATGATAAAACTACAATAAAAACTAAGAGAAAGAAATAAAAGTTACAAAAAAAAAAAAAAAAAAAAAACTACTACGTAAACTTGCAAGTTTAAAAGATTAATTATTTTTAGGTGTCAAATCATTTGAGAAAATAAGTCTCCGTATTTTTAATTGACTTCTTCAGACACAAAAACTTCTCGAATAATTTGGGAGCAATAAATTCAATTTATTAAAGTCGATATTAAGAAAAAAAAATATTCACAAAAGTCTGCCAATAAACCGTTGCATAGTGCTAAACATTTCAGCAAAAGATTGGCATAAGTCAATTATTAAAAATCGTGCTAGTTTATTTTTTAATGAGTGCCCCTAACGTGTAAACTGTTAAATATTTGAAACACCATCAATCAGAACACCATCAACTATAACACCGTTCAAACTTGATGAATCATACGTGTAGTGTCAAGTTATACCATATTATCATATAAAACAATATTTCTAGAACTTAATTACATGCAACTATAGTTCAGTTGGAACAAAAACATGCTATAATTTAATATCCTATAAAGGTCGATGCAAATGTGCACTATATTATATAGTTCAAAGAACCAATATTATGATTCAAAGTTGAACGTGTTGAATGTGTCTGGATCATTTATAACCAATATAAAAGCACATTTTTACGCTATACATATTTTATGCATTCTATTTAAGTATAGTGGAAAATTATTTTATTTAGTAACTTAAAACGTGTAAAATTTTCCATAAATATTAATAATATTGAAAGGACATTTTTCAAATTATTTTTAAATGATTTTTTATCTATCTCAACAGGTAATTTGCTAAAGCAGTTTAAAACAAGTCGTACGATGCTGTTTTATACTGTTGTGTCCAACAAATTAAGTCCCTGGTGAAAAGTGACCCATGATTTAACAAAGCAATGGAAGATAGAAAGAGATAGAAATATACGTTTTGTTGCATTCTGCCAGAAAATAAATAATTTATTCAAATCAGTGTTTTAAGTTAGTTACAAAGTTCGACAACAGGGGGTGCTTAGCAAGATTTTCAAATTAAAATATAACCGTTATTTACTGTTTCAAGGATTTGTAGTCTGAGGGTATTATTTGTATTTGAGTTGTATTGAGGAGAGTTAGTTTGTATTTGAGTTGGAAAGGCTTAATATGCAAGAGAAAACATTATTTAAATAATTTACAGGTACTCCGCACCATCTGTTGACCATCTTAGCTATTAATTTTGAAGCTTCATGAGAAAAATTACCTAGCTTCCAGAAGACAGTGCATTGCTTTCTAATTTCTTTTTATCTTTAATTAATTTAATTTATATTATATATTTTACATTATATACCATAAATATATATTGTAAATATATTTTATCTGTATTCAAAATCTTATATTTTTATTCTATATAATATGACTTAAAATAAAAAAGGCATGCTTAGTAAGTTAAATATTTCATCGATTTAATTTATTACAAAAATAAGCTTCAATAATCACTAAGCGTGAACTCATTGAACAAAGCTCTCATTTTAATATGCATTTTAAAGGATTCAACATTTGGAATTTATTCTATTATTTGTCAGAAATATTGCATTGTTTACTGCCTACAACTGTAAAGATAGATAGTTTTAAGCTGGTTCATTTGCAATGAAAACAGATTGCGAAATGCGAGCTGTAATATTTAATTCTAAAATTCACTATTTACAATTGATAGTTTGGCACTTCTTTTCCCGAAAGAACGATAATTTAAATTAGAAGTCACTGAGATGTCGTATAGATCTTCAGCAATGTTTGAATAATACGCTCATTTGAGAAAGTTCAGAGCACAGCCTAATATATTAGTCTTGACAATTCACGCTATTTGGATTGTAGAAGGCAACTTTTATTGGAAAATATTAGATGGCTATACAATTTCTGACACTAGAGATAGGGTTTTGAACTAACATCTATAAAGTCTGAATTATTCAGATTTAAAAGACACCAACTTGTTTTAAATAATTTGTGAATATTTTGAGTGATATTTTCTTATCGAAGCGGACAAATTGAATTTTATGAGCATTGTAAATTTAAATAGGCTGTGATGAATATAAAAATACCGCTATGAGCTAATTATAAAACAGATATTTAAAATACTCAAAGATTTACATTACAAGTAAAAAAATAAGTATTTTGTATCTTGCATTCATAAGGTCAAAATAGTTAGAGTTGATTTTAAGAGATTGGAGTAAAATAATGGTAAGCCACCTTTTTAAAACTGTTCAGTACAGCGCCTTTTAAGAGCTCTTCGTAGGAAAAAAGGCCATAAGATATTTCTGTTTATTGTGACGCCATCTAGTTAAGTTACGGAAACTTTTTAGGTGTTTTCCTGGAAACAATACTAAGAAACAATATGATGCAGAATTTGTCACTTTTTGAAGAAAATCTGACGGAACACTGTATTGCCTTAATCTCTTCAATTTATATAAATTTTTATTTTAATTTTTTTTAAAGAATATATCTTTTTTATAAAAAATTTCTCATTTTTACGGAGTGTTACCGGTATGGCATGGAGTCGTTTATTTACAGTTAAGTGTAAATTTTAATTTTAAAAAGATGTTTATCTAAAACTATAATACTCTAGATAGCGTTGCAAAAATGAATCTGTAATAAAGAGAAATAGTTTAGCGAGCCTACTTATTCCAATTGTTAAGTTTAATTCTGAAATTTTTTTTATGTTTACCTCTCTTTATAAAATGCTTGCTCTTTTTCACAGAGGAAACCCGTAAAAAAATATATCAATGAAAGGTGGTAAAGTTTTGATTGTTCAGTCTTGAAATTTTACCGTTTCTTCATAATATTTGTTTTCTTTCCCACAAAATATTAGTTTTTTTTTCGAACAGAAATTTCACTGAGAAGTTCTGAAACTTACCGAGCTCAAAGTTTTTTAGCAAAATCCTATTTTTTTATCAACCTATTTTATTTTTAGTACTAAAAATTCTAGGTATTAATTAAATAACGTTAAGTTCCATTAAACTTTTAAAAAAAGTAGAGTTGAAAAATACTGTATTAACTCTGAAAACAACTGTGGAAACTTGCAGGGTTTTTGCAAAACTTATATTTGCATGTTTTTCCTTGCCGCAAGCTCAAAACTGTGAGTAGTTCAATGCATTTTCAGTCGCGTTATTATACAATATATATGCAATCTGTCTATGATAGATGCATGATATTTATCACAATGCAAACAATACGCACAGTATCTAATCATACTAGATCAAGGATATACTCGAAATTTGCAATTGAAAATACTCTCGAACTGTATATCAGAGAGAAACACTCATTCCGGAACTTCTCGCTAGGTGGTGGTGTATCAATGAATGGCTTATATTTCCTTCACTAAATTTCGGCGTTATTTGTATTATTATAATGGTTGTAACATTCATTTGTAATGCAGTTTAGTTGTAACCTTAAGTAAATATTAACGAAATGATTAACTTTAAATAGTTTTTGCAAATTAATTTTCATTCAGCAATTACAAATTTAAATAAGTAATTTTTATTAAATTTATCTTGATTTTGGTAGCAAATATTGTCTGGGGTATAAAATCATTGATCGTGTATGTTTTGCGATTCGCAGATTTCTAAAATATCGTATATTTAAAATTTGATTTCTCAGAAACTATTCGACTGATTCCAAACCAATTATTTTGCCATATAAATGATGTTAAAATTAAATGTTAAAAATTTTAACATCATTCTTTAAAATGATGTTAAAATTTGTATACCTAACAATATAAAATGTTTTCGACTACAATTAAATAAAAAAAAATAATTATAGAAAATTATTCTTTGCATGAAACTATTTTTCCGGATAAACGAATTTCATAATTGTGGGCAAAAATTTTTCAATCTGTACAGGAAGTTCTTTAGATATGGTGAAATACACAAAAAGAAAAATTAACAATAAGGGATCCAAAGTTTAGACCTCTCTTGTGACCAAGCTATTAGGACCATATTTCCCAGATTGCGGCTTTTCGAGGGTCAGAAATCCATATCCGTGGAAGAAATGGTCTGTCTGTTCAGGGAAGGAACGTCTTGGTATCTTATTTCGTAAATCGTCATATCGTATAGTCGTAATATCGTCAGCAATAATTAATTAGCATATTTGAGGTTACCCCTTTAAACCATTAAGATTAAGTTCAAGTACTTGAAGATCTGATTGCTAGATCAAAAGTTATACAGGGCGTTCCGCCTTTTTTGTGCACTGTAACAGTAAATTACTATACAAGAGCAATTGGGTGAAAAATTTCCCAATTTCAACAGTATCAGAGATTTTCATAAAAACAATTTCCATTTAGTAGAATCTATTCTTATAAAAATTTATAATTTTTACATTTATACACACACATATACATATATTTACATTTATAAAACACACAATTTATTCTCAAAAATGTCTTTTTTTCATAAGATCAAGTGTTATATGAAGATCAAAGCCACTTAGTTAATGCATATATGCATATTTATAAATAATGGCTCTCAAAAATGTATTTTCCTAAGTTAATTCAAAATGAAAATATTATTACTTTTCCACACCTATTGGATATAAAATATTTAAAAAAAAATTCAAAATAATGTAGATTTACACATAATTTATTTCTTTTCTAGAATAATAATAAACTGGAATTTAAAGACTCATACAAAATGTGAGAAAAAAGTAAATCAGCCACCCGTTGGCGAACACAGAGTTCTCCCTTGGTGAAAAAAGCAATAACAGAAAACTATGAAGCAATATTTTTGGCTTCCTTATTTTCAAGTTTCCCGATATTTCCAACTATAAAAAAATTATTCTCAGTTAAGAAAGTCAAAGGATATATCGATTTTTTTGTCTTTTCACTCGTTTTTTTCATTGCAAGGTATTGAAGAATAAATTTAAAAGTAAAGTTAGTTTTTTTGAACACTTCCTAATGTGTAGATTTGTTTATTTCTTTCAGCTTGGTTAAGAACTTTTTTTCTGAACTAAGAGCTTTCAATGCTAAAAAGTTCCATGAGGTTCATTCTTTCTTAATCATAATTAATTTAGATTTTTTCTTCAAAACTGACATAGATGAATAATCGTTAATTTGAGTTTGAATCAATGGTTTGCAAAAAAATAAGGCCTTTGTTGATATTGTTCTGTTTCAAGACCAAGCAATATTTTGTAGTCTAGAATTCAAACATCTATTATTTTGCATATTGTTGTTTTCATAAAACTTATTATTTTTCTAAACCTTTAAAAAAATATGTGCATTTTCTTAAAGAAAGATTTAGTTTAAAAAATTAAATCTTTAAAATATATTTATCGGTAATAACTTATGGGAGTAATCAAATTAGCTTTTCGCTTAATCCTTATATTACGCCAAACATTAGTTTACCGAAGTATTTCGTCTAAGTTTTTGTTTAAAAATCGAACTGGCAATCATCAAAACATGTATTCATGAAAAACCTTCTTCTGAATTAAAATGTAATACCTTCTAATATTGGTTTTATTTGCTTGTGTCAATGTGTTAGCTTTATTGTAGTTTCATTGATAGAGCAAATATTGAAATGACTACAATGTTTTAGAATTTAATGGCACAAGAACCAGAATTGACTATACCAAGCCAAACATAAATGATATTGCAGACTCTTGGCTGGCTAATCACGCAGGTTATAAACCAAAATTTTAAAAAAAAAAAGAAATCTGGTCATAATTAAATACTCTTAATGACCATTAAATTATTTATTGTGAATAAATCTGATATAGTTATTAACCACAAATCTACATAATATTCAATAAATGGAATTTTCATATTGCTTATTTTAATTATAAGATAAATGTCTTAAGACACCTTTTCCGCTTGTAAATACGTTTTAGATACTTCATTATATAGTTTATATTTCAATCATTTTGATAAGGATTCCAGGAAGTGTCAGAAAAATTCTTTTTTAATTATTTCGTATACATATAATATAAATAAAAAGTCTCTATTTAACATAATGTACCAATAACAGAAATATATACTTAAATATCCATTAATATTATAAGTACACATTTATGTTATAGGTGAAATATATGGGTTTTACTGCCATGCATATCACTCCTGACTCTGTTATTGGAAAAATTAGTTTTAAAGAAAATACAAATTAGATACGGAAAAAAAAAAAGAATTCCTTTTAACAATATTTTCTCGTTAACAATGTTAATAGTTCAGAAAAAGGGCAACTTGCTTTTCGTTGAAAAAGCTGTCATGCAAAAATAAACATAACTCTTATTTTTTATAATTTAAATAATAAATTATTATTTCATAATTATCCCTTTCTCAATAAACAAAAATCATAAATTGGCAATCTTTTTATTTAACATGCGGCTGGAAATCATTATATTTTTAGAGATTTCTTCCTCGACTACATTTAACATTTGCATGGAATTTTAAAGCCGTTAAGGGTAATACAATATTTTGCTTCAATAAAAATTTATTTTATTTCTCACCACCAATACGTTTTAAATTCCAAAACTAAGAAAGGGATAATAACCTTTAGACTGAAACATTGGTAATAATTTGTTGCGGTTTTATAAATGAAGCTTAGAATCCTTAACTTTCCTAGGTGAACAGTAAATTAACGATACACTTAGTAAGGCCTAGTAGCCTTACTCTTCGGGCCTATTTTACACTTCCGTTATTTCAATATCAGACATTTTATTATTTAAAGATTAATTTTGATCACGATTACAATTTTTATTTATGTTTCCTTTAAAGCGTGAAATTCGTTATTTCATAGAATAACTACATATTTAATGAAATAACTAGATACGTCAGTTAAAATACAAAAAATTATTGAACTTTACGATTTACTAGGTATTCTATAGAGTAACGATTACTTGATCGTTAAAGTGTGAAATACGGCACTCGAAAGTTCTTTAAACCGGTTCTAGCTGCTTTTAGTCAGTTTTGAACCGCTTATAGCTGCTTTGCAATGATGTGTGTGTATGTTCTTTCTGTTTAACTAAATCAACAATATGAGCAATAATAAACTATATAATCTGCTTTTCCCTATTATTTATCAATTAATCATCCGCAATAGAGATAAAATATATTTTTTGAGAGAGTTTAGCTATTCATGATCAATTAATTTACAAAATAACTTTGAAATCGTATATTTTTTACTTTAGCGGTCTATCATTAGTTATTTCATAGAATAACTAAGTAAAGTATGAAATTTTTCATCTATTATATACTTTAACTAACATGTCTAGTAATTTCATGACATAACTAGTTATTCCCCATGAAATAAATGAATTACACACTATAACGGTAATATGTACATTTGAATAAAGAGTCATTTCATTATAATATTTGGGGTTCAGCGGCTGTAAATAAAAAGACGACTTCTAATTTGTTTACTGTTTCATCCTCATAATGCTATATTGTCTTTAAATTTGGATTTATATCGCTTTTAAATAGCTAATGAATATATTTAAAATAAATATTCGACAAATATTCAATAAAAAACCTGAAAAACTCAAACCCTCTTTTACTATGAATTTTAAAATCTAGACCTGTATTTTACTAAGATCATGTTTTCTCTAATAGTGTGCCATTTTACAATTCTTAATGGTATTTAAATTTGACATTTACTTTTCTTTAGAATTAATAGGAAATTGAATTTGATAAAAATAATTATCATTATTAATTTGCAAATACTGTAATAAGATTACATTTACAAATATTATTAATCTTACTAAACTTGCTATTAGTTGTTATGAACTATTTAAAATTATAAGAAAATAAGCTAAAGGCTGTAAAAATGCATTATTTAATTTTTTTCATCGTAAAATATTTAAATTGATGGGATTTTATTCATTCTAACTATTTTATACATTTTAACCTACAATAAATGTAATTTTTAAATGTTGTAATAAGTGTAATGTAACAATAATTGCATTGTTAATTTTTAAAAAAAAAACTTTTCTAGTAATATTTAAATTCAAAAATATTCTTTAACGATATTTATTTTTCACAATATTTTATATGGAACTGATCTCAAAATCCAATACTCACAAAATCTTTTTTTTTCCAATTGCTTAAGAAATACATTTTTTATAGCGACAATAATGCCTTATTTGGGTCTATATGCATGTGTTGTTACGTCAAAAAACAGGGTCACCTTTGGCTGTAGAATAGATCTTTATAAAAATATACTACCTTCAAAAGTTTTGTGCGAGTAATATTTACATAAACATAGAAAATGAAAGTACTTTCCCGTCAGAAATGCTATGTTTGTCTAGTTTTCTTTTCTATGAGCCTCTTATAAATATGGAAATGAGTTTTGTTAAGCCTAACTCGATTTCTTACAAATTCCGAGCAAACCGTAAAGCGTATTGGGTTTTCCCCAAGTGTTTACTTCTTCTCTATAAGCCTTTGTATTCGCACTTTGTTTTCCACTTGTTTTGAGCTATGAATATTCATTTTTTGAATTTTTAGAATATCTTTATGTGTGTGTACTTCAATCGATTCCTATTCATTGCGAAAAGAGAAAGATTTTCTGTTAGAGTAGGAAATGTTCAATTAAAAAATGATTGAAAGAAAGTATGTGTTGATAAAGAAAGTACAAATGGAAAATTTAGAAATTTTTCTTTTAATCTCGTTATTTTTCTAAATTTTTAATCAAATGCTGTAAAAAATGTTTAAACAGAGAATAAAAATTCTAGATTCTGCTTAAAATTATTTACTTTAAGATCAACTTTTAAATGACCAGGCATATTTACCTTTTCCGGTGTATTTTAGCCAGTGAATTAGTGTATCCAGTCTAGCAACAGTAATTAAAAAATTTTTACTTACCACTAGAAATATAAAACTTATTGTTTTGAAACGTTCAGCAACCACTTTTCTTTAAACAACAAAGAGATGAAGTACACCACTTCAATTTTGTTTAATATTTTATATTTAATAACCACCGTTGAACAACCAACTCACTTTTGTGCTTATATGGAACTGATCTCAAAATCCAATACTCACAAAAACCTTTTTATGTGAGTATTGGATTTTGAGTACGATCCAATACTCACAAACGACAACTAATGTTCAACTCTGTAGCCTTGTAATTTCGAACCCAATCCAGAAGACAAGGGAACTCCTGAATCAAGTTTTGGGAGAAATTTGCTTTCGTGGACGACTTTTTGATGGAACTAACCCGTATTTGAGTTACACGGAGATGAAAACCACGAAAGTCTCCCACTGTTAGCCTGATGACGAGAGGACTCCATGATCCATTTATCTCTGAGGGTATTTTACGTCAGCACTGTGGTCGGTGCAAGCCAGATGCGGAATTCGTATCGACCCGCTATCGCTGGGATTCAAACCCGGTTCACCTCATTGGAAGGTGAACTCTTTATCTCCTGAGCCAACACGGCTCATACAGCTTCAATTGCAATGTTCTGTCAAAAACCCTATTGATTGCTGCTTGATTAATTTTTTAAATAAAAATTTACTGTTCCAGAAAGGGTGAAGGTACGCCAATAAACATAGGCATAATTTTCCAATAATAAAATTATATATATTTTTTTTAAGTTTAAATTTATGTATTTATACATTTATAATGTATTGTGAGACGTAGAAACCAAATTTTTATTTTCACATTGTGGGAGAGGAAAAAAACATTCAACATTTGTTAAAAATGATCTTTTTTTATAAATAGCATAATTTGTTTGAATTTTATAATTTTTGAATTGGGGTTGATCCAGAGTGTTTGTAAATAATGAAATTAATTATATTATACATTATAAATAATAATTCTTAGAGGTCTACGCATTAGGCAAATACTGTCAAAAATACATTGTATTTTCTAATTTGGCAGCAAATTATAATTTAATTAATTTATCAGTTAGAGCAGTTTATTTCCTAGTTCTTTATCTAGGAAAAATTACTGAAAATTTTCAAGATAATAGGATTAGTATAATTTACGATAGTACACTTAAATATTGAGGAGTTAATGAAAAAACTCGCTTTGGAATATAAGTAACAACCAAACTGTGTTTTGTCCTATGCATAAAAGGGTTTTAAAATTATATCGCCGGCTCTGATTGAAATGTAAGCAAAATTTGAATGATTTTGGAGAGAAAAAGATAAATTCCTCTATTTTAAATAAAAGTCTGAAGTTTGGTAACACGAAAACTTGATTAAGCCATAAGTAACCTGAAAAATGAAATCAGGTACTTTAAATGGAATAGTTAAAGTATCCGACAACTAAGAATTCAATTCTATTCTTTTTTTAAAAATTGCATAAGTAAAATTTTAAATTATGTTTGTCAAGCAAGGGTTCTAAAATTTTAAATTTGTAATAAAGTTTAAAAATGTATAAAGTATTTTTCAAAAGAAAGGTAAAATATTTGAGCTTAAAAAGTTCATCATTTTCATGTATCTCTAATAGCTTTACAACAAACTATAATTCTTAAATTTCAGAATAATGTTTTTTCGAGATCAATAATGTGATTGCCTGAGGTTTGAACTAAAACTTACAAAATTAAAAAAAAGAAATGAAATAGAACCAGTAATTTAAAAAAAAACTAAAAATTTTTTTTTACTTTTGAAAACTAACTTGAAAGAATAACAAATTTACTTTTAGACCCTAGCTTTTAATTCTAAACATCTCTAACTTTAATCACAATTTCGAAGAATTTTATAAAAGCTTTTTGTTGCACTGTATGTTAAGGTAGGTAAAAAATTTACCTAAAAATCAGCCGTCTTTATAAAATGCATTAAAAATGCCAGAAAATTCTGAAAATAAAAAAATTTATATTTTGAAAATTAATTTTTGAAAATGAATTTTATTTGTTTTAAAAATATAATTTTATCAAATAAAAAAAGCTAAAATACTCAAAGCAGAACTAAAAGAAAATTTTAGTTTCGTTTTTGAGAGTTTATGTTTGGAGTTTGGGAGTGAACAATTTACAGTAAAAGTAATATTTGCTTTACAAAGTAAAATAAACTACGCTTTAGCGTTTTAAAAATTAAAATTTAATTAGGAAAATTTCTCAATATTTTTTTTTAAAATCCCTGAAAAATTACATAATCTTAAATGTTAAATTCTTAAGTATTCTTTTGCTGAAAGTTTTTATTTCCATCAAAATATTATAGCGATGCACCTGAACAAAATTTTTAGAATTTTTTATGATGCTTAAGCTAAGATATTGAGATTTAATTTCAATAAAAATATTTCTAACGAATTTTAACATATTTTTATAGTTGATTGAATGTTTTATAAACAATGTAACTCTGTATACGTGTTTTAAAATACGGTACGGTTATATCAACTGTACGGTTCTATTTTAACATTAATTTATGGGTAGTTCTATGGCTAGAGGATCGGTTTTCGAATCTATATAATATTTCTTTAATTTAATTCTCAAGTTATAGCTAGTATAACCTATTCAAATTTAATATTGAAATAATGCTAAATTAACATGAAAAGATAAAACCAATAAGCATTACAACCAATACATAGTTCAATGAATTTTTTTAATGGTTTTTTTTAAATGATTACAACTGGACTTAACAATAAATTGGTTTATTCAGAAGTGCCAAAGTGCTTTTTTTTTTTCAAATAGCCTTGTTAAGCTAAATGCATATCAAATCATATGAGTTCGGCTTTTTTCCACCAAAAACTACGAGCACAAGAAAGTACTACAGTCTATAAAAACGACTTTTGGTTAAAACAAATATTTTTAAATTGCCTTTTATCAAAAGGATATTATAATCAGTGAAACCATTAACATTTAAATAACTAACACTATTAATAAAAGTTTGAATCTTGTCCTTTTAGAAATGTATAAAATTTTTTGACGATAATAGATTTTCAAAGATCGTGTTTAAAGGAAGTTTTACTAACACAAGAATGAAATTCAAAAGTATGCATAATTTCGTGTTTTATTTTATTCAAAAACAAAGAAATAAATAAAATAAAAATATGATTTTGTTATAAGTATTTAAAATTCTGAGTTTAAACTTAATAATTAACAAAATCAGAAAACTTTTTTCGGATCCATTAACAAGCTAACAAATATAAAGGCAATCATTAAAAATGCAGTAAACACGTGAATATTTAAAAAGCCTCCGATTACGGTGATATCGGACTTATGAGGTAAGCCTTTTAAAAGTAGAGAAAAATGTTGATTTATTCAATCGAAAACACATAAAAATGGACGAGTTTTTTAAGCAGATTAATAAATTAGGTCTCTATGGAAAAGTATTTATGTTAGATATGTTATAAACAAGAATCAATTTTATTCTCTTTTTATTTATCTTTTAGAGCATTGCAGAAAGTTACAAAGTTGTAGTGGGTTTCATTATTTAATTTTTTTATTCTTGGGTATTTAAAACATTGATGAATTCAATTTATAATCTTTAACTTGATCATTTTTTAAACTATTTTTTCGATAAACAGCTTTGTTAAACTATTACGTATGTATTTCAAATCCTATCGCTTCGGCTTTTTTCCTCCAAAAAACTACGAGCAAAAGAAATTACTATTATAGTATACTAAAAACTATTTTTGGTTAAAATAAATTTTTTTTAATTATTGTTATACAAAAAGGTATTATACCCAGTATAGCCATTAACATTTAAGTAACTAACACAATTAATGAAAGGTTGAATCTTCTCCTTTTTGAAAATTATAAAAACTTAGATAACAGTGTATAAAGGAAGTTTAACTAATATAGGAGTACATTTCAGATAGATGTATAATTTCGTGTTTTATTATATTTTAAAACGAAGAAACAAAATAAAAGGAAAATATCATCTTGTAATAAGTGTTTAAAATTCTGAATTTAAATTAAATTATTAATAAAATCAGAGTATTTCTCTGTACCATAAATAGGTTAACAAATATAAAGGCAATAATTAAAATTGCAGTAAACTCGTAAATATTTAAAAAAGCTCCCGAATACGGTGATAATGGATTTTTGAGGTAAGCCTTTTAAAAGTCGAGAAAAATGTTGATTTATTCAATCGAAAACGCATAAAACTGGACGAGTTTTCTAAACAGATTAATAAGTTAGGTTTCTATAGAATAGTATTTATGTTAGATCCGTTATAAACAAGAATAAAATGCATCTCGAAACAATTTTATTCTCTTTATCTTTTTCAGCATTACAGGAGGTCACCAAGTTGTTGTAGTTTTCCTTATTATTTTTTTAATTTTTGAATACTTGCAACTTTGGTGAATTGAATTAATGATCTTTTTAAACCAATTTGCATGATTTAAAAATTTCGAAAAGTTCAATGTTTGAAATAAAAATATTTTGATAAGTTAAAATTTAAAATTAACACTTAGTTATAGATTTATGTAAATGTTTGTTTCATAATGCAGTTAGTTTAGTTTTAAACTAAAAATATTTTTACTTAATATTTTACATCATTAATAAAGCGTCTCATTTTTCAAAATATGCATTAATTTCTTAAAATTTGAACAGAAAGTGAAAAGGAATTTAATTCAATTTATTGTATATGAATCACTAGGGTAAAAAAATGGAAAGTTTATTATATAATAATGTATTACTTTTGCTCAAAATTGATGCAAGAAATAAACTGTGGATGAACTGCACGAAGTGCATGAAATGCAAATGAAACACATCTATAAAATGCTAGTTGATAAAGAGACAGAATAGCGAGCAAAATAAGCCTATGAAGCTTATTATTTCGTTATTGATGCATTACTCGTGCACAAAATTGGTACAGAAAATAGATTGTGGATCATCTTTTGAGTACGAAGTAAGCAAATAAAACTCAATTAAATGCTAATCGATAAAGAGACAAATTACAATGGTAACATAAAAAAAAAAATTCAGTTTAGGTACTTCCAATTGTTTTTTTATAGGTTAGATTTTGTGTGTGATTTACATGTTCTTTAATGGTAATAAAGTACTGAAACATAAAATGTGAATTTTTAAAAGCATAAATAATACAGCTAAACTGTAATCGACTTCAAATTAATAACTACAGTTAATTTTATTCTATAACCAGCCCTCGACAGCCGACCCGATTTTCGGTTTACTACTACCAGTGTTCAACTCCGTAGCCTCGTAATTTTAAACCGAACTCAGAAGACAATGAAATTTCTGGATCAAGTATCGAGACAAAGTAGGTTTCGTGGTGGGCATCTTGAGGGAACGAAGTTTCGTAATATGGAGGGGCAAAATCACAAAAACATCCCATGGTTGTCCCAACAGATAGGGGATTCCAATACATGATCCGTCTACCACGCAGAATATTTTACATTAGCATTGTAGTCAGTAAGAGCCGGAAGCAGAATTCGTATCAAAGCCATTGCTGAGATTCAAACCTGGTGAGCCTCTTATCCTTGAGCCACCATGACCCACTACATATCTACCCGTTAATAACATTATATTGCAGCAAAAGTATAGTTGCCGACGTGTAAAAAGACATTTTTTAGACACAATGGTTTAGAGTGTCTAAAAAACCTTTTTTATTTTAAGATTCTAACAAAGGAAGGTTTTGTCGAAATGAAATGATAATTTATATTATTTTTAACTTTTCATGTCGGACTTTCGGTTAAAAACAATATTGAATATCTAATAATGAATGTCTAATACTGAATATGAAAGGGTTAAAATTTCTTTCAGTCATATTTTCAGGAGAGTGATATTCCAGACAAATAGTTCAAGAGAGCACTATTGGAAAAAAAATAATAATGAATACACGATAATGAATCAGAAAAAAGTTTCCCCTCTCAGTCATATTTGTAAAATTGAAGAGAGAGACTAATTAACTAAAAATGAAGGACTTGGGGCAATATAATGATAAGCCTCATGTTTACCAATACTGAAGGGGGGAACTGTTTTCTGGGTAGTACTTTAGGTAAAAAACGATGTTGAAAATTTAGTAATGAATATGTAATAAATAGGAAATGGATAAAAAAATTTTTTGTCATATTTGCAAGAGAGTCATATTTCAGTTAAATTGCTCAAGAGAGAACCAATAAATAAAATTTAATAATAGATGAGAAATTAGTTTCACCTTTCTGTCATATTTGCAAGATTTAAAAAAATATTGTATGATAAGATAATTACAAAAATAGGTCTTAAAGAAATATAATGACAAGCCATTTTTTAAGTTATTCAGGGATGCACCTATAAGGAAATAATATATTTAAAGATTATTTCCATGTCGATGTTTTTGTATTTTTGCTCATGTGAACTGAAAATTTTGGGAAATTTTAATATACCTTTTTATAATACTAGGATTAGTGTGATATAAAAATGTCAACATTGTAGAAAGTGGCATTTTAATGTAATAAATATTATTTTCATATGTAACTATGTATATCAAAGGATTTAATCATTACAGTCAGATTTTGTTATTTGAACTGTAAAAGAAATTCTACTACATATAAACTTATGAAAAGTTGTTCTTAATTATTGGCTTACTATTTTTAAGCTTCGTTATTTCCACTCCAACTTTTGTTGACACATTTCTCTAACCTCTTTAACTTCAACATTATTCTCGCAAGATATTGAAATGAAACAATGAGCAATTTTTCTTCGTTATTCTGGGGTAACGGATAATGAATCACCTCTTCATTCTATTCTAGGGAAGAGGCTACTGCTATGGGTGACCTAAATTTTATTCCAACATATTCAGCATGTTGCTACTCTTAAGATTGATATTAGACTAGAATAGACTTAGCAGCCTTTTAGTAATATTTAGAACAATACGGTTTCATGTTTGGAGTCGCTAATGTGGCGCCTTAAGTAGTTATAATTAATTTAGATGAAGATGAACGAATCAGGAGTAGTATGGTATTGCGTTTTCTATAAAATGCACACTAAAATTGTTCGTAAAGTTCATTTTAAAATTTTTTGCTGAGTAAAAAATGTAATTAAAAAAATGATTC
Organism: Parasteatoda lunata; assembly: GCA_949128135.1. NCBI lineage: Eukaryota > Metazoa > Arthropoda > Arachnida > Araneae > Theridiidae > Parasteatoda > Parasteatoda lunata. The sequence goes on along the minus strand of OX421980.1, from coordinate 34,711,832 downwards.
TAAACACAAAATTAACGCAGCTCTTTATACATGCAGAGATAAAACTTTTATATAATTACAATGAAATTTTTTAAATTCAGTGTATAAATTACCTCACTGTAAAATTTTCTCAGTATCTATGTCAATAACTTTAGGTGTTTAATATTTAATTACATAGAATGTGTTTACTTTATAATTGTAATAAGTTTTCGTAATAAAATGTTACAATTTAAATTTATAAACATAAAATAAATTGTTTTCCGACCTCTTTACAGTAAATTAACGCAGCTTTTCAGCCATGCAGATATGACATTTTTATATATAATTACGATTAAATTTTCATGAAATGTTAAAAAAAATGTAATTAACTAATTATAAATCAATTTATTTTAAAGTCAAGGTGTAAATTTTCTTACTGTAAAATCAGTAAAATATCAATGTCAATAACTTTAAATGTTAAATATTGAATTTCGCAGATTTTATTTATTTAATAATTGTAATAATTTTTCGAAATAATTGTTATAACTTTACTTTATAAAAAATAAATTGTCTTCGAACTCTTAGAAAAAAATATTTAAAATAATTTTGATTTAATTTTTTCTCATCAGAAAATATAATTTTTTTTAATTGTTATGGTATTTTGATATCACCACTCTCCATTAATGGCAGACGGGTATTAGTTGATAGATTATAGACGTAAAAGTCTGTGAAACGGAAGTTAAGACATCTATATACCAATATAAACGGAAGTTAAGGCATCTATATACCAATATATACGGATATCTATAAGACATCTATATATAGGAAGTTAAGACATATATATATCATGTCCAATAATATACGGACATCAATATACTTTATCCTTCGGTATTGATATATTTCGTCATTGTTTGTTCTTATGACTCTCTTAATAGTCTGATTTTATTGCTCTTTAAAATAAAATATTTAAAAAATTTTTTTTAAATAGCTGATACTAATGGACAAAATTAATGGTTTTTAATCATAATCTTTATTTATAATTTATTGATATTATTGGTTCAATTGAATTCTAGACATAATATTTTTCAAAAAGTTTTATGAAAATAAATGACATTTCTTGTTTTTGCCTATAACTTATTCTGTAACTGGTTAATTTTAAAACAAAATTTTTAAGAATTTTAGAAAAGCTGATACATAAAATTCATAGTTTTCACTTTTGGTTTTTTAAAATGTCTGGTTTTATTAATTTACGCTGGTTTTATTAAAACGCGACATATTTTTTCAAAAATATTTAAAATAGAATATACTAACCCTTTGACGCAGATGGGACACCGGTGCCCGTTTCATATACAAAATTTTCTGAGAATTATATTTGCATTAAGATATGAAAACCAAAGAAAAGTAGTTTGAATAATTTTTTAAAATTCAATTTATCAAAAATTGCTTTTGCAAATTAATGAAATTTCAACGATGAATGACTGGTTCTCTTTGATCTAAATAACAGCAAAGAAATGCAAATATGAAAAATTATTATTTCGGAGTAGGCCGTGTTTAGAATGTTTAATCTTTAGCGCTGAAAATACACCATTGTCTCAAGCTGTATTTCACCACTATGAATTATTAAAATTCCATATATAATATTTTCATTTATCTTGACTTAAATTAATACATAATAATGAGAGAAAGTATGAAGAATTCTCCGAGGGTTAATGGACCACATCCATAATATTTATTCGGGAAATTCAAAACGTTCGAAAAGGCAAATATAAACGGAAATATATTTTATATATATAAATTTAAATATTGAATGGAATAAATCGTCTCAAAAGAAAGGAAAACAAATATTTTGGCACACAATTCTCTTAAGCATGAAATATTGACTCTTTTGATTTATCACAAGAGATTTGAAACTGATTACAGAAGCTTTGGTTGTTAAAACAAAACTATCATGCATCGAAACAAAGTCGACGCTAACTTAGAACAACAGAACTCTATACACTTTGTTTGGGAAAACACAGGAAGCGCCCAATTCCATTAGAGGCACAATCCATCCTTGCTCTGCAAAGCATTCCATTTTCAGTCTTTGATTCCAAAGTAACATTGTAGGTCACCTTAACTGAGTTACAGTGTTTGATGGATGTGATTTTAGCACTGGAACCCTCTGTAATAGAATTCCGAAAATTTTACGTCCTTTATTTTTTCGTGCTCTTCCACTTGCAGGGAAAAAGAAAGAAAAGAATTTAATGTATTTTCGAAACTTCTCTTTTAGAATAGGACTCTATTCTGCGCCTGATGAAATAGAGATCTATCTTTTTACGATATTCCACAAGCAATTTCAAAAAGGAAATACATTAAACTGCACGGTTCGTATTAGAACCTAAGTTCAACTACACTTTAGGGCAGTCCCGTTCACGAATGGCTAGTTTAAACTATGTCACCAAAGATTTTTTTATTTATTTTTAGTCTCTCTGAAACTTGAGTACGTATCAGTTGTATCCAAGCATTTACGATTATTTGGCGAGATAAAATATCTCGCCAAACGGAACAAATTTGATGGAAAGCGATAAAAACAATTTCCCTTTTCGTCTAACGAGTATGGGAGTAGGAAAAAAAAAACGTTTTGGCGAATGAGAGTTTAAAGAACGTTTTGGGAATTGATGAAATCAATGGATAAAATCAATAAATAAGTATGAGATATTTTAAATTATTTTGTTCACATTTTCGGAAAAATTTCCTCCACAGATCTGGAATTGGATTATTTATAGATAATATTTTTCACGAAAAATAAATGAAGGAAACAAACAGTAAACTATAAAAATAAACTTATTATATTTTTTGATACTCGTTTTTAGATATTATCTCCAATAATATTAATCTCTCTCTCTCTCTCTCTCTCTCTCTCTCTATATATATATATATATATATATATATATATATATGTCATATATGTATATATATATATATATATATATATATATATATATATATATATATATATATATATATATATATATATATATATATATAATACAAACTAGCTAGTATTATGGTAGTGACATTCGTAAGTGGTGTTCTATACTTATTAATGAAATTAAAAAGAAAAACTCAGCTCATTTTAATACACAAATTATAAACTTTTCTTTTTTCTAGTAAATATATGTTAGAGTACAAAAAAATACAGTTAAAAATATGGAGAAAAGATGAAAAATAATAAAGATTAAGAAAAAGAGAAGAAAAAAAAATATTAAAAAAAATATTAAAAAAAATATATATATATTAAAAAGTCGGAAAATAAAAAAATGAAAAGATATAATCTCTTTATCAGCTCACACGATTATATCCGCAAAAAGGAGTGCCTCCCAATATTGTATCTATATAACCAAAGCAAAATATATCAATACATCACATTAATATTAATGCATTACATTAATATCAATAGTGTGAGAAGCACTTGAAAAATTGAAACAAATTAGAGCACATGAAGTAAAAAATATATCACGCATAAATGGAAAATAAAATGTAAAGAAAAACTATAAAGCGAGTAGCGAAGTCAAATGAACATACGCTTACTGGTATCATTCAAGAATGATTTAAAATATTTTCGTAACAGGATTGCCAAATTACAAAATATGAAATCAGAAGCGTAAATGAAGTGAAAATCGTAGGATTTTGTTTTATGGCGCGTTCTTAATGCAATACTGAAGTGCGTTTGATTTGTTAGTTACTAAGGTTTGGCTTGAAAATGGATGTTCGTTAGGTTATAATATTACTCTGGATGATTTAAAAAAGTTTATAATTAATAAGGTTGATATTTAATTATAAAATTTTAATCATTTTAGAAAATTAACATTTAAGAAAATAAAAGAGAAAGAACGATTGCCCGTTTTTCACAGATTTTTAGCCACGGATTTGGTTATGGTAAACATATAAATTAACAAAGAAGTTTTTAGTAAATTTATTAATAATAGCATACAATTAACTCAATGATTTTATATAAAATTTAATTATTTTAGTTGTTACTACATATTACTACATATTTTTTTAATTCATCAGATTAAAACTGGTATTTAAATAGATGTGTTTATAAACATTAAAATTCCAAGTAATTAGTTTATTTATTATAAAGTTAAAATAATTTTTTTATCGTGTATATCAACAAAGTAGATATTTTCTTCTTTTTTGATATCCAAATCCAAAAAATTTTAATTAATATTATCATCATGATTACGAAGCAGGATTAATTCCTCTTTCTTTCCTCTCTTTATCTTCTTCGTCTTTATTGATATATATATATATATATATATATATATATATATATATATATATATATATATATATATATATATATATGAAGAATAATTTTTATCTTAGCATAATTATTCTTTTATTCAGAAATATCGCATTAATTTATACAAGTAGATGTGTCTTGATAACGACTATTGGTTTTTTCCCATTTCCAGTTTTCTCTTTATATTATTTTATTTTATTATTTGTGGTTATATATATATATACATTTCTCTTTTACCCTTTAGCATAAAAATAGAATTCTAGGATGTTGAGTGGGTTGATTTTATCTACAATAAAAATCGAAAATTAAAAAAGTCTTATATTTTTCTTTTAAGAGTCCTTAAGAAATGTGATAGAGTCACTGGATGTTATGTAAATTATAATATTTTTTTAATACAATTTATTTTGTTAATTTTAGAACTCATTTTTCCGTTAGAAAAAGTAACGACGAAGCAATTAATAAAATATGATTGTTGATTGATTATATCTACACGAAAACAACCTTTTAAAAGAAGAAAAACTTCGATATTTTTAAAAGACTTCAGGCATAGTTTCTTAATTAATTCCACAACTTAATTTAGTTTTAATGCCATTTATATTTATTGAGTTGCAAAAGAAAGAATGCCGTTAGGATAATAACTTGCGTATCTTAAAAATGTTATGCAGCTCGAAAACACCGTTATTAATTTTATTCATTTTTGCTCTAGCTTCATACTTTTAATCTTGTTTTTATCAAAAACTTTTAGTCTTAATTACCAAAATAAGTTTTTAAACATCTTAGGTTATATATTTTAACAGAATTTAATTTATTCTGTAATTAGGCTGTCATAGTTTAAATATTTACTATGTTTAAGCATAATCTTCATTATTAATGTTGACAATCTTTAGTTTTTAATTTAACTACTCGATACTATTTATGTGAGACGATAGTTTTCGTTCAAAATCACTTAATCCACGTTAGTATATTTTTGGAAAAAGATGATTAATTTGTAGAAAATTATGAATATTATTTTATAGGCTTAAGTTATCGTTTATAGTTTATAAAAGATTACATGCGATTTTAAAAGTTTTTATTTCATTTTATAGTCATGTTTAGTCTTAAGATAAAAGGGAAACTTAATCATTGATCAATTCATGGGGAGGATATTATTTTGAAGACTCAAGTATTAAACTATAATCACAGAAATTTTTTATTGTTTTTTTTACTTCCCTTACAAAAAATAATGTGTTTTTTGAGGTTGTTTTGAAATTAATTGGTGCAAAAAAGCTTATGTTTTGCACTACAAATAACTCATCAATAAATTTCAACCTCATTTTCATATCATTAACCTCATGTATAGCTCGGCAATACTTTTAATTGAAATCTGTTGAAATTATCCATATTTCAAATATACATATTTTCTCGAAGTGTAGGGAAAAGAACATATATACCTCGAAAACAACCTCTCTAAACTTATTGCCTTGAGGTTGATTTCTATCATCCTCACAATAATTTCAAGTGTGAATTAAACAACTTTATATACCTTGATTATAAGTCTTGGAAGGTTGTTTTTAAGGTTGTTTCTTAAGTCAACTTCAATAACCTCAAACCAATCTTAATAACTCAAAATAGCCTTAAATAAACCTCAAACACACCTTAAATTTTTTTAGAGGTTCAATGAATTTTGATCCCGGTAACAGAGTTTATCATATCTTTTTGACTATCCGTCTAGAGCATGAGCTTTCTACTCTACCCTAGATTACATCAGGGTTACAGATGATGATAGTAACCAGGTCTTCGCAACCCGCTCCCCTAATTTTTACTAAACCACAAAGGTTCATTAGAGTTACTTCTGATTTACCAAGACACATTTAGAGAAGGTTTAATTTTATCTGGCTCAAACACCTAGCTTCAAACCCAGGGAATCCAGGAGAATCAAACCCAGGCCAAATGCTCTCTTGAATATCGGCTGGGTGATCTGACGCGTTTAGAGTTAAAAACCTGGAACATCTGGGAAAAAAAAAACAAGTTTTTACTCTTTGAACTATAATGATATATTTTTTCAAATTATTTTTATTAAGTAGTGTTTTTTTAAACTAGAGAAAGAAATCGAGTTGCGATGATTAAAAAGGTTTGTAAAGATTTGTTTATTTTGTATTGAGTGTTCAAATATCCTATCTTTATTCAGTTCTTGAATATATTTCTATCATGAAACTGCTAAAGATTTGTAAAAAAATTTATATAGATTTATATATATATATATATATATATATATATATATATATATATATATATATATATATATATATATATATATATATATATATATATATATATATATATATATATATATATATATAAAATTTTTTTTACATATATATATATAATTTTTTTTTAAATTTTCCAAAAAAAGTCCATATTTTTTCTATGGCTCTATTATATTGATACGAAATTGAATGTTGGAAAGTACCATAAAATATTAACAGCAAACGTGTTTGATTAATGCTTTAAAAACAGTATCAACATTTAAGTTTCTTAATTTTTTCCCCCAAGTCCTTAAATGATTATCGAAGATATTACAAATCTTTGAGTATTTCACAAAGCAGTAACATTTTTAGAAATTGCTTTTAATATTTTGTTACTATCAAAAACTTTGGTACACTTTATAGTTAAATCAGATTGTTTTAAAATGCGCATTTCGAAATATAAGTTTTAAGTAGAATCCATTTTTAAATGGTAAGCATTTCACCAAGCATTAAACTATACAATATTCACAATCGCAAACGGAAAGTTCTATTACATATTCGAATGGCTAATTTATTCACATGAACCATATTCCTTAAATGTCACCCAATATTTGCTTTAAGGAAAACACGTTTTGAATGGATATACCTGAGAAAGTCTTAAATTTCAAATACGCATATATAATTCGCCATATCGAAGGGGCGACGTAACACCGGCATAATAAGTTCTCTTGTAGTAACTGTGGAATTCTACGTTACCCACGAATAATCTCCAAGTTTCAAGATAAAGACTGTACTGAGGTTCCTAATTAGAACGAACTGGGACCAACTATTCGAGATCAAAAGACACCCGTGGTGATTAGAGAGGCCAACTCTTCAAGTGAACACTGTTTAATTAATCACGATACTTAGCTCAGAGAAGGAGCCAATGTTCATTTGAGTACAGCCTAATCAGATGAACATAGAGCATGTCCTGTAGATGCAAGCCTTATCGGTGATATGCTATGCAAATGAAGTTGCTTTGACGCGTATTTTGCACCCAAGGAAAATTTTGTTAGGCTTTTCAGACTGGACAATTCAGAAGGACAATGAAAGATAGAGTGGGGGGAGGTGATTTTCTGAAACAGCATTAGATCTTTCCCCTTTTGTGACAATATTTCCCTTGGCGTGATTAACTACTCTTGGCGGGAAGTGTCAGTCTCTTGATGGTATTTAAGATGGACTGCTGACATTAACTAAATTTATAAAATGCGCTGGAGATTTCAGTTTGCTGACTTTCTCTTCTTTTGATGAAATGTTTTATTTTCTTATTAGGTGAAAGAAAGCGAAAAACTAATAGGTTTTATTTGTATTACATTTTTAGGCAGGTGAGATTTAAATTTTTCTATTTAAATAAACAAAATCTTATTTCTTATATAATTAAAATTAAAAAAAAAACGTATAACAAAAGAGCTATGGCATTTAGTTATTAAACTCTGGTAAGAAATTAAAATGCTTAAGTAAAGAAAGAATTTTAAATGCTAAGTTTCTCAAAAAAATGCGAAGATTTTAATATTTGTTTTCTAATTTTTTTTTTCCTTGTATTCTCTTTTCGTGAGGGAAGATTGAAGATATTGCATGAAAGTTTGAAAATAGGGCGAAATAAAAAATACTTATAATCCATTAATTAATTTTTAAATCAGTACTGGAATATACATAATTCAACTACATCTCGATTTACTGAAGAACATTCCCCCCCCCCCAAAAAAAAAAAAATTGCTAAAACTTATGCCTTTACGCATCTATGAAAATTTTGTTACAAAATATTAAACATGTCAACTATTACACAAGAAAACTTTCATGTGAGATGCATAGTATCTAAAAAATGGAAAAAGAAGTTTAAAAATACATAAGAACATATATTCTTAATTTAACTTTCTTCCTTATATTTGAAGATGAATCTTAAATTTCGTAACAGCTTAACTGTTAGAAATTTGAGCCATGTTATACTCTAGTATTGCCGCAACCATACTATAGAGCAAATTTAATTATTTTTTAGCCAATCTACTCGACAGTATTTTTAATATGAGTAACTAATTGATTCAGTTTAACACTTAAATGAGGTTGCAGCAAATTTACAAGATTGTGCGCTTCAAGGTACCAATATTATGATTGAACTTTGAACCACTTTTTTTGGTGTTTAAGTCCACATTTAAAAAGTATTTTTTATTCAAAGTTAAACTATTAACATACATTAAAAATTATTAAAAAAATGTTTTTTAACTTTGTAAAAATTTCAGAGCATGGTAATTCTTTAAAGAGACTTATTACGCTTAGAGTTAACATGAAAAATGAAGCTATAATTTCAAACTGCAGTTGTTTTCATTTACAGCAAGTTTCAAAAGTCGACCATTTCTTCTGGGATTCTTTTTCTGTCTTACAATTTATTACAAAGTCCCGAAACTGCTACGACTTCTATCGAAAGTATTTCTCATTTTCAATGAATGAAAGAAATACTTAATACTGGATTGACCAAGAATCCATTAAAGTTCGGTACCGTGAACGGTTCAGTCAATCTTTCGAAGAGCATTTCAGGACTAGCGCTCCCTATACCCGCATCAATTACTTTGATCATCTTTTCGTCCGACAGTTACGTTTTACTAAATTGCCAAACGGTTTGCAGAAAAGAATCATCACCTACGACAGGGCTCCTAAATAAAATGCTTGTGATAGCTCCATATTGAAAATTTAGAGAGGTTTTACCAGTTTAAAGGAAAACAAAATGTCAATTGATGAGAACATGGCAACCCAACAGCATATTGAACCAAAAGAAATAAAATCTCTAGTTGCTAAAAACAATACTGTTTTGGTACTATTCTGAATGTCAAGCTTTGAAGGTTTCTAACACGTGATCCTTGAAAAGAAAGTGAAAGAATGTAATCGAAATGTTATCTGTCAGGCATGTCTAAAGAAATAAGTGTTACCGTAATTAACACACATACAAAAAGAAACTTTCCGCTTTGGTTGGTATCAGGAAAAGTTAATTTAGAAAACTTTGTTTTATGTTTTGGTAAAAATCTTTTAAAGGACTTTAGTTAGATATTTAAGAACTAGAATAAATGAAATCTTTTAACATTATTTAGGTTAAAATAGGATCAAACTTTAAGCATTTAATTATAATTTAATTTTACAAAATTTTGAAGATTAAAATGTTCTCTTGGGAACAGAAGAAAGAATAAAGCGTAAATTAATATACTTAAAGATCATTAAGTTAAAAAAAAAAAATTCTTTGCTTCAATCATTTTATTATATTTAGAAGGAATTAATTAAAACATTCTATTCCTTTAAGGCTTGAATTATAATTAAAAGCAACTTAATTAATTTGAACTGCATGACCAACTCTTTAATTATTAAGAATGGGTACAATTTACTAAATTACCAAGTGGTTTGCTAAAAAGAATGATCACCTACAAAAAGGGACCTAAATAATGCGTCCGAAATAGCTCCATATTGAAAATTTAGAGAGGCTTTACTAGCCTTAAGGACAAAAAAAGAAAAAAAAAAGGCAATTTATGAAAAGCAGGCAACCTAACAGCATATTGAACCTAAAGAAATAAAATCTCTAGTTGCTAAAAACAATACTGTTTTGGTACCATTCTGAATGTCAAACTTTGAAGGTTTCTAATACGTGATCTTTGATTAGAAAGTGAAAGAATGTAATCGAAATGTTATCTGTCAGGCTTGTCCAGAGAAATAAGTGTTACTGTAATTAACACATATAGAAAAAAGAAACTTTCCGCTTTGGTTGGTAATAGGTAAAGTTAATTTAGAAAAGTGTGTGTTATGTTTTGGTAAAAATCATTTAAAGGACTTTAGTTTGATATTTAAGAACTAGAATAAATGAAATATTTAGACATTATCCAGTTTGAAATGGGATCAATAATTAAACATTCAATTACACTTTAATTTAACAAATTACGAGATAAAAATGTTCCCTTGGAAGCTGAAATAAGAATAAAGCGTAAATTAATATACTTAAAGGTCATTAAATTTACATAAAATATTCTTTTTTAAATCATTTTATTATATTTAGAAGGAGATAGTTAAAACCTTTTATTCTCTTAAGTATTGAATTATCATTGAAAGCACTTTAAACTGCGTCACCAACTTCTTAATTATTATAAACGAGTTCAGTAAACTTCTTAACAAATAATATGTGTTAAGAATCACAAAAAAATAAATTAAGTATCTTTTTTAATTCAGTTATAACTTATTAATAGTTATTAATTTTTAAATCCTTAAGAAAAGTGAAAAAAATTAATTAAAATTTTTTACGTGTTTTAATCGTGTCTATTACTTCTAGTTTGGCAGCGTTGAAAATTTTATTTTTAATAAATTTTAGTAGAAAAAAATGATTTTGAAATAACTTTATATTTCTTGAATTATAAAAAAAAACTCATTTTTGAATTGATACCAATTTTATTTTAATTGTACCTACTTTAAAATCAACAAAAGTTAACTTGAATATAAATACAAAAAGAAAAGAAAGATTTTATGTATTTTTTTCTTAATTAATAAAATATATTGGAACTGTTGCTATTAAAACTTTGTTTACGAACTTGTAACAACTTGATTTTATAAATATCTTTTTCTTGAAAAAATTATAAAAATTTAACGTAAATATACTTACAAAATAAAAACATATTGTTACGAAAAGTATATTCTATTGGTGTTGGCTTAATTAATATTTTAATTACATTCTTTTGGAAAAAAAAATCTTTCAAAATCTGAATCGGGGGAACTTTTCTTAATTTTTAAAACTGATGATGAAATGCATTTATAAATTTGCTTATAAAATGGAGTTAAATATTCATTTTTTAAAAGAAAACATTTTTAAATTTTAAACTCATCTCGATCAAGTTTTCTCTATTTTCTTCACTGATTTCAGTTTTTCCAGTTTATTTTATGTTTATTATGTAATTCTTTTTAGAGTTTTTTAATTAAAAATAGTTCAATTTTTTTAATTTTTTTTTTAAATTAAAAAATATAAGAAGAATAGTACTTTTTTATTTTTAGTTTAAATAGATAAGAGCAAAATTATTTCCACACACAAACTATTTAAAAATGAAAAAAGATTTTTTTAACACAACGCTTATAAATATTCCGTATAAAATACAAACTTTGTAATGATATAACCAAATCAAATATTAATTAGAAATGTCAAAGTACATAGGTGGATGGAAGACTAAACTCTAATTAACATTAATGTTAGTGATAAATTGACAATTGAAAGACATATTTTCTTTTTTATATGTCATATTTTCTTTGTTACAAGAATTATTTTTAGACAAATATGATGAATAAAGTATATGTTAACCATTTAATAATAACTTTCGCGTCAGGTGAAAACGAATAAAGCCGAAAGTTCTTATTTTCCCAAAAGGTGAAAATAGTTGCTTAGGATATTTGAGATAGGAAAAGTGAATAAAATGGTTTTGGATTTTTTTCCTTCTTAAAACACTCTCTTTTGTTGAAGAAAACCAAGAGAAAGTAACAATAATGAAAGAAAAAGCAATAAAAAGATTCTGTCTAAAGCAAAAAAAGAAAAAAAAATCGATAAGAAAGAGCGTACTTTGCTTTGTAAAAGTACATCAAAATAACAAAGTGAAAAGAAAATTTTTATGCCATAGAAAATACTTTAAAATAATTTTTTCTCTTAAATATCAGAGAAAATTTCGTTATGGCATTTTTTCGCTCATGTTAGTTTAATGAAAGAAATTCAATTTTCATAATCCTTTTATAAAACAGAGCCTACATTTAAGTTTACAAATATTTTTTCCTAGACGAATATCATAAGCACAATAAACATATGTGACAAGCATTTTAAAGTGACTTACAGACTTGCACTTGACAAAATGTGGCTAAAACTGATTTAATGAACACTTTAAATTAATGTTACTAACACTTTATCCCAATGAGACTAATGCTTAAACTTGACCCGACATATAATCCTTGATTAACTATGTTAACTTATGTTAACATTTTAATCTAATTTGGCTGACATTTCTACCTAAAGGCTATCATTTTAAACTAGCGTGACTGACATTATGACTTAGAGTGACTAAATTTTGATCAATTAGTTTAATCAATAAATTAAAATTTAATAATAATTTTAATTTAATAATAATTTTAATTTAATAATAATTTTAATTTAATAATAATTTAAATTCAATAATAATTTAAATTCAATAATAATTTTAATTTAATAATAATTTTAATTTAATAATAATTTTAATTTAATAATAATTTTAATTTAATAATAATTTTAATTTATTAATACTTTTGAATTCAAACAAATGTGTCTACATTGTAAAAAATTACGGATCAAATTACGATAAAAGTAAAATCCATTTTTATCAGAACATGTTACAGAACAAAAAATCTGATATACCGTAATTTTTACAGGAATAATTATCGTAAAATCATTAAATCCCTCTAATTACAGAAATATTACTGTAAAAATGAATTTTGCGTTAAAATAGATTTCATAGATGCTGAACGCAAAGCACTGGTACTTTATACCGTAATTTGATCCGGAGTTTTTTACAGAGTACTGTTTTAACCTAACGTGACTTACACTAATCTACTGTGACTAATATTTTAATCTACTGTGGATAAAATTCTGACCAATACTTTACCAACCAATATGTGCTGGATTCTGAATTATTACTTAAATCTCAGATTGCTTCCGGAAAATTTTGCTTTCGTCAAACATTAGAGTTGATGTTTGCACCAACGACATTTCTAAGTAATGAGGCAATGACACCTGTCCTTGACATGATACGACGATAATAACGATAAATAGCCACCATGGGATAGCCAAATTAATAGATGTTTATGAATATTTGTCAATCTATAACACAAGATTTGTCTTAGGAAGTGCAAAGTTTAACAAATCGTGACTGTACGTTCACGTACTCTTCATTACCACAGCAGAGGCTTATTATAAGTGCCGAATTTTGGGTAACTCTTCATTTTCGTAAAAATTGAAGGGATTAGAAATTTTAAATGAATTGCTTAAATAGTATTATGGTTAAATAATAATATTGGTTAAATAATAATATTGGTTAAATAATAATTTAAATTAATATCGTTAAAACTATAGTCACATCAATAAAAGTCTCGATATTCTGCGTAGGGGAGTGTCGGGTACCCCCGCCCACTGTCAATTTCATATGTATAAAATATTTTTTCAAGTCAATGGGCCATCGGGCATTAATTAGTATATTAAAAAAAGATTATTTTCAAAGTTTCAAGTATTTATGCAGCTGGTAACATGGTAAACAATAGTTTTAAAAATATGTTGATTACAGTAGTCAAATTTTTTAAATATCTATTTTTTTAAGTTAAACTATTCTTTTTTTGGTTTATTCTTTTTGCATTATTTAATTAGATGATAAAACAATAGAAACATACAAAAATATTGATTATTACTCAATATTTTTCAGAACTCTCACCTACTTGAATTTTTGCGAGAATAAGAAGCTACATGAAATGCATTACTTTAAAATAGCCTCTATTTATGGAAGTTTGCACATACCATGATATAACTTGCGTTGCAGTTTGATAAATGTTCGTAGAGAGCTATTAATGATGTCTTTCAATAAATGAACTATTTTTGTGTTTTAAAAATACAATTATCGTATACCCTTTCTGGCATCTCTCATATACTTTATATCGTATTATTTATAATATTCTATTCATTGCCAATCAATGTAAATTTACGCAGAGCAAATAAATAATTTTAATTTATGGACTTCAGCGTTTTTCATTTCTTAGATTCCCTCATTGCATTCTATGGTAACGACTTAGAAATAATTACTTTCACATGTATGTTTTAGTTTTAACCAATGATTTGACACTTCAAAATTGTTGTCTGAGTGGCAAAATTAATTAATAATTTATTGCCATTAATGTTTTTGGAAAAAGGATGGAAATTTGCTACATGAAAATTAAAAAATTATATATATTTAAAAATGGAAACTCCTGCATCTTTTACAACCATACATATGAAAATTACTAAGTATACAAAACTGCGAAAGAGATCTGTTTAAAAAAACTCCTAAAATGATTTTAGCATACATTAAAGCATAAGTTACACAACATTACTAGATTATATAACTTTCTCACTTTGTCTTCTTGTCATTTTGATAAAATATTGTAAGCTATTAAATAAGCTATACGCATCTCATTAAAAAACTTTCTCATTTTTCTTTATATTTAAAAGGAATAAGTAAACAAAACGTTTTATGAACAATAGAACAATGCACTAGCTTTCACCTTACAAGTAAGTTTGTAAAATGATGCTGCTTTCAAAATTATTTAAATGAGAAGAACAGAAATCGTTAATAATCCACAAAACACCTCTTAAAGCAACTTACACAAGAGAGTTTTATAATTGAATCGGTTAAAGTAAATTACTTTTTAAATTATGATTCAACCAAAGCATTGTATTTTTTAATAAAAGTACCAGAAATACGATAGAAATTAATTATTCATGTGATCTTAAAACAATATTGCGTACTTAAAGCTTTTTACTTATTAAAAATATTCTTTTAATTTATGGTAATAAAATATTCAGATTTATTAAACCAAAGGAGAGAAAAACTTAGTACGAAAAGAAATTCCCCAAAGTACATTTAAAATTTATCTTAACGATAATTTAACATTTTCCACGTAAAATTCTCTGCAAGTTGTCAAGCAATATTTCTCTCATTTGTTATTTCTTTCTTATCATTATCGCCAAAGTTAAGAAAATCGCACCGACTGTGGTGATTTATCATTTTCTTTCTACTAGAGAAGTAAGGTCATTAAAAACTAGAAATAATTTATCTGAATATCCGTCTTTTTTTCCCAAATCTTCTCGTTTTTTACTCGTAAATATAATTTTTCGAGTAGAAATAAAATTTGTTCTTTGGAAGAACAATCTCTAAAGAAACAAACTTTATTCTGAAAAATTATACTTGAGAATGCGATTAATAGCAATTAAATTACGCCTTAACTTTGGAAGTTCTGAAAATTGTTTTTAAATGCATAATTGAATCCAAATAACTATGTAGAAAAAAAGCAACTCTATCTAAACTAAAAATATAAAAAATAATTTTAAAATATTGACGTAGATTTAATCACAAGTAAAAAAGGTCAAAAGTTACTCAGGTAAATTTTCAAAGAAGGCTATCCCGCCGTATAAGATAGAAAACAAGTCTACAATGCTCTCTAATTCGAGATAGTGCCTTTTTTATAGTGCAGTGTGTCCATTAGAGTAACACTTATTTTATCCGCTAGAAGTGTAAAACTATTTATTTCTAAATGTTCACCATTTTTCAGCAACCACTATTCTTAAAAAATAAATAATAAATAAATAAAATAATATAAAAAAAGTTTAAGTATATTTATTCATTTTGAATTCTTAATCTATGGTTGCAGTTGTTATTGTGCTTTTTGTCAAAAATTATCAATCAAAACTTGAACAAAATTCCGGAAAGGGTTAAGTCGGCAGTATCACCAGAATAAGTTTCGAATTACCACCTAGCTTAAAATACTGGATAAAAGGGGCAAAATTGCTTTTTTTTAAAAGTATTACTTTTTTACTTATTTCAGAGCAAAAAAAAATCTAAACATTATTGCACAGAAATAATCAAAACTTATGTTATTTTTAATAACCAACGATAAATATTTTGTATTTCTAACATTTTTTCAAGTTTATGAACAATTAAAGTCACAAGTATAGAAAATAAAGTTACAAAATTCTCTTTTAAAAAGAAAAATATCCTAGTGACTGATTGTCTCGGTAAAATGAAATTTAATTTTTACTTAATTGTTTCTTATTTTGAAAATATAATCGTAAATAAATATGTCCAAATCAAAAACATAACATGTATTCAGAAATATTGTTATATAAATTTTGATAATACTCAAGCTTGTGAAAGATTATTAAATTTTCAGTAAAACCCATAAGTTATAAAACAACCATTATACAGCATGCCTTTTTTATAATATTTAAAAGATTTCATATTATAAAATATTTATAATATTTTTTTATTATTAGAACAATGTTTCTAAAAATATATCATGTATTTAGAAATATTGTCGGTTTTGATAATACTGAAACTTGTGAAATTATTATTACATTTCCAGTAAAATCCATAAGTTAGAAAACGACCACTATACAGCGTGCCTTTACGTTACCAACAGCTTAAAATAAACACGCACTTTACGATAGGCATTAACTGAGTCGCTCTCTTGCCGTAATTAAAACCACGAGACGTTACATCATGAGATTTCGTCGTGCGATAGTAACGTTGATACCACAGCACGGACAAATGCACCCTGACTATTAAGCAGCCTGATCATGATCTCCAACTAGGAAACAGATTGCAATAGAGAGAGATCACAATAATACGATTATGGCAGAACCCCGCTTTGCATTCTAGAATTGTTGGGTTGCCAGGAGACGCCCCTATTAACTCAACACTTTCAATACACCCACCCTTGTTCTCTGAATGAACTCCTCCAGATTTCGAAATTCCGACCCAAACTCTCACTTTTAAAAGTATCTGAGGTAACGTTGTTAATGAAATCAAATTGAGCGCTGCGAGTCTTTTCCAACTGTTCTGATTCACGTTTGAGAGCTCTAATGAGTGTACATTGAAGTTGGCAGAACCACAGAAGAGAAAAGCGACAGAGTAGAAAGTCTCGCCACAGACTGCAGTTTTGAAACATTTAATGAAAATCCGCCGACTGGATTTAGTAAATTAAACCATCTATAAAGGAGCTAATGCGTTTTGTGAAAGGACCATAAATACATGGGAAATGAGATACATTAAATTGCTATTATCATTCAAAGAAGCTTTTATCGATGAATTGTCTTGGCTTAATTATCGCTAATTCTAACGTCTTTATCAATTATCCAGTGGTGAGTGACATAAGCGAAGAGTAAATTAACATATAGATGCAACATTATGTTAATTTCATTCATACGATTATAAATGGAGAAATATTTCCTATTGGTTAGATTTATGGATTTAATAACATACGAAATGACAGTAAAATATTTGTTTAGTTTTATTTATTTAAATTCATATGTGGTAGTTTATTTCCTTTCAAAATGGCAAGGAAAATAGTTTTATGGCGCAAATCATTAGATATAACAACACACAGGAAATGAATAGCCGACATTTTCAGAAATTTATTTTGAAATGCAACTATTTCTTAAAATCTATTTACTTGAAAGAAGTGTAATTCGTATCCTAACAAACTACTTTAAGGGTCAACAGATTTTCAAAAAGTTTCTCATTACCTCATTAAGATTGTTTCAGAAAGTTTCTCAATGGAAGAATAAAATAAATTAATGAAGTTACATTTAAAATGGTTTCAAAAACAACTCAATGTATTTTATTTAAACAAACATTTTTTTACGTGTATCAAGTAGTAGATCAATTCCTTATACTTGCTAAGCAATTCTGATAAAAAAGCTTATACGCATTTTTTAAACTTATATTTGAATTATTAACTTATAAGTAAAGTATAATCGCTGAAAAGAACTTATACTTTTTTAATAGAATATTTTATCTATTTTTAAAATATAATATTTTGATTGTTGTCCGATATGTAATGAGGTCTACTCTGAATTTTTTTTAAGTTAGAGGAATTTGAAAATTCGTTCATAATAAATATTTAATTTAGAAACCAGTTCACTCAATCCAACCACTTTTAATATATATATATATATATATATATATATATATATATATATATATATATATATATATATATATATATATATATATATATATATATATATATGTATATATGTAATACAAAAATTATAAAAATATTTTTGTATTAATAAAACATTAAAACTCTTTCAAAATGCAGATATTCTATTTTAGGACTTCAAGACTGTAAACATGCCAATAAATTATAATTAGATTAATGTTTCAAAAAAACAGTTATTTTAAGATCTTTCACTTCCATATAAGAAAGGATTAAACGATTTTCGATGAGTATTAAATTATTTGTGATGAGGCGTAGGAATACAAGGAATGCAATATGACTGCCTTTTTACCCATGTATAAAACCAGGAGCGCTGATTTTTGCGTGGCTTTTTGTGTTTTACTTGTGCTAGCTAAACTCCGTCAGATGTGACGAGAAAAGTGTCTCTCCCCCTCCAGTCGGAGAGGGGAGGAAACTGTTTCTTCACCCTCTTTAATTAATAAACAGCTTGTGCAGAATCTGGACTCATTATTCATCTGATATTTGGACTAATTATTCCCATATTAATAACAGGATTTTGCTCTGTTATTATATATATATATATATATATATATATATATATATATAACTTTGTACTGAAACGTGATGAGAACAAATATAGTTAACAATCACTTTTAGCGTGACACAAATTCTCAAACGAAAAAAAGAAAATCAGCAATATTAACACATATCAAATGAACTAAAAGCAATAAAGACGCAATTAGGACTTCCTTTTTTTCTAAATGAGAGAGAAAAATAACGACATATTGAACCTTTTTCTACGTTTAGTAATGGTTTCGAAAACAAACCATTCAATCTCATTTTGTCTCAATGACAAATGATAGAACCATTCTTTATGGAACCATACAAGGAAAGATACTGGTTTTGGTGTTGACCAGTAGAACGTTGTGATTAATTGATGAGTAATGTTTCCACGTAACCTGCAGACGAAACAGAATGACTCCCTAGGCAGTTCATAATCCCGGATTCTTTTACTGAAGTGCAAACTATATAGTTTCTCATAATTCTGTCCATGCATTTGAAATTTCCTTTCTATCCAATTGACCTCAAATTGCAAAATAATGTCTACATAATATCTTTGGAATGTCATGCTTTGCTTAAAGAAAGCAAATATTTTTTATAGAAATACTTAAAATATTAGGAGCATAAAGTGAATTGTTTATGTGTCCATTAATTACCTCTAAATTTATACTATCAGCTGCACGTAGCCCATTTGGGTGATAATTGATTTCTAAGTCCTACCAAAGAAGGTAATGATATTACTGCATATTATGATTCAACAGATATTTTTAACTAGTGGTACATGAAAGACGGTATATGAATTGAATCTAAGGGAAAACATGTTTAAAAAAATTGAAGTTGAAACTACGTGTTTTAATATTTTTAGTGGAAAATATCAGTTTTGGTGTTGAGCGTTGTGATTAATTGATGAGTAATGTTTTCAATTGCAACCTGCAGACAAAGCAGAATGGCTCACTAGGCAGTTCATAATCCCAGATTCCCAATGACTCTATTCTTTTGCTGAAGTGTAAACTATTTAGTTCCTTATTCTTCTGCCCAAGAATTCGAAATTATTTTCCCATCCGATTGTCAATAACTCTAGTTAGTATAAAATGTTCACATAATAATTTTCATGTTTCGTTTAAAAAAACAAGTCTGCTTTTAAAATATTTAAAATATTACGAGCATTTAGTAAAATACATTTGCATCTATCAATGAACCTCTAAATTCATACTATCAGTATTAGATAGCACATTTGGGTGGTATTTATTTTCCCATCATTAACGCCAAATGCGGTAATGGTATTAACGGTATCGATTACAAATATTTCAGTATCTTCCAGTGCCAAGCTTTAACCCCGACAGTACTAAAGCTTCGTTTAATTACAGTCATGGACTCACTGCTGCTGGTTCACTATAGTCAGGACGTTTCGGAATCGGGAATCGTAGTTGTTGTCCCCTTCGGTGGAGTCTAACGTTTTTTTTTTTTTTCTTTTTTTCTAAATCTATGAATTATATGATTTTTTTAAAGAAATTGCAGCTTTGCAGTTGAAACAAAACATTTTAATATTAACATTTTTGATTTATTCAAAGATTTTTGCTTTTTACTTTCCAATCTTCAGAAGCTGGGTTTTGGTGACACTTCGAATTAAAATGAAATAAAAATATTCACCTTTGTTCATACAAGGATCGTTCGTTTACGTAAAGTTATCTGTGAAACAATACTCTTTTTATACTACACATCAAAAATAGCAACAAACCCACTCTCTAACTTTTTATCCTAAAATAAAAAAAATGATTTTTTTTTAAAATGGGATTTAGATTTAAATATATTTTCCTTCTTGTATTGTATCTAATTTCCTTTTATGAATTTCAATATTAATACTTTTATTTTTGAGCAATTTGATTTTGAAACAAACTGTTGTTAATTATTTATCCTATCCTGTTGTTAATTAATTATTTATCCTATGATAAATGTTTCATTTATGCCAGCCTTTATTCTTTTGTTATAAACATTTCGAAATTTTTGATATGAGTTAAAAACATTTATTTATCACCTTATAAACGACTCCTAAATCATGCACAAACATTTTAAAGTAGTAGAAGGCAAGTAGACGAAATTTTTTTTTAAACCACTGTCTTATGTATAATGTATTACATAAAGGAAGACTGATGCTGTTGGAATATGCTACAAGCTACAATTTTAGAGTATGCTCGTAATCTATTATGTGTAATCTATTATATGTACGCCATTTGCATAATCTAGTATATGAGTTTTTCAACATGTAACAAACCCTTGACTTATAGTTTAGTTTCGACTTATAGTTTTTTATACATAATCTTAGTCAAAGTTTATTTCTTATAAAATCTTGAAAGGTAACTCTTAAAACATATTTAATATTACTTTAACAGTATTAATCAGCAACACATGTAAGCAAAGCAAAAGCTTTCCATTTCTATGCAAGGTATTAAAATATCTATTGATTTTGCTGTATCGTTAATTGGATTGAAAATTGATTGCAGAAAAAAAAGCTTTTCGTGCTTTCATTTGCTACAGTACTGTTCAGTATTAGATAACGGAACATATTAGTCATTAAAATAAGAAAAAAAAACTGGTTACGGACAAGTTAGTTTTCATGTAAACATGCTCATTTAATTAGCCGAATCATTACATTTTTCGGGAATGTAGTTCCTCACTAAAAAGCATATTTAGCATTATTAATTATAACCATTTAACACGTTGAATGACACGTTAATTTTACATGACTTGCCCGTTTGACCACAACGGTAAGTAACTACAAACTTGCAAATATTAGACAGATTTTGTTAGTTTCTTTAAAAGGATTAGCATGACATATCTGAAAAAAGTGGTGAATTATAAAAGCCAACAAATTGTTTAGAAATAATGGTGGATAAAAGTCTATTAAATTGAATTTATTAAACCAAGAATCACAATTAATAAACTACCACTTGAAAATATTTAATCACTGTCCGGAGCAAGTTGGCATCTCTGTGTATATAAATAAAACTATTTTTGTGTGTTCTTTATTGCATTAATTTCTTCAAACCATTTTAGTAACGATAATAATTTTAAAAAAATTAAAAATTTATTCGAATTATGTGTTTCTAATAATCTTGGCTTCACCAGTCATCGGTGACCCCGCGGCGCTACCAACAAACTCAGTGCCAGTCCCCGGTGATCCCCATGGCATTCAACGTGTTAATGACTCGGCTTCTACTTGCAGTTGATGACCTAATGTACCCGCACTTGCGCTTAACGTCAAAGAGAAATGTAAATGTTTTACACATTCCTTAAAACATTTAAAAAAATGTAAATTTTTCTCACATTCAAAGCTTAAAGAAAAAATATGTAGAAAAACAATTGGATTAATATAAAAAAATATTTACAAATTCCTTTAAAATTCTGAGCATTTGCAGCGAGTTACTTCTGTACTCGTAATAGAAAAAATTCCTATATTTTTGTAAAAGAAAAATTGATTCAAGTATGATTTTTAAAGGAACTTTAAAGAAATGGCTTATTTTTAAGGAGCTCAGACACGTGAATAAAGAAATCTAATTAGCGCATCAAGCACTTTCTCCTGTAAAAATCATGCAGGAATCCTGATTATTGCAAAATATCGCGTAGAAAATAAGCGTTAATTTTTTTTTTTAAAGAATAAGTAGTTCCTCTATTTCCATAGGCTTTGAGAACTTCAAATCAAATTTGTATCGGTCTTTGGTAAGGAAAATAATTGCGTCTGATAGGGAAAAGATACCAGACGGGACAAAGTTGCATACAGTTACAAATTGCATTCTGGAATCACGGAGACGAAAGAGAGGAATAAATTAATCCCTTTGGGCTTACATTTCGTCCAATTTTTTCAGATCTTTTTTAACAACAAACACACACGAAAAGGCTTTAGACGTAAAAAACCTTGACGGCAGAAAAAAAAAAAAAAATACAGAATAGTGAATTTGAGATTCTGTGACACTGGGACCAGATCGTTTGTAATGCGAGACCTACAGCGACTGTCGCGTCACCTGTATTGAAAGGTTGTTAGTTCCGTATTTTCTCACCCCCGCACATCCCATTTACTTTCCGTACTGTACAGCTTTGGTTACATCAACCAACGTTGCTTTTTTCTCGTTAAGCTAGGGAGATGGCAAAACGTGCCAAAGTTTTAGATTTTTCTCATGATTTTACTCTCTATAAAGTTACATTCTTATCTCGCTAACTGTGACAGAGAGGTGTGTGGGGGGGAACAGATAAGAAAAGACCTTATAAACTCTTTTTTTTGGCTTCGTGGCTGCTTGGACTACTGTTTTTATTCTGCTTTTTTTTCTTCCGATTTTCTAACATTTTTTTTTTTTTTTTTTAGAATCTCTTCCCTTTTTATAATGTCCACGTTGGTCTTTGGCTCCACGAATTGCATTAAGGACGCCAACAAATTTATTTCGGAGGCTTCCGTAGCTAGTTTGTCTCTGGGGGAAATAGAATCTTCGTGCTTTCAAACGAATTTTTTTTCTTTAATTTCAAGAGTTTCGTTAATTAAGCTGTGCTTCGAATCGCACGAATTAGAGTTTATTTTTATCTAAGTTTCTTTTTTCTCTTTTTGCGAAAAAATAATCTAAATAAGATGAAACATTAGTGGAATATTAAATATGAGTGTGTTTCATTATCTAAGATTTATTTTTTAAAAATGTTTTTAATGCGACTCAATGAAATAATTGATTTCAACATAGCAATAACTACAACAATAATTCTAGAAATGATATTTAAATTCTTTGACAGGAAAATACAAAAGTACGGACATAAAATTCATCACTTTTTTTCTAAAGAATAAAGCTTTTAATCTTATACTAATACAACTTTATCCAATAAGTTCAATTTTAGCAGTTTAATTTTCTTTTAATTTTAACATTTTGATTTATTTTTTTTTTACTTTGCATATTTAACGTTTCGTTATTTTTGCCCCATTTACCGATCGCATCTTTTTAATTTTTACTTTTCAAGCTAAAATAATAGTAACTTAATTTCAATTCGAGAAATTTTTAATAGTTCTAGACATTCATCTCAAAGTCCAGAAATAAAAAAAATGCGTAAAATACAAAAATCTGGCCATTAAAATATAGTACTAATAGTAAATATTACTAAATTCAATGATTTTATTTTTCCACTTGACTTAATAATTTAAAAATTAGAATGCTTTATTCAATGAAGTTAAAGATATTAAAATAATTTGGATTCAAAATTAAAAATGAATAAATTATAAATTGTAACTTTTAAAAAGCTCTGTAACACACGTTGAAAGTAATGTTAGTCCTATTAATGACAAAAAAAATATTGTTTTGAATCTCAAAGCTTTGAAAAACAATTAATCGGCCATTCCTATTTATGGTTGGGGGGTGATAAAGAAAGTATAACATATTTTAATATAACATATTTGTAAATTTTTATTAATTTAACTCAAATCTATTGAATATAATGTATACTAAACTACGCACAAACTGCGTACAAATAAGTAAAATTTAGCCTTTATTTGAAAACAGATAAATTATATTTTTTAATTTAAGATAATAAAACTATTCACAGCTTACAAAAACTTACTAGACTAGAAGTTTTTATGTTAGCATTGAATGTATTCTGGAATACTTCGTTCAGTTCTTGAAAAAACAATTCACATCATTATTTGAATTCTTTCGGGTAACGTATTACGTTCAGGTGAAAAAACTCAGGAATGTTCTTTTATTGTACAAAAATTTCAAAATATAAAATAATTGCAAAAAATTATTAACTATGAATTATTCAGAAAAATAACTTTAGAAAAGTAAGTAGATTAAGAAAAATAACCTTTAAGGTCGAATAAAACCAGGGAATAGAACAACATTATAGTTGAGCGTAAAATAAACCATTTTATTTGAAAAGTATCAAAATATATTTTCGATAAAATATCTCGAACTTATAATTAATTCACAATTATAATACTTAAACCAATTAAATAAAAATATAATGGTATACTGCAAAAAAGTTTTTTTAATTAAAAAAAATATTTTTAAGAAGGCTTGCTTAGCGAATATGCTCCTAATATTCCTGAGTATATAAAATTTTATATTTAAATTGTGTTGTAAAGATGATACTGCAGGCAATGTTGATTCTTGATTATCTTTATACATTAAGCAAACTTTCCCATTAACGAAAGCTCTAAACTATTACTTAAACAGTAACAGTTTCAGTCTTCAGAGCTTATAGCTAGTATATTGTATGTTTTAAAGGAAACAATTTGTATAGCCTTAAGAGCGGAGATGTTATCTTTCAAGATGTAAGTAATCTTAGATACGTAAGGAGAATTGATATTACATTACATACTTTTTTTTATATAAACAGTTCTTTTTTATCAAAAGTTATTTTTTTATATTAACAGTTCTTTTTTTTTTCGTTTTGCGATGTAAAAACTTTGCCAGTAATTATTATTATGCATCAAGTACTTTATTGTTTAATAATACTTTTCAATATCAAATTTTGCCATTCATTATTTGATGTCGCTTATGAGAACTCAATGTCTTGTAGAGAAATTAAAAGGGTTGGTTTTAAAGTATCGTATAGAAGACCAAAACTATGAATCAGTCATTAGAAAATGAAAAAAAAGATCATAGATTGTAAGTCATATTTGTAGTAGAAATTTAAAGAAAAATATAACTTTATTTTTGAATCTGAGGAGGTTTACTATAAAAATATCACTGGGATTATGATTCGATGATGTCATTTTTTTCTCTCATAAAGCAAATACCAATTAGTTGAAATCAAAATGCTCCATTATTATTGCGCGCTTTCTTTAATTTCTGATTCTAGTTGATTTCTGAATTCACAATTACAAATTAAATGTTATTAAATACAATGAATTTTTACTCACTTTCACTTAGTGATCTGAAGGTTGGATTGCTGTTTTAAACGAAGAAACATTCACGTCATTTTCATTTAAACTTTAGATTTTATTAAATTTGAAATTTTGTTGGATAAATAATATTAACAAATATGTATTTATCTAAAATTCTGTATGAATATAGTTTAATAAAATGAGACAAAAAATTTCTTTGACATGGATCCCAATAACCCCAGAGAAAAGAATCCGTAAAGCATAAAATATTAGACGTCACTCTTATTTGTAAAAATAAAGAGCTAATCTTGAATAATTTAACAAGAAAACCTAGAAATTCATGTTTTAACCCAGTAAAAAATTTGCGTTTCTAACTCGTTCAATAATTTAAAATTTTTAGGTTCTATTACAATACATTACTTGTTATACTACAGCTTTTTGCTTACATGGTAATCCTTAAGCATCAAGTTTTCAAACAGTAAAAAAAAAAAAAAAAAAAAAAAAAAAAAAATAATAATAAAGAAAGAGAAGCCAATTTTTTTGAAAAGATTGCATAATTGAGTAAGTGATTAGAAAAATAATATTGCCCATTTATAATCATATATATTTCTTTCCATGAAAATATTATGAATTAAATCTATACACGATTTGACTTGTCTTTTTGTATTTATGAGTCCTCATAAAAATCATGGAATAATTTATTACCAACATAAAAATCATATCGTGCCCAATGTTTTTAACTAAATTGGTAAATGAGGAATTACAAACCACTGTTGTGCGTGCGTTTTTAATTTTAAGTGTATTTCTCCGGAAACTGAAACAGACAGAACATAAAAGTATAAATATATGAAAAAGCAATAAAATTTATGTTAAGCTTGAGGAAGGAAGTATTTTATTACCATTTGATGTATCAAATTTCCCATGTTAAGTTAAGATTCATGGTAAGTATTGAATGCAAAGCATGTGCAGGATTACTTCGGTAGTTTCCTCTTAACCCTTCGCCAACGACATTCTTTGAAATCTTTTAAACCTCGCGTGGTTTTCAGATTTCGTGCATGAAGAAATAACTCAAACTTTCTTTAAATTCACATCAGAAAGAAAAAAAAGAGTTAGAGTTAAATAAATAAAACAGCCTGCCGAGACTTCTAAATTTATAGTTTGAACAGCTTTAGCTTCTAAACTGTCACATTTCATTTGATAGATGCGTTCATACCGTACTTTCTTTTCGACTGTTTTCATCATTTTCGCTTCAGCGTTCATCGTCGCTAGTCATGTTGCAACAATTCGTCGTAATGTCTATAGTCCGTTATTTTTTATACGGTTTGTCATCGAGTCCACAAGTTTTTGATTCAAACTGAAAATACGTTTTTAAAGGTGATCAAAAAGGGAGTTTGAAATAATTTATTAGGTTGTTTTTGACAGGCATTGAAGAAAATACATTGCGATTCTGAATGCCGCATTAGAAAGCGATTGATCTAAACTCCAATGTTTAGATTAAAAAATTTAAATAAGTAACTGGTATATATTCAAATTTTATTTCCGATGCAATCCTTTTATTATTAAAAAAGGCTCTTACCTCTTTCTATATTTGAAAAGAAAATATTAAATAATGAATATTATTCAGGAGGCGTGTATAAAAGATCACATAATCAAAATTTTACTTCGAAGCTAAATTTCCTTATTATGTATTCAAGAAATGTTATAAAAGAATTCTTAAAAGCCGCAAAAGGTATTCAGTTTTATTTTTTATCTTGAAGTAAAAAAATACTTATTTGCATTCCTCCTTAAAAGAAAAAAATATCGCCGTTTTCAATGCAGATCAGTTCTTTGTATAAAACTGCATTTGTAATTTATTTTCACCCAGTAAATTTGTTACACCTGTCGAAAGAAATAAAGATATTAGATAAAATACTTAAAAAAATGTCTAAAATGTGAGGAAGAGGGTTTGTCACACACAAGATAAAAGTCCCCTTTTCTTCGCGGTTGCGGTTTACAACGTGGCTCGAATAAATAGAAAACTTCGTAAAATATTGAACATGGAGAAGTAGCTTTTCTGGCTAACTAATTCATTTGCATCTGCCAACCTCTATGAAATATTCATTCGTAAAGTTTACTGTTTGTGAAGTTTCACGCGTTTGAATAATTGAAAAGAAGATTTTTTTTTTTTTAAAATTTTAACAAAAAAGTATGAGTAACGATTCCCTGTGAAAATCCCTTTCGTCCCTGCTTATTTTTATTCTATTTCTATTGTGAAAGTATTTAAGTATTCTGCGGTTATTCTGCAATTTCGTTGAACTTCGCAATTTCCATTTGATTTAATTACAAATAATTCTGAGGGAGACTGTATTTATCATAACATATACTACAGAGCATCATTCTTAATTGATAGATTTTTTTTTTGTTTGAATTCGAGAATTCGATGATGATTTGAATACCAATTTGAAATACTTGATACCGCCAAATCTTTTTTGAGATAAACTCCTTACTGAAAATTTGAACTTGAATTATAATTAAAACCAACCCTTTTTTGTTTTACAGAACTGCTAGCATTTAAATATTTTAATAAGGCTCCATTATAAATAATTCCAAGGAATCATACATTAATCATAACATAGTCCTTGGAACATCACGTCCAAATGGTACGTTTTGTTTTATCTGAGCCCAAGTTTGGTAAGAGTTACAAAAAAGGGAGAATCTTCCAATAATATCGGTGATGCTTTTATGGAAACTGCAAACTGTAGATGACGTTGAGACACGAGGGGGAAATTATTGAAGAGGGATTTCCCCCATTTAATGTTTCGATCACAGTAAAGATTGAAGAAGGGGAAAATTTCATGTTTTACTGCACATAAAACAATTTGCTTATTACTTCGAAGAAGCAGAAACAATTTGAGCGGCCGAGTTTTTTTTAACGGTGCATTTATCCATTAAGCTTAATTGAAACGTTGTAATAAAGAAGTGGGTTTGATAAATCAATAAAGGTTTGGGAGATTCATCAATACATGATTTTTAATAATGAGAATTAATGGAGTATGTAATATGTTTTAATTTAAAGTGGTACTAGGTAGGATAATAGATGAGAATAGGTTGAATCACGGATGTACTTTTTTATGTATGCTTTAAAATATATTATTTTGGTACTTGAGGAAAAATAAGAACACTTCCCTCATTAGACATTACATAAGTGTTTAGTTTTGAAAACATAATTCTAATTTTCTATTCTATTCTATTCTAAACTAATTCTATTTTAAACACGTCAGCCTAACTATTATTTTTAATATTGATATCGTTGCAACCAGAATATTATGTGTATGTACTCACTCATGCAAGTACGCCCACGCCCACTTATGTGTAGTGTAAACCATTGAGTATATCAAAAATTAAGAAATACTTAAATTTCTGAATTTTCAAAGTAAAAAAGAAGTACTACGAGGCTCCTCGCAACCAGAGAGCAAAGTGGCGTGGTAAAATTGTTTTAAGGGACAAAATAAATAAAGCAAGAAACGAATATTAAAAATTTTAATGCATTTTGATATTAACATATCAATTTGTTTGGTTGGAATATCTGAGAGACTAAGGTCCTGGATCGAGAAAAAGA
This sequence comes from Parasteatoda lunata, assembly GCA_949128135.1. NCBI lineage: Eukaryota > Metazoa > Arthropoda > Arachnida > Araneae > Theridiidae > Parasteatoda > Parasteatoda lunata. The sequence goes on along the minus strand of OX421980.1, from coordinate 34,682,577 downwards.
ATATCACAAGTTTGTGCTTTGAGGTTACTGAAAAAGTTATTGCTTGTAAATAAATTGTATATAAATAAATTGTATATAAATAGTTAATTGAAATGACCTAAAATGACCTGGTTTCCCCTCGAAAGCTTACATTAAACATAGGATGGATATGGTTGAAAAAATGCTTTACAAAATGTAAGTATAACGTTCAATCGAATTCTTTATACGATGCTTCTATCAAAATTCAAGCAAAATGTCATTTTTTTTATACTTGCTTTATTTATTTTATCCCAAAAATGGCTTCACAGAGCTATTTTTGTCCTTAGTTGTGAAAAACTGAACTATTATTTTCTTTTCAATGGGTCTAAATAATTTCTATAGCAAATTTGGTTGAGTTTGGTTCTGTAAATTTCTTGCTTAGGGTTTTAAACACAATTATTTTACTAATAGCCACCCTGTATATAGTAATTTCATCTTTTGTTTAATAACCATGAGCATAGCTACAGTTTTTGTTTTAAAAATGTTCTATGTATATGCATTCTAATAATATATTAAGCAAGTATAATTATACCCCAAAAAATTCAATGCTGTCTATGTTTTTTTAAAAGTATTTTTGATCTTATAATTAGTATTCAGCAAAACGATTTCGAAGCATTCGATAACAATTAAATATTATGCAATCGTTGAGAATATTCCAATATTATTTGAAAGATACACGTACAAAGATCAAATATCAAACGTAGCATTTAAAATAGACCCTTTGTTATGAAGAAACAATCATTTTAAAATGATGTTGGATCTAGGAATAAAGCATTCTTCCTATTCTGATGGGTAATGACAAAAGGAATAACCATCATTCAGTTCTAGACGTAATAGGATTGAAGAGAATAGTTCTAATACAAACATCCCTTCGCTCCTTCATTTTGTTGGAACTCTCAGATAGGATTCAGTCAATTGCTGTGAGTCACTATATGTAGACAATTACACGTGATTCTGTCATCGAATTATTTTGTCAGAGGCTTTGGAGAATCGTGGCGTTGCAGTGCATGGGTTAAAAGTGGAATTATTACATGATTTTTATTATTCTTGCAAAGGAAACAATAATGGATGCATAGAAATGGGTTGCTGCTTCATTGCATTGATGGTGCAATTTAACTTGATGAATTGGTTACTGTGTAGTATTCGAAATTGTTTCCTTTACGGAAAAGCTAGGAATGTTCGACATATATATCGTAGAAACGTTTGAGTTAGAATGTTTTGATTCACAGGCATTGAATCGCTTTCTTGAAAAGCTATTGAAGTGATAATTACTATTTATTATCTATTGAGTAAAAAGGTTCTTTTACATAAATAAACAAAGAAAAAAAACCACAAAAAAAAAGAGATTAAATTCACTCATATGAAAAAACAAAAAGGAAAAAAAAAAAAAAAAAAAAAAAAAGAGATTAAATTCACTCATATGAAAAAAAAAAAAAAAAGAAAGAAAAAAAAACTAAATATCAATAATGATTCTCTGTTAATTGATTTCCAGTTACAAAATACATTTGTATATAAATTTTTCGTTTAATAAATGATTTTAGGTTTATATCCAAAGTATAAAAAGCAATTAACAATAACCAAAAAATTGGAGTGTATGGAAATAATTCAGATTTTCAACACTACGTCCGATGGACAGTATTTTAGTAGCTGTAACTTTACTACAACCAGAAATATTAAAAAAAAATAATTAAAACATAAAAATGGCCCACTGTATAAGAGAAAAATAAAAGAAGAGAAAAAAGAGAAAAAAAGAAAAATTGTTTAGGATATCTTTGCACTTAATTGAAAAGCTATACATCAACCACAAAAAAAGTTATGCAGCACGGGTTTTAAAACTTAAAGAATTCCATTTAGTAAACATGTTAGTCAATTTTGAAACCTACTCATTTTTAAACGAAAAATTAAGTAAAAAAACAACAATAAAAAAACATGTTTTAAACTAAACTAAATGTTTCTATTTAATATTTAACTTAATATTTTTGACCAAGAAAAGATGTCTTGATTAAACATATTTACTATTAAGAATAAAAGAAATTAACATATCAAAAGCCATATTCTCCCATGCACTTACTTTCAAATGGCAAAAACATAAAAGATAGGAAAAGTTTTTACTAATTTTGAAAAAAAGATAAATATTTAATAAGCTAATTCTTATAAAATCGAACCTTTTCCAGATATTCAAAACTAGAAAAAACATTTTTTTCGTATCGTTAATTTTAAATTCATTTTTCTAATCATTGATGCACATTTTCTTCTTCAAGCAAAAGTGGAACTTAATTAACTTTTTATTGCTCTTATTGATATGTAATCTTTTCATTTCCCCTCAAAAAATAAAAAACTTATATATATATATATATATCCATACATAAAACAGAGTTAGGAGAATTAATTTCAGCCTTATCGCAATGACTTATTAAAGATGGCAGCAATATCCACATTATTTCTCTACAAGAGTAAGTTGGAAAATCAAACAGAAATATCTGTAGAATATTACATTCCAAAATAGCAACGAAATATTTTCATTTTGGCGATAACGAATTACAGTGGAATAGGAAAAAAATATGCACTTGCTTCATGAGTGAATGGTTGGCAAATAAAATTTTGTTTATCAAAGAAATAAATTTTTTTCCCAGTTCCATTTTGCTTTGGGGTAAACGTGGTATTTAATAAGGAATGAGAAATGAAACTTTCATTGAGTAATAAATTTCATTTAGATTAATGAAAAGAAGGATATTATAACTTTTCCGAGAAGAAATAAAAATACTAGAAATATGTCAACTTTGTGTTGTATTATTTATTTGGTAATGTAATGTATTTATCATTTAGATTAAACATGGGTTTGTGTATATAATGATAAAAAATTAGCTAAATGAAGTATAATTGAATTATTGATTTCAAAAACTTAAGGAGTCATACAAAATAATTATTTGGACATCATTTACTAGAAATAAATTATAATTGAAAAATAGACATCAAAACTTGAAGTTAGATGATTTTATAAAATTTTGTTTAAAGTAAATTTAAGCTTAAATCTTAAAATTTTTAACAAATTTAACTTCTAAAAATTTTAACTTTTAAATTTTTGGAATCAATATTACATTATTGGTCACACGCAACCTTTTTTGAAAGTTAAAATACTAACAAAAATGTAAAATTTATAAATTTAATGCAGTTCTAAAATAAAAGTTGTTCGTTATAGATTATTTAGCACAAGTTTAACTAACTTAACTTCAAAATTAACTCCGTAAATTTTAAATAAAAATTATTTCATTCAGTCACAAATTTAAGTATACATATTGCAAGAATTATTTCATAACTAGATTGCATTTTTTAAAAATAATTATAAATAGGTGAATTTATTTAAACCGAAAAATTAAAATGTTTTCTCAATGAATTATTTTATTTATCTCGCATGCTGCATTTGCAGCTCATTTACATCGCACTAGAGCTGCACAATGATTGGCGACGGTCTGGGAAACATCCCTGAGGATGATCCGAAGACATGTCATCACAATTTTGATCCTCTGCAGAGGGGATGGCACCCCCGCTTCGGTAGCCCGACGACCTGCAATCGAAGTCGAGCACTTTATGGTAGAACAGTTTAACGAGGACCAATACCGTTCACCCTTGGTCTCTATGCAGATTAATCTCAAGTGGTCACCCACCCGCACACTGACCGCAGTCAGTGATGCTTGACTTCGGTGATCTGCTGGGAACCGTGTCTTAACGATCAGTCCACTGCGGAACTATCTCGCATATATATATATATATATATATATAATGATTTAAAATATATATATATATATATATATATATATATATATATATATATATATATATATATATATATATATATATATATATATATATATATATATATATATATATATATTTTATTTATTTATTTTTTTTTTTTTCTTGAAGTGGAATGAATGAAATGCTAAATGACATTACTGAATAAATATTTTGCTATGTCAATGGTTTCATCATTATGTTATGTCATGTAAAAAATATTTAATTATAATAATGGATTTTTATTAATTAAATGTCTTTAGCATAATGAAAACGTGAGCACTTATTGATTTTAATTTAATGAAAATGACTCCGATAATATACCATTATATGATTTAAATCAGATTCAGTGTTGAACTTCTTTATTTTAATGCCCAAAATTAAAATGGAATATTTGAATAACTTTGCAGTCCTGTTGGTTTGCAAGTCAGATTTTAAATAAGATAATTTTAAGTCAGTCGCAATTTGGAACATATTATACAGATAACTTAGAAGAGTGGTCAAAATTTTTGTCACCCCCCTTTAACCTTAGATCACTTTTCTTCCTATTTCTGCAATCAACAATGTTTATTGAAATTACATACATTTGCTGACTTGTGTGCTCAATATAGGCTTTAAGTCATTGTCAAGTAGAAAATACAGATAGAACAATTCAGAGAAAGACATCACAAAGAATACATCCAGGGTTACGGCGGGATTCGAACCCGCTACCTCCACGCTTAACAGAGCGTTTTGACCGGCGATACCACTCGGCCAGGGAGGCCCCTCAACAATGTTTGATACGTAGCTAAATAGTATACTGTTGCCAGTTTTTAGTTTCTTGATAAATATCTTTGTTTTTATGCAATTAACTTTAAAAAAAATTTGTTAGAGTCATTCAAATTAGGTTTCCTCAGTTCAAACTGTAATAAAGTTAAATGTTAAAGAATCTAAAATCTGAGAAACTCGCAGTTTTAAATCACTTTCTCAAAACCAAAAATCTCACCATTTTATTGCTTTAAAGTTTTGAGGAAATATTCAAAGAAGTTCTAAAAATAATCAACTACAATTTTTCCTAATCTAATATAGCGGCTCCTTTATTTCTTACTATTTTTGATAGGTACTGTCTAATAATAATATATCATCAAATGTTTGTAAAGTACAAAAGAAAAAAAAAAAAAAGAAGAAAATAACCAAAAATCCAAGATAGCGAGCGTAGAGGCCTCATAAGCTCAAAATCCTGTCCAAAGCTAGTGATCCTCATATGAAGTGGATATCATCTCATGTGAACCTAATATATAATGATATTGCAGATAAACTTATCCTCAGACATGCCACAGATAAATGAGGATCATATGACTTATCTCGAATTATACTCAAACAGAAAGGCCTCTATTGGTATTTCTTGGTGGCAGTCACCAACACATGGTATCGAAGTGAAGGTCTGCGTACTACTACAAAATTTGAAGGGAACAAAAAACACTAAACTGCTTTGGAACTTTTAACTTCCGGCCACTTAAAGACCCTTCAGTTTGCAAGAAGCCACTCCAGACTAACCACTCAGTTATGTTGTCTAAGCGCAAGATGATTTATTTAAACAATAATTCATCATGCTGGGGAAGAAGAAAAACAATTGCATGGATTTAATCTGATCCAGATTAGAAGGATTTGAAAGATTCTTTATTAATATTAAATAAGAATACTTATTATTTCGCATTATTTAATTTATTGATTATAAAAAGATTGTAATGTATACAAATGTTTAGATAATTTATGTAATTGTAAGAAACCAGTTCAAAAGTTTGGATGAAATCGCTATAGTAGTTTTTAAGTAATAAACTTTAAATAAATCATATTTTTAAATTTTTATTTTTAAAGCTATCCCTTGTCAAAAAAAAAAAAATTAATTAATTAATTAAATAAACCAGAAAGTGCGATTTTGTTTTTAATGTCTGATTTTGTAACGTTTATATTATATGAATAATTTATTCAGTATATTTAAGGGGATAGCTTTACATAATTCACGTAAAACAATTTCGGATGTTAAGGTACACAATTGTTTATATAATTTATGTAATTGTAAGAAACAAGTTCAAAAGTTTGAATGAAATCGCTATGATAGTTTTTAAGTAATAAAATTTAAATAAATCATATTTTTAAAAATTTATTTTTTTAAACTATCTCTAGTAAAAAAAAAAATTCAAAGTGTAAATATTGTGATAGAAAAATATTTAAGACATGGATATATATTTTATATATTTACAATTTGTTGTGTCTAAAATATTAATTATTCGCATGTATCATGGGTTGGGCAAATCGGAAAAATTTACCTCAACTTATCTTCATTCTAAAATATTCAATATTTACGTTTATAAAATGTAATTATGCATAAGACGGAATAATAAAACATTTCACAAGTTTACAACATCAATTTTTAGTACTATAATGAAATTGATACTATTATCAAGTCACTGAATGTAATTTGACTTATCCGAAACGTTTTTTAAAAAAATTAAAAACTATTCTCTAAATCATTAGATCTCTTTGAATTTAGAATATAAAGAACTTTAAAACTCAATAAATTGATTAAAACTAATTGTGGTTACTGATCTTTACGCTTCAAAAAAATTTCTAGTATATTTATTTATTTAATTTACATATTTATTACTTATTTACAGATATGTTGGTAATAGAACTCAATGAAAGTATTAATGTAGCACACCAGATTAAAAGATTAAATAATCATATTTTAAAGTAATACACAATTTCAACATATTTTTCTCACTTACTGCACAGTAAATTATTTCTATCGCATTTCTGTCACAATAACTTTCACTACTCAGATTTGGCAAAACATGTAAGCATTAAAAACAGATGTTTCCCGATGAAAGAAACTTTCATCAAATAAAAAAGAAGAAAAAAAGTTACAAATGACGATTTCTTTTTCAGTTAAAAATAACAGCTTCATCGTTTTGCGGCATTAAAAAAAAACTCAACGTATGGGGTTCTTATCTTTCATTAGCTATCATTGGGGAAACAAAGCATTTATTTAATGTTTTAAATTAACTTATCTTTCAACTGAATGATGATTTAGCTGCGGATTTTCGATTAGAATTAACTGCTTGAAGAACTCCCAGCGAAAGATAGAAAAAAAAAAAAAAATAGAATGGGCGACTTTTTATCATCAACTTTGACATACCGCAAAGGATTTTGTTTATGAGGTTTGGCGTCTAACTTAAAATTTGGAAGGTGCAACATGTGAATTTAGAGAACACCCACTTAACACATACTATTGCAGTTGGTATCGTTGGCAACTGGCATTGATGGACGCATCTTAGGGTTCTGTATTCACATAATTGTATCCAATTAGCTGCTTGAATTTGGCATCCAACCAAAACTTCATCTGTCTCCAATTACGTCTTGAACCAAGGATATGATGACAGTAAATTTAGACGGAATGGGCTTGTTGGGATATACGAAGAGTGTGGGGTGTCTTAGAGGAAAAGGAGAAGTAGAGATATTGAAGGATTACCCAGGTAGCTTTGAAAGATTAATGAGAAAAAGAGTTTCTATTTGCGGCAGTTTTCTAGAAAATATGCTCAGAATGAGTTTTATTCTCAGAAGAGTCAAAAATTATTCATGCTTAAACTTCTTTAGATATTACTTAGATGCTAAGATGAAATCAGTGAAGAAAGCCGATTATTGCTTTTACACAATTTCTTTGACTGATTTTCTCAAACGACTAGTGTATGTTTAAATGAATATTTTTCTTACTTAAAATTACTTATCAATTGAAATTGTATTCTTATTTAAAATTGTATACTTTTCATTTAAAACTGTCTATTTATCATTTAAAATTGTATACTTATCATTTAAAATTGCATACTTATCATTTAAAATTGTATACTTATCATTTAAAATTTTATTGTAATATTTTTTTATTTGAGATTTAAACTGTTAAGAAGGATAATTTAAATAATTACTATTACGTTATTATTTAAATATATATTCTTATATTTAAAATGCATATATTTTGATTGTTTATACAAGAAAATATTTAAATGTGTATTCGTAATACTTAAACTTATATTCTAATGATGAAAATTTTTGAGTAAGGTAATTTGAATTCTTTTTAAATTCTATGGTATACTCGTATTTATCCTTTAAAAACATATTCGTTTAAGTGAAATGTATCTTCTCGTTATAGTAATATTGTTCATTTATTAAAATATTATACATTTGTATAACTTAAGTTCGATATCGCATTTTTTAATATTATTTTTACAATGAAATGTATAAGTTTATATATTCTTCTCAATTGAATGAATGGGAATTCTTAAGATTAAATTGTATGTATCACCATCAGTATGACCATTTAAATTGTTGCGAGTTAAAGTGTTGGTGTTAAAATTGCAGTTCTAAGTTATAATTTTAAATATATTCTGAGTTTGCCGACATAAATTGTTAGTTAAAATTACGCTATTATTTACATATATTAATATAATTTAATATCTTCTCATTATGTTAATATTGTTAAAATGGTTGTTCTTTATCAGCATAATTGCATTCTTTTTATTTGCATAAATTTCAACTTATTTCTAATTCAATATTTGCTTTTTACATAAAATTGCGCTGTAACTTTCATATCATATTTATTTTTGAGATAACGATATTTAAAAAAATAATAATCTGAAGATGTATTTGTCTGAATAAAAGTACTTAAAGGGCTGGTATTTAATTGAAATGATACTAAATAAGATTCTACAATTATAAAATTGCTGGATTAACCTTCAGGTCAGGTCCATATTTTATAAAAATAAATATTTTGACAATAAAAGATAAGTCTTCACAAACTTACGCATTTTGAAACATTATCGTTTTGAATATAAATGTATTTTTAGTTTTCAATATTGATAATAATAATATAAATATAACAAAAAAGCTGATTTTCTCAATTTAACATTTTATGATACAATAATACCTTGTCTGAATTTTTTTTTTTTACAATCCTCTTCTTAAATTATCCAATGAAAGCTTCACGAGCCGGCTGCGACTTAAAAAAGTTTTTTTATAAATAAATTTGTTGTGTTAAAATTTACTTAAGAATTAATTATATTAAAAATTTTTGAAAATAAAAAACTCTCTTTTTAATAAACTATTTTAATTTGCAGAGAAAAATTAGCAATATTTTAAGAGTTCTATAATAGCTTAAACTATTTTTTAATAAAGCCAAATGTTTTTGCACATGGTTAGCAGAAATAAATATTCCGAATTAAATTTTATAAATTATATATATTCCAAACTGTATATTCCAAACTTTCATATAACACACAAACTTAAGGAAAAATGTATCAATTTGTGATTCTTTTGTTTCAGAGCAAACTACTTACCTGTTATCAACATCATTCCACACAATTAGTAATTTCATACCATAAATCATTCCTAATGCTATACAGAAGCGCGTTTAAGTTCTCGTCTTGTTTTCGAAATAGGAGGTTCACAAACAGTGCCTTGGGCATATGATTTATATTTAATTACATGGCCACCATGATTTTCGGATCTTACGTCATGTATTGTTTTTAATAGAGTTGCGTCAAAAACACTGTATATTAACCACTGAGTTCTCAACCACTTTAAAAACTTAAAATTGCATTTTTCTGTAAATAATTACTGTTAGAAACTACAAAATATGTGAAATTAATTTGATTTCAGATGAAATGTTTGCCGAGTATCAAAAACATCTGATGCAAAAAAATTTGGTTAATTTTTACATCTTTTTTTTATAATTTCATTAATTATTTAATGTATTATTTGTAATAGTTTCAAAAATATAAGTTTTTAAAATCCGAAGACAACCCTGTACATTACAATTTATACTACGAAGTATGTAGTGTTAAAGAAAATAATAACAATGATTAGTTCTGATGAGTGGTCAGAGAAACTACATTATTTTTGTTGTTTACTACAAATACTTTCTTACAAATGTAGTACTACAACTACAACAACTTTTTTTAAATGTGGCGACTACAAACTACTTTGTAATAACTACTTCATTACATTAAGGAGACAAACTTACAGTCAATGTAAGGGAATAATTAATAAATATTTATTCATGTTTACATGAGCCAGTTTGTTAGTCCAATTTTTTTTTCAATTTGATCTTTTAACTTTTTGTGCCTTTCTCGACAACGAATATTTAATTTAAGAAATACGAAATTTTCAAATACTTGAAATATTTTAATTGTTTAGCACTCTTTTATTTCCTCTAAGAAATCAAGTACCTTTGAAATTACATCAATGCTTCACGAGTGTACAAATGCACCTGAAAGTGAAACCAAAGTGATTTAAAATACGTATTTCCTTCTAACGCTCAGCTGCAGCTATAGGGTCATTTTCATTGCATTCATTGACGGACCCGCGAAGATTGGTAAACATCAAATTTGGAATATTGGTTGCGTTAGAGCCGTGTTTCTGCTCTAAACTAATGTTAAAAGTAATTGCCAGGAATCGCTACAAACTACTTTTTTTTTGTATCGCACTATTTACTACACTATTTTTTTTAAAAAAACTAGCACAATACACTACAAACTACGAAAATAGCAGCTACAGTAGTTTCACTACTCGTAATGCTCTACTTCCGACCGCTTGTTCTGATATATTGATAAAAAGGAAACTTGTAGAAAATTTCATTCTTTTAACGAAAATCAAATGTGTAAATTAATAAAATTTTTGAACTTGAAAAATTAAACAATCAAGTCTAATTAACAATAACTTATTTCCTATTTAATTTTTTAAAAAAAGTATTGAAAAGTTACATCCTAAGAAGGTTAGATATAAGATAGATAGGATAGATATAACTTTTAAAAAAGATCTTAAAAAACCTAAGGAAGGCTAAAAAAACAACTCTTTTATAATTATTGTCACATTATGTTATCATATTAAAAAATAAATGTATAACTTTCATAGCATAAGTATATGTTCTAATTATTTCTTTTTTCAGTGTTCTAAATTAACATGCTAATCCTAAATCTTTTATATATTATTAATTCAGTAACTCATGAAAACGAAGAAGCTGTTTACCTTTTAATGGGAAATTTTCCCGAGAAAAAAACCTTCATTACGATAAATGAGATTGTTTTAATGACTTAAATATCATTAAGCAAATTCCATAATGACTACCTCAAATATCTACGCCTTCAAAAGAAAGAAAAATAAGACTAATTCCAATTACTTTCTCAAATGGAAACACAAAAGAGATCTTAATGGAGTTGTATTTCTTAATATACATTCTCCGCAGAAAGATATAACACTTTAACGAAAGAAGACAGAAAAATATATTTTGTGCTCTGAAAAAGATACTATTGTCAAATTATCAGCTAACAAAGGAAAACTAGATTCACTTATGTTCCGAAAGTATTTAAAAACAATAAGGTGAATAATTTGAAGCTACTTAATCATCTTAAGTCATAACAGAAAAGCTTAATATACTTAATGCTTTGCGAGAGTCATCACTACTCGTTTAAAAATGCAGGCTCATTTGAATATTTTACTTAAGCTTGAAGCCATCGTTTGATCCAGGCTTCTACTGAATGAATTAAGGTGATACAAACTTTTACTTTGTGAAGCATAAAGAAGTGTTATACTTACAGTTTAAGACGGCGAATTTTATAAGCGGAATGATATTTTAAAGGAAGGAAATATTGCAATTAATGCAGTTGAGAGTTAAGTATAATTAGCGGTGTGAATAGAATTTCCCAGAAAGAGACTTTTGATCGATTATCTACTAGATTTTTGATAATTTGACGTACATTAGATTTGATATTCATAATTACTCTATTTTAAGTTATCTAAAAAAGGCTTTACATACATAATTTTAACTTTGTAATGAAATATTTAAAAATTTTTAGATGGAGTAGTTTTTCATTGGAACTTAATTAAGAGTGTTTCTAAAGGTCTTTTGCCAAAGGAAGTGAAAAAAGGCAAACCTTTAAGTTTTAAACCATCTATGCTATATGTCTTTCTGAAAAAAAAAATTAACTAGACTTCATTACGGAAAAGAATATTTTAAATATTGCCAGGACACTGATTCATCTCCCACGCATATCAACGACCCCTGACTTAAAGGTCAGTGGGTGATGAACAAGGAAAGTGTCGTTCCCCTATCATGGGGGAGGAAAGGTTTACAAAAAGAGAAAAAGAACACTCTCTCGTGAGGAATTATTACGGACGGATACAGTTAGAATTAGGGAGTAATGGGGCACAAGGAGTAGAGATCGGGACTGTGTTTTTTTATTTATTTTTTATTTTTTTTTTTGTGGAAAATATGTATAATTATATACACTATTTAACATAATAATCCAAAACCTGGAGTAAATATATAAGTCTTCGTCATCAATAAGTGTATCAAAAAACAAACCGCAAAGAAAATTTTCCATAATGGTTTGACAAATATTACAAAAAAAAAAAAAAGGCTTAATAATTTAAGAAGTGTAAACTCGTCAAAATTTTCCCACCTGAGTGAGAATCAATTAATAATTTTAATTTCTGCATATTTTTCATGTAATAATTTCATATAATAAAATTCAGTATATATATATATATATATATATATATATATATATATATATATATAACCAGTGTTGAATAGCCGACTTTTTTTTGGTTTCACGACAACAAATGTTCAATCAGTGGTTTTTATGTAGAGAAGTAGCTGAAATATTGCTAAACTTTTACAACTAGCCTACATAGATAATTATGTTTTTTTTTAAGAGTCAAATTCATAAAACAAAAATTAATGAATAATATTGTACATTGAATTATATATAAAGTATTGTACAGTACTGAGAGAAATGTATATGTTTTTGTATTTTGTGTAGTTGTTTACCGGTTTACAAGAGAGCACTGCAAGGGTGAAAGTAGGTCTTTTCTCAAATCCTCACGGATAGATGGCGACACTACTCAGTCGTGAGACCACTGCTGAGGATATAAATCTGTAGGGGAATGACATTTTCTCCAGATACCTGAATCCATGCTACTATTTTACATATTTTACGAGCACAGATGTACTGGGTGGATCTTAGCAGAATCGACAGCAGATCCCTTCCCGGACCGTGATCTGATTCTCTTATGGGCTACCACGGCTCGTTAATGTTCTGCGAATTATGATAATTACAAAGTAATGTATATTTGTAATGATTGATTATAATTATTTCGACGTTAGGAATAGAGCAATTTATTTTCAATGACGAAGATACTATAATTTTTTTTGAAAATTTAGCTTATAACGGAAAAAAACATTTTTGTTAGGGTCGAAAATTTAAGATAAAACTAAGAAAATTTTAAAGAAATATTTTTTTCAAAACTAGAATTGAATAATACTTAAAAATCTAATATATATATATATATATTAAAAACTAGCTAGTATCATGGTAGTGACATTCGTGAAGTCAGTGGTGTTCTAAACTTAGTAATGAAATTAAAAAGAAAGAAAAATTCAGCTCATTTTAAAACACAAATTATAAACTTTTCCATTTTCTAATAAATATATGTTAGAGTACAAAAAAAAAAAAAAAAAAAAAACTAAGTTAAAAATATTTAAACTCAACTTGTATTCTAAATTTAATTATTTTCTTTTTCATCCAAACCCTATATCGTAATTTATTTTCTTATAAAAATACATATAAAAAGAAGAAAGATAGATTAATTACAAAACGGTGCATATTTAAATGAAATTTTCTCATATAATCATAGAGTTAGAGAAAATAAAAAAAAGGAAAACTGCTGGTTTGAAGTCAATAATAGAAATACCAGGATGGGTTGGATTCCTCTTTTATCGCGTATTTTATTGTTAATAAGCATATTTTAATTAAATTTTTCAACCTCTAGATTATTGCTTGCCGCCCTTATACTCTCACAGGTATAAAGAAGGTCACGATATGTGAAATTCCAAATGAAATGCAAATTTTGCACCTCAGAACAGCGTTTTCCATGGCTACTTTCAAGTGAAAACGGAATTCTGAGAATTACAATAATTAACATTGTTTCAAGTTGAATACGAGAAGACATGTGAAAATGAAGAAAAAAAAAACATTAAGTTCTAGCGTTGCATTGTTCTAAGACAACAAAGTGATTTTATGCTAACTTTTATTACTAACTTTCTACATTAAGCTTCTTCTGAAAAGTTTATGAAAGCGACAAACTCTGAAATGTCGGAGGTAATTAGTTTGTTACTATTTTTCTGCTGGTTATGCGACGTAGGTGTGAGCTCGGATTGTAATGTGCGAAAATTTGTTTAAAAATATTTCTTTTTCAACTTCATTCTAGATTGTTTTTCAACTGAAAGTAGCTAACTTTCATTTAGTTAATATTAACATTGTTTTCAAAATGAACTCTAAATTTGCAAATTAAAACGTGAAACTTACACTATGAAGAACATTTTAATTAATGGTGTTTTTAAACACAACTGAATTGATTTTAGTTTCATACTTAAGGTTTGTGCAACGAGTGAGTAAGCTGTCAAAAAATTCATTTCTCGTTTCAGTGTTTAGGTGCATACATGAGTTTTACGGCGTAGATTTATAAGTGAGATTAAAACTTAATTGTTGTTTTTAATTTAGGCACATGGTAGGATTTTATGATAAATTTTGATTTCGACTTTAAGGTTCTACTTTGAAGGTTCTGTTGGCGTATGGCTCTTCAGGCATAATTCTTTTTTCGGGAATAATATGCTACTTTCTTTAGTTTTTGTAAAATTGTAACAGTTATTCATGATTTTTTGGTTGAATTAAGTTCATCTCTAGCCAACGACCTATGCATATTTAGGAAAAAGCAGAAAATATCAACATGCATAGAAGTACAGTTTCGTTGGAATGAAACATCAAATACAGATTTAATATATATATATATATATATATATATATATATATATATATATATATATATATATATATATATATATATATATATATATTAATTTTTACTCATACTTTTTACTTAATTAATTTTTACTTTAATAATATATATATATATATATATTATTTTTATTAGAATTTAATAATAAAGAATACGTAATTAATAATTACGTATTCTTTAGAAACATAAAAACAAGATGATTTTAATATAAGTGAAAAAGTCTCGCCAAATAGGCTATTTTTTAATTTTGTTCTTTTTGAATTAAATTCTTTTTCTTCACATTTTAAGCTATTAGACCATTTAAAAAGCAATAAATACAGCAAGATAGTATGGTTAATTAAAATTAGAAAGTTAAGTTTAAACTACACAAAATGTAATTTTGTTGTTATTTTCTTTGGCAAAAGAGTTTCAAGAAAAAACCTTCATAAATGTTGCTGTTTGTATTTTAAATTCGCGTTTAAGTATAACATAATTGCTTAAATGAACATGGTGCAAAAAAAAATGAGTTTATTTTTTATGTCGATCTAGTGTAAGGCTTATGTGATTTTGGAAAAAAAAAAAAATAAAGCGTTTTTCCTGATAGTTGATCCGAAGTCACGGCTGCGAATATTGGAGCTTGTACGTACTTCATTAACTTAATTTAAATCGAAGAGAAAATGACATGAAATGTATTCTGCTCCCCATTTGCTTAAATCTGTAAAAGTAAGCCTGTATGCCTTATGCCTGTTTTGAGTTCATTGAGTGAGATACCGCGGTTTTGTACTCTCATTGTATTTGGGATATATTGTTTGAACTCTGGTATGTTTAAAGATAGCACATCAATTTTGATCATCCCTAGAAATTTGTATCTGTAATAATGAGATACTCTCTAATGAGACTTTAGATCTTTTGAGGAAGTTGTCACATTATATCAAACTTTTTTAAATAAAAACTGAGTTCGTATTTAAATTTTAACCCCTTTATTATTGAAACTATATCTCTGAATCCATAGTTTCAGCTGGTAAAAGATATTTGCTTCCATTAGTACATAAATAATGCTATCAAGGTGTTTTTTATCATTTTCTTCAAGTAACTATGAATTCTGTGACGCCTGATGTGCTCTTGTGATCTGAATTTTTTGTATTTTTCTCTCTTCGCCAGATAATTCGTAACATCGATTCAATTTGGAGTTTACGATTACCAATGTTTAACTCTGTAGCCTTGTAATTTTGAACCCAATCCAGAAGACAAGAGAACTTCTGGATCTAGTATCAGGAGATATTTGTCTGCATGGAGGACTTTCTGATGAAGCTAACCTGCAGTTGTATTGCATGGAGAGGAAAGCCACAAAAACCCTCCATAGTCGGCCTGATGGCAAGGAGACTCTAACCCATGACCCATCTACCACTGAGGATATTTTATGTCAATACCGGGGTCGGTGCGAGCTAGGTGCGGAATTCATATCGACCATCGCTGGAATTAGAACCCGGGTCACCTCATTGGGAAACGAGTGCTCTATCTCCTGAGCCACCATGACTCGCCGCAAACAGTTTGACAGCTAGCCTAATTTATACTACCAAATACCCACTGCACATCACAGTAACGATTAAGTTTGGTATAGTATAGTCGAAATAAACAATAACGTCATAAAAGAGAAAATAGAGAGATTTCGCACACTCACCTAGTATCTCACACATTCCCATCCGTAAACTCTGTCGAGTTTATTTTGTGTTTTACAGATCGTACGAGCGTGAGCAATGTTACGTGAGAGTACGAAATTTCTCTAGGGATTTTGGAAACTGGTCTCTGTTGATTTTCGATTAACATTTTGAAATAGAATACTTTGCTAAAATAAAAAGTTAAAAGGATATTTTTTTGGAAATAATATTTTTTTGTGAAAAACTTTATTAAATATAATGTTCTTAGAAAGAAAATGTTATTTCTGCTTTTTCTAAACTACTTTGACTAATTATTAATAATTAAACATTTCCTTTAATCACAATTTGAAACTTCAATTTCGCATGAACATTAACTAATTAGTGTTCTTTCAATCAGCACTAAGTGGATAATATTTTAGACAACAAATTTGATTTTAAATTAGAATTTTACTCAATTCTGATAGAAAAACATTTTTAAGTCCTACATTTGGATGTTCACTGTATTGAGAAGAATAGATTCATCAAATCAAAATAGAAGTTGGGGTTGGTATTAAAATTCCAGAGGCCTATCGCTTTCAAATTCCATGATCACAATTCAGACGTAAAATAAGGTACCGCTCTGATACACAATCTTTTAATGAGTCCTGATTAGCAAATGGGGGCGTTAGGCACATTAATTTGCATAAGATAATTGAAATTAGCTTAGTTTTCTGCACAAGATACTTTGACCCAATTTCATTTTCTTCCATTGTTTTATAGCTTTAAAACATAACTTTCTCTATGGAAACTATAAACAAAGTTATTCTGATATACATTTATTAAATTAATCAAAATAAGTGTGTATAAATATGAAAAAAAAATCATTTAAATATTAAGAATAAAAATTTCTTTTTAAATAATAGTTCGCATTATTTTTTAGATCTTTAATTCAATGTATATTTTCTAAATACTATCGTTTTCATCCACCGAACATCTGCTTCCAGGAAAATAAATAGTTATCATTTTATTAATTATATGGTATTTCTAAAGTGTTATCTATTGTTTACATATAACTGCTACTACTTACTTTCTCATTAAGTAGTTAGACGGCACTGCAAAAAACTCCAAAAAAATTTATGGTAAAAAGTACCGGTACTCTGGGTGCATCACACTACAAAATCCATACTACTGCAAAATTCATTTTTACCGGAAAATTTTATACCATAATTTTTACAGTTATATTTATATAATTGATATGATCCAGTGATTTCATGGTAAATACTAAAACAAATTATGGTATATAAGATTCCCTGCTCTGTAAAATTTGACAGTAAAAATCGATTTTACGGTAAAAAATAGTGGCACTTTGGGTGGCGGTAATTTTTACCATAATTTGGTCCAGAATTTTTTACAGTGAAACATATGACTTGTATCATACAGTCTTATTTCATTTTCGAAGTTTTTGGCTATTGAATGTTTCGTACAACCATTCGGGGATTTAAACTGGCAGCATTTGCTAGCTAGCCTGCTGAAACTGCTCCGGTAAAGAATTTGTGGCGATATCCCTCTGATAATAAATTCCATGCACTCTGTCATTTTCCTTTTAATATATTAAAATGATTTCTTTTATCTAAATATATTTTTGGTTTATGTTCAATGAGGAAAATTAGGAAATTGAGGAAATACGTTTCCCCCCTTTGTTTAGGAAGCAAAAGAAGTTGCAAAGGAAGTCAATTTATAACTTCAAAGAAGAATTGCTTTAACCCAAGAGAATTTCATTAATCAGTCTTTTATTCTCTAATCATGCTTCCTATATATATATATATATATATATATATATATATATATATATATATATATATATATATATATATATATATATATATATATATATATATATATATATATATATATATATGTATGATGAAAACTATCAAAAAATGTACCATGTGGTATATCTGGAATATATAGAATGAGGTATATATAGAAATGCGGTATATCTGGACCTTATATCTAGTTTTATGTTTTATTTATTAATTAACTTATTTTCACTGAGGGTATTACAGATACAGTTGCAAGATCAACGATAAATATCATAGGATTTAAGATTTTAAAATTATAAATATTTATTGAATTAGCACAATATTTGTATCTTTATTGTGCTGTACTCTTTAAAGACGGTTGACATCGATCTCAAAAGGAAGCTTTCGCTAAAGTTTATTGAAGATTTCACCAATAGAATTATCGGCGATGTTAAAAGTGTTTTGTGGTTAACTGATGATGTTCCTTTAAAGATGAGTAAAATGTTCAGTTTTACTTAAGTTATTCTTTATTTACTGAATTCTTTAGACATATATTTGATAATAGTGAAGTCAACTTGCTTTTTTAATTTAAAACAATATCTACAATTATCACGATGATCTATAACTAATTACGTAAAAATGTATTTTTAATTTCGAAACCTGATGTATGAGTTTGTAGCATTGCTACATCAAAAGTAATTTTTAATAAAAAATTAATTTCTTTATTTACTTATTTCTTTATTACTTCTTTGTTTCTTCTTTTCAAAGCAATGTCACTAAATTTTATTTTAAAACACTATTAGGGTTCAAAAAAGATAATTAGATATTTTTTTATTAGCAACCTCTTTTTGGTAACAAGAAAATTCTAATCTTAATCTCAACTAGAAGGATAAAATTTGTCATGAAAATGCGTTTCTGTATTTTAATGCAGCTTTTTGTATTTTTAGTCCTTTAATACTTCATAAATTTCTGAGTTGTGTTTACATATATATAGTTATAATTATATTTTCAAGAACCTCCAATAAATAAGCAATCAAGGTCGTCTTTTTAATTTAGCTATTAGAACTTGGAATTCGATATATTTAAGGCTTTATTAGCATCTCTAAACACTGAAAGAAGAGCTTATAAGTAATCATAAATTTTATTCATCCTACTGTGTTACAAATCTCATATGTATTGAACCATAATATCTTTCAGATAAGCTGAAACCATAATACGGTGCTAAGTTAAATCACTATATCGTTCAAATTAACTGCAACCTTAATTTGGGGCTAAATAAAACTACAATATCGTTCAAACTAGCTGCGAACTTAATAGGGTGCTAAGTAAAAACACATTCTCGTACTTCTTAAGATTAATAAAATAGTTTAAATTGACCAGAAACATGTTTAAATTTAATACCTTATTAACGTTACCACAAATATGTATTGTAGAATATATTTTCTATAAGATTAAACCTCAATCACATAAAATAAAGTTAGAATAGAAAAGAACAAATACACAAGAAAAAATTTCTTAGTGCTCAAATTATTAAGAAATATATATTTTTTCAGCAATTTAATTAAATTTAATTTCATTATTAAATTTTATTTTATTTAATAAAATTATTCAGGTTTAAAAGAGATAATTAAACGTAATTTTTATTACAAACTCCTTTTCTGAAATTTTGAAATTCTGTTTTTATCTTAGCTAGAAGAAAATGAATCTTTCAAAAACACATCCTTCTGTATTTTTATACTATTTTTGTATTTTTTCCCAGTTGCAACTGTCTCAAGTTTTCAAGAACCTTCAATAAATAAGCGATCAAGGGCCTTTTTTAATTTAGTGTCCAGAACTTGGAACTTGATATCTTAAGGCCTCAATGACATCTCGAGCAAACTTTAAGAAGAGCTTTCAAATAATCGTGAACTTTATTCAGCCTACTTAATCCCCGTAAAAGGAAGTGGAAAAAAAAGGAACGAATGCAGAAGAAAACACCCCCTAGTGCCTAGGATTAGAAGCAATTGCAAAAAGAGTGAAAAAAAAAATTCAAGTTGTATTCCCTAAAGTAAACAAAGTATCTGATTTGACTGAAACGAACTTTTAGAACTAAAAGAATATGAAGAGAAACAGCAGTTTTTTTCTTTTCCGTTTTCATTGTAAAGAATGGAAATGAAATGTTTGTTTCTTGATCTTTTGAAAACACTTAATACGCACAGTTATGTGCTTCTTGAAACTGTAATTCGTTGAAGTAAAAACTCACTTAAAATTAGACAAGAAAAACAAATGTAAAAAAAAAAAAAAAATTCAAAAATTAAGAGCAGTTTGGTTTTAACTATTAAATAATTTAAAATGACTAACAGCAGGATAGTTATAGACAATTGTTTTTCTTCTAGATATAATTATATAGTATATTTGTATAAGTTTTTTTAATGTTTTTCTGTTCACGTTATGGAATATGAAATTAAAAAGAATAATAAAAACGTGAAAAGGGTAGATGTAACTCTAAATGTATTTTTCTCTTTCTTAATCTAAGTGGCTCAACTTACAGAATATTTTCATAACTTATTGCTTAAGAAAATTTAATCAAAATATTTTTAAACTTTATTTGTGTATTACTGGAATTCATTCAATTTAAAAAAATGACAGATCGGGTATTACTCTGTATGCAGTATACTATTTAAAAAATGGTGTGCGTTGAACTAAAATAGTGTGTAAGTTTACTGAACCTTTAGTAAAGTGGATAAAATTGAGTGTAAATAGTTAAGTCTAAATCTTTGTTACTGTTTCAGGAAATTTCGATAAATTTGTTTTATGTTCAGTTAATTTTAAAGTATATATGTTACTGGCAAAGTATGAAACGCCGCCATTCTATTGAAGGCCTATGAATTGTATACAATAACTAGACATTCCATAGAATGACTAATGCTATTTAGTCAAATTATGGAAAAGGTCCTGATCAGACTGTTATATAAATTACGTTTATTCTTTAAAATGTAAATGTTATTCTGAAAAAAGTAACGAGAGTGCCATAAAAAAATTATTCAAAATACGTAAAGATAAATAGAAGTTGTAAAAAACAAAGTTTATGCTTATTAATTAAGGGAAACAAAATTTTCATATAAAAAGTAAAAAATTAAAATTAACCTACTTGTTGCAACATGGTACGCTCAAATGATATTTTGAGTTGAATTCGAAGCAAACAAATAATAAATGTTTTTCGAACTTTGCAGCTTTCCAATTCTACTGAATCTCTAGGCATTCTACAGAATCTTTGGCATTCTATAGAATCTCTAGGAAATGTGAGAAATATGAATCGTTTCATGTATTGTCGGCTAGTTTTAGGCATTCTATAGAATGTCGGATTTCAAACTCTGCTGGTAGCACATTTTGAGAAACATTCCCAAAATGTACTAGTTAAGTTTCAGGAAAGTGAGCAAAATACAAAATGGAACACCCTGAAAAACTTTTAATATAGTGATCCGTTCTTCGCATTCTAGGACTCAATCTTAATGGTTTAAGGGGGGGATCTCATATATGATAATTAATTAGTGACAACGATATTTTAAATTAAGAAATCAGATACAAAAAAGTACTTTCTCTGAATAAAAACATACCTTTTTTTCTACGTATTTGGATTTCTGACCCTCAAAATGTAGGGATTAGCCATAATTTGGGAAATATGGTCCGCATAGCTTGGGGTCTGGACATTGATCCAAAGATTGTATCCCTTAATATTAATTTTACTTTTTGCGTACTTCATCATATCTCAAAAACCTTTTTTACACACAATTATAAAATTCGTATCTCCAAAGGGAATAATATGCAAAATATACGTTTTAGTTAATATTTATTGTTTCTTACTTATTTCATGATAGTCGAAAACATTTTGAATTGTAATGGATGAAAAGTTTTACATTATTTTAAAGAATGCAATTTTAAAAGGCAAATTCAAAATTTTAACGAAATAGGTCGAATAGTTTTTTAGAAATCGAACTTAGATATCGAAGTACGAATTTTTAGCGGAATCTAATTTTAACAATACCACTTTTTCAAAGTTCAATTTCTAAGAAACTATTCGACCTATTTCGTTAAAATTTTGCATTTTGCCTTTTAAAATTACATATTTTAAAATGCTGTAAAAGTTAGAATACTTTACAATTCAAAATATTTTCAACTATTATTAAATAAAACAAGAGAAAAAGAATAAATATTTACATAATTTTTTATTTTTTTTTGCATGAAATTATTTTTGGAATTACGAATTTTATAATTCTGTGCAAAAATGTTTCAATTCACTTGAACACTTCGTGATATTTAGCAAACCTCGCATAAAGCAAAATTAATATTAGGGGGTCCAAAGTTTTGACCGTTTTCCTTTCCAAACTATTGGGACCATAATTTCCGGATTGCTGAAACTCTATACTATAGGGGTCATAACTCCAAATCTGTGGGGAAAAAAGGATGATAATTCACAGAAAATACGTTTTTGTGGTAGACTAGATAACTTATAATATCATCTGTACTAATAAATTATCATATTTGAGATTGTCCACTCGAACCATTAAGATTGAATCCTAGAACCTGAAGATCCAACCAGTAGATCAGAAGTTATTCGGGGTGCGCTAAAATTTTAAACAATTTTGAACAAAAAATATCACTATCTGTATTTTCTATGCAGTTTCCATTACACATGCAAATTTTAGATTATTTTCAAAGGATCTAATAACTGTTGAATTGTTTTCTTTGTTAAATATTTACTTAATTTTTTATACAACATTATCTATTCAAAAAATTTTTAATTTTAAGAAAGTTGTTCTCGACAAAAAATATTATGTTGAACGAATTTCTTCCCTTCCACGACACCAAATATTATTAGCTAAATAAAAGAAACATTTTTGCAAATGATTAACTGTTTATTAAAAAAAATGCCACGTTTATTTTAAATAAATTTTATTATTTCAATAAATAAGCATCTGAATCGTAAACAGAATAATTTTATCAAAGAAAAAATCTGTTGAAACTATCTTTTTACATAAAGCAGAATTTCAAATTGTATGTAGAAGGCCTTAAATACCAGAGCAATATAATATTCTAAACATAATAAAATCATAAACTTATTAAAGCGATTTAATCAGTTTACTTTATATCCCGATTTACTTTAGTTTTTAATTCCATTATGAAAACAACTACTTAACATCTGAGTCTTTATTATGAAAACTGTTTAAACATCTAAGGTATAGAATTAATTATTTTTGTTTTAAAAATCTTAAAGTTTGAGGCAATTTCTAAATAGATTCGGATAATTGAAGTAACTCTAATGCGTGTAAGTTATTTGCCCTGAAGGACTTTTAAAATGTTCATTCTTTTGCCTCGCATAATTAAATTGCTTTCAAAACATACAGATGTTGACTGAATTTTCATGTATGAATAGATGAAAAGTTTTTATTTTCCGGTTTATAAAGTATGTCAGCATTTCAAATTTGCTGTAGTTTGTCTTGCTAAAATATGTAACCTGACTCTTATCATTTAATTTTCATCAGTCATTTAAATTTTCGAATAAAATATTTTCAAACCATCACAACGGCAAAATGAAGTATAATGTAATAACTCTTTCGTAATGTTTCAATGCGAATAACTCAGTTATTTTTAATAATCGTCCAATTTTGATTTCTTAATAGAGTAAAAAAATGTAGACAATGCATGAAATATAATTAATTTAGATAAATTTTTTTTTAAACTTGAATATAAAGTGGTGAAATTAAAAAAAAAATAATTCGGCTAAATTAAAAAAAAATAAATAAATAATTGGCGCAAAAATAACAAAATTTTATACATAAATAAAGCATTTTTGTTAAATATTTCAGTTATAATTATGTTTTTTTAAATATCATTTATCAGTGTTTAACAGTAAAATAAATCTTTAGTTTTTAAAATGCTTTACAGAAATGATGTGAGATAGTTTTAATAAAATAAGATAGTGAGATAGTGTTAAGATATATAAGCTAACTCTGATAAAAATCATTTAAATTTTTTAATAAAATAAGATAGTGAGATAGTGTTAAGATATATAAGCTAACTCTGATAAAAATCATTTAAATTTTTTAATAAAATATTTAGAAACTATCGTAGCGGTAAGAAAGAAGTATAATATAATAAGCATTTCGTGATGTTTTAATGTGAATAACTCAGCTATTTTAACTAATCATTCAATTTTAATTTCTAAAATGCTTTAAATGTAGACAATACATGAAATATAAGTAATTTAGAGTCCCTTTGGTATTAATAAATTTGGTATTTATAAAAAGGGACAATCTTGTTTAGCCATGAAGCACAACTTATTATGATTGTATTAATTGCTAGATTGTTTGATATTTCAAACAACACCTACAAAAAATAGTATGACATTTATGGGGATAGTAAAAATATCAAACAAAAATCTGAGCCTGTCTAGAGGATCTGAAGAAGTTGTTTATTTTGAATTAATAAGATTGTTTATAAAAGCGCAAAAGGCACTTAAAATCTAACAGGAATGATTGATAACAGTGAGTAATCAATTGAATATATTTTCAAACGAGATGGAAGCTACTATACTATACAATGCACAAACGATAAGGTGAAATCCAATTCTGGAAAACAAGGAGACCGACAAAGTAAAATAGAAAAAATCTCCAGAGCTTTTGGGGTTTTGCATCGCGTATTAATAATGAAAAGCCAATAAGTAATGCCGCAGTTAAGGAATGAAGGTAAAACAAAATGGAAAAAAAAGATCACTAGGTCTCCTCGAGGTTTTGTATCTAGTATGAGTAGTTTTGTATCAGAGGTAAACCCATTGAAAATGGAACTTACGCGAAAGGAAAATTTAGAGCCGGTATCGCACTGTATTACTATGATTTTTAAGATGACAAATAATTTGTGTAAATTTTTTTTTAAACTTCAGAAGAAATCAGGGAGTGAAAAATCAATTTTAGCTTTTTAAAGTTTGATATAATGTAATAATAAAGTAGATAAGTACATTTAAAAATTTATTTTTATGCTATTGTATATTGATTTGTTTTGCAAAGTAAAAAAAAAAAAAAAAAGATGGATGCTCAAATATCACAATACTTTCTTTGTTTCGGACGAAATCATTTCCTGGTATATGCTCCGAACGAAAATTTTGTCAAAGTGACGAAATAACAATCGCCACTTCTTCGAGGAATTAGATTTTGTTAAAATTAAGGAAATTTTTTGCCATTCAGTTTTTTTTTTCCAAAGAAAAATACGAGTTACATTGTTGATCACTTTTTGAAGGGCTCCATATAGGTGCATCAATGCCACCCAAACAACACGACAGATAAAAAAGAGTAATGAATTACATTCATTTCCGAAGCGGGATTCGAACCCGGGATCTTCCTGGTAGGAGTCTGACTCCTTGCCCATCATAGTTCTGGTCATATAGTCTTCATTCAATATTTTACTCTGCATTTTCGTTAACAATTTCCCCCAATGATTTGCGATGAGATTTCAAGTTAGGAAACACTTTCATCATATATTTGAAAGTTTGCGTTTCATCACAAATCACGTGATTTTATGACAAAATTATTTTCAAAATTAACGAAATACGATTGCAGAATCGTCAAAAGTGAGAGTATCATTTCTAAGAGGGCAGCATATGAATTCACACATAAAAATAAATAAAAAATGGGGACTCAGTATAAAAACTTAATAAACTAATCAGATGGTTTGATAAATGATTATTTTCCGAAGAGAGTATACGTAAAGCATGTCATCTAATATCGATGCTCTCATTCCCAACTTATCTAATACAACTTATTAATCGAATTTACTTCCCCTGCGGCTCTTGTTGTAGAAGGTAGTTTTGAAAGCTCGTAAATTCAGAGACAAATAATGTATATTACATAGTAAACAGAAACGCTTTTCTAATTAAAACACTTAATACCTTTCCGCTTTTACGATGCTGTGAGAAAAAGAAGAAAACAGAGTTAGTTTCTTAAATAAGCTTGATAATTTATAAAGGTTTCTTTCCTTACAGCTATATAAGCTCTATTATAAATCATGAGAAAAATGCAGGTTCAAACATAACTTTTAATTAGAAACGCTGGGTAGTTTTCAAGTAACATTCAAACCCATGCAAGGTTGAAAACGCTTTTTCCAAAAAAAAAAAAATAAATAAATAAATAAATAAATTTTTTTTTAGGAGTGTCGGTGAGGCATATATCAATAATGTTAAAACTGACCTTTTTCGATGCACCTTTTCTAAGAAACTTGTTATGATATCGTTTGGAAATTTTTTAGGGATATTTGGGAATTTGAGATCAAATCAGTTGTATACTGTGGTAATGTTTCCACGTTAAGAGGTATAAGTTTGGAGTTATGAAAGATGTTTGCGCAAAAATTATGAAACTTTTTAAAACATTAAAAGTTCTCAGTTCATAAATTTTTTAAAAAAAATTTTCTGACAAAGATATGTAATAATAGTTATTAAAGTGTAAACATGTATATGTAAATATTCTGTAAAAAAACTGAAGCAATATCTGGTTTATTTAGCTGAGACAAGGTACATCAAAAAGGTCTTAGTATTATTAGTATATATAAAATATACTAAAAGGTCTTAGTATTATTAGTTTATATTAAATTTCTGAATACCAGAAATCTTTTAAAAATGCAATCCTAACTAATCCTTTATTTTTGCTTGAAAAATTTTGCATTAAGAGGTATAGCTATTAGTAAATTATTATCAAGATTGAAAAAAAAGGATAATAAAAAGTTTAAAATTAGATAACACAAGTTAATGAACTTGATAAAAAAATAATGCTTCAAATATAAATGCAAATTTACGTTATTATTAGTCATATCAAAATAGTAAGTGTTAGTTTAAAAAAGTATTCGTCATGATATAAAAAAATTGGTTTGAATACACAATGATACATAAAATTTTTTCTTAAGCTATTTCTATAGCACAAATACAACGTTTTGTATGGAAATTTAAAATTATTCTTTGGAGTTACTCAATTGAAAAAAAATGCATTTTGAGGCGTTAGTTCCGGAATTTTTCGAACTTCTCAAAAAAAAAAAAAAAAAAAATTCGGCTTTCTCAAAAAAAAAAAAAATCTTTTTCTTCACGCTATTTGATGTCAAACCAGAATAGTAAAGAAGAAATTTTAGTTTTATTTTGCCCTAGGAATAAGGGATGTTAATAAAATAAAATACCACGCTTCAGTATTTCAGCTAGCAATAACAATTTGCATTAAGCCGAAAAAAAAATCGGCTAATTTATTTTTCGAGAAAATCAAACATTCGCTGAAAATCAATCGCATTATGTATTAGAAAAATCGCAAACATTAGAAAAAAAAACAATAAGCATTAAGTCCTTTTAATGCACATTCATATTTATAGGCAGTTTTTTTTTAAAAACTGCAACACGTAAAGATGATTAAATTGATAAACTATTATGTTCCATTCCTCTCAAAATTACTTTATAATATGTTTGAATAATCTTTTTCATTCAATAAGAAAGAAATAATAAAATAACTGAAGATCTTGAGACAGGATAAGCCTCATCTTTAATTTGTTCAAAAGAACGTTTTCGGAGAAAAGCCAGTAGGCAATAAGATGTTTCTGTGTATTGCGCTGATATCTAGTAGAAATTCTGATATATTTCTGGAAACAATGCAATACAATACAATTTCTTGGAACAGTTTGTGGTAGAAACAGTATTTTTGGAAAAATATGGTTTGTCAATGTACTCTCCAAGTTCTTAAAATACACAGGTTTTCAAACTGAAGAGTTAATAGGACAAATCTTAAATCATTCGAGTGTTATTTTTTATTATCCAAAAGTCCTCACATAATTAAAAATTTCTCCCTTTGAAAAAATATACAATTAAAGGAATTGTTTTAATAAATTGTTTTAAAAATGCTTTTAAATACTTATTTTAATCTATATAAATAAAATACTTCAATATAAATAATACTTGATTTAATACATATAAATTAAAGCATTTTGAATTTTCATTAAAATAACAAACGATTGTTATTTAAAACCGTAAAAAAAATGTTTAAAGATAATTACCAAATTATTTATTTAATGTCACAAACATGGATTTTAGTGAATTACAATTTTTATTACTTGATTTTGTTACGAAATTAAAAGATTCACGCGTGCTAGTTAAGTTTTTGATATTTATAAAAGTCAAAATTTTTTTTATGCAAAAACATCTTTTCTTGAAAAATATGGTATTTGAGGATTTAAATACAAATAATTTAAGTGCTTGAAGCAAATAGTTTGAACAAACACCATAGAGTTAAATAATTTTCATAGGAATAAATTTTAAGAGGCAAATAAATTTTAGATTTATAGCATTTAATTCATTGCTAAAATATGAAATAGATTTTTGAGACGTTAATAAACTTCTTCAATTCCTCTTTCTAAAACATTTGACTTTTTTATTATGCTTTAAGGCCACCTATTCATAACAATAATCAGAGAAACTTATCAAAACCAGCTTTTCTTATTTCTCTATTTTTAATATAATTTTGTCTTGATTTAAATAAAATCAATAGACGTTAATTTCCTTTTACTATACGCAAAATAAAGATATAATCAGAAACTGAGGGAGATAAAACTCGTGCACTTGATTAATAGTTAACATTACAATGCATGAAAGAGCAAAATTGATTTTTGAAATAAGATGGGAATGTATTAACATTTCATATGCTCTTTTTTTTTAGTCAACGACTTATCTTAAGTTCGTGGAATCAAAAATAAATCAATACTGAGATTATGGTAAAGATGTAAAAAATAACGAAATAAAAAAATGTATATTTATACAGGTATTTAAAATACTTCAAGATCGTGAGTGAAGGATAAAGAAAAAATATATCTTTGAAAACTCATTTTGTACCTTTTCACTAAAAAATGGAATTTTAGGTCTTTTAGTGAATGACAGCGATAATAATCATATAAATCAACAATAATCATCGGAATTTATCAAAACCAGCTATTCTTGTTTCACTCTATTATGTTATCGCACTGAAATTAATAAATATCATATTTTTACTATACGTAAACAGTAAAAAAAAAGATATGATCTGGAAAAAAGATATAATAATTAAAGGAGATCAAACTCGCGTACTTGATTAATAGTTAACATTATAATGCATGAAAGAACAAGACTGGTTTTTAAAATAAGCCGAGAGAATATTAACATATCATATGCTATTTTTTTGTTCAGCGTCTTATCGTAAGTTCATGGAATAAAAAAGGAATCTTAGACGTTGGCAAAGATGAAAACGAAAATAACGAAAAAAAAATTTATATTCATACAGTCAGTTAAGCAGTTCCCAAAATAGTGAATGAGTAAATACAGATGTTGTCGAAAACTACGTTTTTACAATTTCCCTAAGGAATGGAATTTTAGATCTTTCCGTGAATAACAGAGACAATAATCGTATAAATTAAAAATAATCATACAAAACAGCAATAATCATAGAAATTTATCAAAACCAGTAATTCTTGTTCCACTTTCTTACTTTGATATCTCACTGAAATCAACTAAATTTAATTTTTTACATACTATACGCAAACAGAAAACAAAAATAAAGATATGACCTAGAAAAACTATAATCATTAACAAAATGATATAAAGCTCGTGCACTTGATTAATAGTTTACATTACAATGCATGAACGAGCAAAATAGGGTTCTGAAATGAGCTGGGAGTATATTAACTGCCTTATTTTCTATTTTTTAATCATCAGCCCTTCCTAAGTTCGTGGAATTAAAAATAAATCAATACTGCGAATCTTAGACACTAGCAAAGGTGTAAAAAATAACGATAAAAACAAAATGTATATTAATACAGGCAGTTAAATAGCTCCCAAGATGGTAAATGAAGGATAAGTAAAAACAGATATTGTCGACACCTCATTTTGTGCCGTGTCACAGAGGAATGGAATTTTAGGTCATTTTCTTGAATTACAACCACATTACCAAACAAGAACTTCCTGTACAAACTCGTCGCATGAGATGTTTTTAAGGCTCAAAAGCATCTTCCGTAGATTAAAAAGGATTGGGGGTAGGAGAAGTGCTGGGTCCGATGTTTAATCCACTTGGCTAAGTTGTGGCTGCATTTTAGAGCTTCTGCTAATGAAAAGCTGCAGGCATAAAATGAAGCGCTTGGTGCCATTGGGGACCCATAAAAGCGCACACCATACTAATATGAGAATTCATGTTCGGTCGTGGTAAGGGGAATATTTTTGGAGAAAGATGATTATCATCAATTTTGGAATGACTGATTCCAGTTGGTTTTTGATAGCTCTTTCAATTTCAGTTTCGTACATTGGTGTGGATTTTATGGAGTAATTCGGAAAACTGAAAAAAAAAAAAGCTAAGCAAATAAAAGGAAAGTTATTTTTTTCCTTTACATTCTAAAGAGGTATCGAGTAGAGCTCAATGAATGAGGTTGGGGAATTTTGCAAATGGAATATGGAAAAAAGAAAATTCTAAACGCACGAAGGGTAAGGATATGAAATGATATTATTATTATTATTTTTTTTTTAAAAGAAAATTTTTAAGATGTTCTTTTGGATCCAACTTTTTTCTCGTTTTTGAAACTTCGTAAATTTGAAATTTAAATAGTATACGTCATCTTTACTCTATCAATATTATGATGTCCAGATGCTACTAAGCTAGAAAAATATATGAAAACAAGCGATCCTAAACTTTATTACTCTACCCTGTTATTCAATTTTAAAGGAAACCTAGTTCAATTTAACACAAAGATACCGATATAATAGTTCAAAATTGAAGCGGTTTTTCTGAGAAGGTATATGTTTTCCACCAAATTTAATTTTAAAATGACAATAGGATGTTGACTTACGTAACTAATTATTTATATTATCTAATTGGTATTGTTAAATTTACTTTGCATTACTGTTTGCATAAGTATCTATGTCTGTTTCGTGATTTTGTTTTAATTTTTATTAAAATCTTAAGCTATTACGCTTAAATTTTTAATAAAAATCGTTTTATCTTGAATTGCATGATCGTATTTTACAGTTTTTGTTAAACTGGATAATTTTGCTTAAGCTAATTAACGTGAAACAATAAGTTAAAAATAGAAAATTAGTAGTATTTGCCTTTTTATTAAATTTATACGAACATGTTTTAAAATCTCTTTACACAGAATACATTGCTTGTATACACTCCTACATTTTAAAGGATCAATATTTTTATATACAGTCACAAAATTATATTATAGTTTTAAGTTTAGTTAATAGTACAAATTAACACAATTGTACTATCATAAATAGTGTTACGAATAATTTCACTCTAGCACATAATCGCGTACCTACGTCACCCGAGATATTAGGTGGTAGTACGTGACAAGTATTCCAGCTGCACACGAGAAGTACATATTAATTTACTTTATTCATTAAAATGTTTCGAAAAATAAGGGAAAAAAAACCTTCCAATGCTGATGAACATCATGAGTAAATTTAAAAATTGTACGATTTTTGGAGGCGTTATCACATATTCGTGGATCTTAAGCTGAGTATGATACCTCTCTAATATAGAAGTCAATGTTGTAGAAAATATATATTTAACATTAAGAATATAGCATTAATTACCTCAATTTAATTAGCACACGGGGAGCAAGTTTTTGAATATTTTTCCTTAGCTTAATACTGAACAGAAATATTTTTAAAATACTCCTTATTCGATTTCCATTTGAAGGAATATAACAAATTGGAAAATTTATAACTACACAATGTTGTTCTATAGTTTCAAATCAATGTACAGTGCGCCCGGAAATTAAAAAAAAAACACCCTGATTAACTTTTGATCTAATGATTCGAGTTAGTAACCACGAATTTGCAAATTAATTAGTGGAGATATTTTAAGTAACGAAATCAGACACAAAAACGTACTTTCTCTGAATTAGACGGATTCGGTTCCCTGACTCCCAAAATATAAGAAGGTAGTCGCACTTTGAGAAATATGGTCCTAATAGTTTGGTCAGGAGAATGGTGCAAAATTTGTGCCCTTAATTTTAATTTAACTTTTTGCGTATTTCGCAATATCTCGAGAACTTTTTAAGCAAATTAAAAAAAAATGCACCCAATTATAAAATTCGTTTATCCAAAGGTAATTCGACGCAAAAAATAATTTCAGTAAATATGTTTTATTTCATTTTAAAATAGTCGAAAAAAAATTTTGAATTAAAGGTATATAATTTGTTACATCATTTTAAAGTTTCAAATTTTGTATGGCAAAAGACAAAATTTGAACGAAATCGGTCAAAAAATTCTGAAGAAATTGAATTTTAAAAATGTCGCATATTGAAAATTTGGTCTCTCAGGAATTATTCGACCGATTTCACTCAAATTTTATATTTGACATGCAAATTTAGACACTTTGAAATAATGTAAAAAACTTTATACCTTACAATTCTACAAATTAAAAAAATAATAAGTATTAACTGAAATTTAATTTTTGTGTGGGATTATCTTTGGATAGACGACTTTTATAATTGTGTGCAATTTTCAATATTCTTTATTTATGAACAAGATTTTTACTTATGAACATTATGGAAAAACATTTCATAATAAAATGTTATTTAACGCTCTTTTAACACTTTTGCACTTTTTATAAACGTAAATTATTCTTATCTTCCTTAATAATGATAAAATATTGAAAAACATGAATGTTTAGATGTTAAAAGAAACAAAATATGCAATAAAAAGTTTAGTGTTAGTTAACATTAAAGAAATATAGAGGAAAACAGTTTTAACAGTAGAAAGATAAAAAAGTGCTTATTTTATGCTTTTTTTACATTTGTGCTGATAAAAGTTTTGAAGAGCATAGCATCATTGTAGAATAGTTATAAAGTTTTAAATGTTACAGTTCTCTAGACTAGTTCCTATCAAGAAAATTCTATTTAGTTTCTTTTAATCACAGCCATTCAAACAGCCAAATAAATAGGTTAGGTGAGGTAATCATCTAGCTATCGCTCTATAACAAACAAACGCAGAAACGAAAAGGAAAGCAAAGAAAAAAAATCAATCGGAACTTTTGTGCGGAAAACTAACATTCTTGAAATAGTACAACCGCTTCTCTGGGTGTGTAGATGTTCAATTTCCGAATCGAGATAAACGAAGTCTCGTTGTTAGTGTAAATCACTTCTGACGTAGTCCATTAAAATGTGCACATATCGGTTTGTTAACTGATGAACATTCCCCCTGCTTATTACTGCCATAATAATAACGGCGCAGTTATTACTGTTTCTGCTATTAAATAACAGATAAGCTTCGTAGCCAAGAAGGAAGTTTTGGAAATGACTGCGAAATTTTCATGCCCGCAAATATAACGGCAAAACACTGAGCGGTTGCAATTTTCGAGCGAAACGGTTAAAATGTGCATTTGAGAAAAACGCAAAAATAAAAGTTTTAAATGCCGGAAATTTTTTTTTAAAGTTTTTTTTTTTATAATAAAATAGTTGCTTAAATGTTTTAAATGTAGAAAAAGAAGCTAATAAAATTTTTATGAAAATTAAGCCAAATTGCAGGCATTAAGAAGTATTCATCGCTCTGGTTTTTAAATTTTTCTGACTCAACGACAATTGCTTTTTTAATAAATAAAACTCAGCTAAAGCACTTTTAACAGTGAAAAGGCAACCTTATACCAAAAAATATCCTACATTCATTATTTAAAGATGTACAATAAAATTGTTAGTCAAACTTTTAATGCTAATTTTTGATGTTATTGAAATTACTATTCTTTAATATTACTTTTTGATTTATTTTAAATAAAAATATTTATATTTTAGTTTGAAATACTGAAAAAAATTAAAGTTTCAGTGACATTTTTGTCTATTTTAAATCATATAATTTCTCAATATTCATTTTTTTATTTATCAATCAAAATATTAAATTTTGATGGATAAATTTAAAGAAAAATAGTTCTAATTTCTTAATTATTTTCCATTCTAGAAAAAAATGACAAATTTATCTTTTTCCATTCTATGAAAAGCAAATTG
Source organism: Parasteatoda lunata (assembly GCA_949128135.1). Lineage (NCBI taxonomy): Eukaryota > Metazoa > Arthropoda > Arachnida > Araneae > Theridiidae > Parasteatoda > Parasteatoda lunata. The sequence goes on along the minus strand of OX421980.1, from coordinate 34,648,439 downwards.
AATTACGGCATATAACATACACATATAATTGACATATAACGATATATAAAACATACATTTTCAAAATTTCATGCAGTTTACTTTTCGACATTATATTGCGGAAAAAGTTTTAAAAAAAATATTTTTATGAAAGAAGCATCACCTGAACACCGCATAAAATTTAAAAATGGAAAAGCAAAAATAAGTTTTATTTCGTGTAAAATAATAATAATTTTTTCCAGTATGTAAAAGATAAATAACGCTTTCTTTAAAATTTAAAATAAAAAAAAATTAGAAAATTCATACTATTTTTGTCGCCTTAAACTACTATTCAATGAATGGCTTTGAATTTGACGCAAACTTGCGACAGCTTAATTATTCTTTTTAAATATCTTATCTTTCAAGACAGAATTTAAAACACTCACAATTTATTTTAAAATGTATTATTTGAAACATTTGGAACAAAATAATAATCAAATTTCTTTGATCAAAATTTCGTTTATAACTCACAAATAATGCCAACTTATGTTTCGAAATTTAAAGAAAAATATTTTTAGTATCTTCTACAAATGATTTTAATTTTTTTAGTACTTCTAACGCTTATCAATGCAATATTAAATAAAATAAGAAAAGAACACCAAATTAAATATATTTCCCTAAAAGATTAAAAAATTAATCATATATAACATATTTGATTTTATGTTTATTCCCTGAAATTAATCAGAATAAAATAATTTAGGTCATAAATTATTCCTTCAAATTGATTTCTGAAGAATTCTACTGATTTCTTTTGCATACGAACATATATTGATGATACTTGAACATTTAAAAAAGTCATAAAAAGGGTTACTTTTACATAAAATATTTAAAAATAAACACATTTAAATAGAAAATACGTGGATAAACGTTTTTATTAACTTGAATACTTACGTTTGCATTTAGAATAAGTATATTTATTGATTTAAAGTAGTTTGTTAAAATAAATATAAAATTAAAACATAAAAATTTATATTTTTTATCTTTAAAGGCTTTGCAAGAACGGAAATGCTTTTTGGTAACCAATAGTTTTTGTTTAATATCCTATTTGCAATCCACAAAAATTATAAAAATATAATGGTTGGTTTGAATGTAAAAATAGGTGGGGATTTTGAATTTTCAAAGAGCAATATAGTCCCTATCTCTTTTTTAATGACTCTAATTTGTGACATAGCTATATAATTGACAAACCAAGCTAAAATCTTCAAAAGACTGAATGGTCAGAAAGAGGATGGTATGAAAAAGTGGTAATTCGATAAGCTTTTTGAGTGGATCATTCTTTTCAAATGGCTACATCGCAATCGATATCGAAGTTTCAATCGGTTCTGCTTAAATATTTTTTTCTATAAAATTCATTTATTCATTAAAATAATTTGAACTTGTAAACAGTTTCACGTACAAACGAGAAAGTATTAATGATAACTGACTTAATAACCTCAAGATATTACTTTAAAAAAACTTCATTGGCCTCAAAAATATACAGATAGAAATAAAAATCTACATGTTTCAAGTGCTCAAAAATAGGTGCAAATTTTCGAGACTTGCCAGACATGAATGAGAAGAAACAAAAGTGATTTGAAAAAGTTGCCAACGAAAAATAGAAAATAAAGGTGAGGAAAAAACAAACAAACTAGAAAACAGCAGTTGCTGAGAGTGAAACATAAATAAAGATGAAAAAATAGAACAAGAAAAACCGCAGGGGCCGAGAGGGGAGAATCAGGGTAAAAATCATTTCCATGAGGTATAGAGAGGTAGTGATGAAGTAGTGTCGATAACAAGGATATCAGCATTCATATAAAAGAATTCATATAAAGGAAGGATTCTAGGGTATCAAGATGAGTTGATGTGACTGAGGTGAAAATAATTTTTGGTATTATCGAAATTGAATTCGTGCAACAATATGCAGTGAGTAATATAGATTTATCGTACTCTTGATAATGAACATGTCTATCATGTTCCTTAAGTCTAAATTTTAAAGGCACTTTAAATTTAGACTCAAGGAAAAAAAAAAACGAATTTAAATATAAAACATTTGAATAAGTTTTTATTAACTTGAATACGTATTTAGACTAAGTACATTTAGTTATTTAATGTAGTCTGCAAAATAAACATTTATTTTATATCCCTTTAAAGTATTTTCAAAAACGGAAATTGTTTTTGCATCTTATAGTCTTTGTTTCATATCCTTTTCCCGATCCACAAAAGCCATATAAAAATAATATTAGGTTCGAATGTTAAAATGGACGATTTCGAATTTCCGCAGAGCAATATTGTGCCCACCTGTAATTCTTTTTTAACGATTGTAGTTGCAGACGTAGCTATATAATTGACGAGACATACTAAAACCCTCAAATACCTAAATGGTCGGGAAAGAGGATGGTATGAAAAAGTGGTAATTCGATAAGCTTTTTGCTGAGGCCATTCTTTCCAAATTGGCTACTTGTAAGTAATCTGCAATCTATATCGAAGTTCCAACACGTTCTGCTTAAATGCTTTTACTCAATGACCTTCATTCGTATATTTTTTGTTGATAAAATGTTTCTAGGCTATAGAATGTATTTTTAAGAGGTGCTTAGTAAATAAAATATAAAAAAAACTGTTCAACTACAGTTCACTTTTTATGTATCCATGGAGTTTTTTATTATCTTTGACAGAGCACTTATCGTTATTTTCGGAATTAGTTTGATATAAAGTGGATATAATTTCAAGTTAATTCCCATGGCGTTTATTGAGAGCGATGACTCTTAAAAAAATGTTTTTTACGTTTTTTAGAGATATTGTCTCCTGAAAATTAGTTTAAATCGTAAATAATATAGAGTTATTTCAGTTTTCTCATAATGATATCATTCACTTTTAGATTGCTTCCGACTGCATAATTTTCATTACAAAATGTAAGTTTGTATCCAATTTATTTAGTAAATTTTTTTTAAAGATTGTTGGTTTTAGCTCCTAATCCTTTGATGAAAATGGAGCACCAGTGCCTCTTTTTATATATTTCTTTCTAACGCTTTAATTACAAGTAAAATATATTTTGGTATTTTTTAATTATACAAAACAGTCTATTATTTACTAAAAAAATTCTGTTAGATTATCGGAATTATATTTGTACTAAATTATAAATTCCAAAAAATGTAGTGCGTAATTTTTCCTTTATATTAAAAAATTTATTAATAATTGATTTCGTAAATGAAAGAAATTTCAATGATGAATAATTGTTTCTCTTAGATTGAAATAAGTGCAAATTTAAAAATTAAAATATGTTTTTTTTTTTTACGATAAAATATTTTTTTTTATTTTTTATTTTTAAATCTGATAATTTTATCATACATTAAAAATGGCATAAAAACCGTTCATCAGTTTAAATTTACTTTTCAGTTTTGTATTTTTTGCTAAATGTTTGGTAATAAGAACTATTTTGAAAACTGTAATTACATGAACGGAAAATTTTCCAAATGAATGGTATTCATACCGTATATTTTGGTTTTTGTTACCAGAATTATTCTTTGAAACATTTATGAGTTAACTTTAGAGGAGTGAATGTTTTTCAAAATTCAAATAACTCTTTCATAGATTTTGATTTCTTTTAAAAAAGTTTTAAATATCTTTTTTTAAATCTACATATTAGAACCAAAAACAATATGGAGTTTAAATAAAACTGTATAGTTTTTTTTTCTCCTTTTTTTAAGGTTTAGATCTTTTGAGAAGAATAAAAGAATAATTTCACTAATTGTAAACAAATTTTGTAATAAATACATTTACACTACATATATTCATGTTGGTCTCTTAACGTAATCAATCATTTCTGGATATAAATTGCAATTTTCAAAGCAAAACTTATATAAGCGTCCTCGAATATTCGTAATTATCTTATTTTTAATTTTAAAAAATCCTAAATCCTTCTTTAGTTTTAAAGATATTTTCCTTCTATTATTCGATTTCAATATAGAAATGCATCGTAACTCAAAAAAAGTGAAGAGAACAAAATCAGAAATTTTTGTTATTATCGCATATTAATATCAAATCTAGAAGAAAGGTCTTTTATCGTTCATTTAAAAATTTATTGCGCAAATTCGAACACCTAAAAAATATGCAATTTTATTAAATAAAAAATACTGTGTTTATGAATGCGAATTTTATAAAATCATTTGTTTTATTATATATTCCAATTTAATCTAAAAGCGACTTCTTTTCTTAAGCTTATTCTGCATACTGCTACAAATAAGTAAATAATAAAAAAAGAAGGATTGAGGAAAGTGCATCACGTGTTTCAGAAACAAAACTGAATCAGACTTTTCTACAAAAAATAAGAGAATGTTTTCTGTACGTAGTTGAAGAAAACTAGAAAAAAATAAGAATTCATCTGTGTATTTTTCTTGATTGAGGACTGATCCTCCTTGATCGCCGAGGAGTGGGTTTGTGCGATAACCTTTTCTCCAAAAAAAGAAGCCATTCACAAATCGCAAGAATACGCGGAACACTCAAACGCTAAACAAACTAATTTTGACGGGGAGCTCCCTTTTCCCCAGGAATTCCCCCAAAACCAAGAAAGCATCGAAGCAACTACTGAAAGACAGAATTCTGAATAAGATTTCCCTTATTCAGATAGTAAAAAGGGATTTCCTCCTTACTTCCCTACCGGGGATCCAATCTGAATCCAAAGTCCATGAAAAAATGCGTCTTGATATGGATTTGTATTCAGATACAGGTTTCTCCTGTTTTCTAAGGAATGTATGAAAAAGATTACCAGTTTGGAACACTTCGGGCATAAGGATCAGTAGTACACATTCGAAGCTTCAAATTATTCTGCACGCTTTTTTTTTCTTTCTTTTCACCCTCTATATAATGGACAAGAATAAGAAAATTCTTTACAACGTTTTTTCTGTCCTCAACTCGATTGAGAAGAACATTTTCTTACTCGAACGGTGTGCTTTTGGTTGATGATAAAACAAACAAAAGGAAATAGTGTTCGCTGGTTACCATTCAAGATTTTTATGTGTTTCAGTTTGTTCATGAATATATTATTTCGTTCTGGTTATAAATATATTTAGTCTTTATGTACACAGAACCAAACAAAATGTATCACCGTAAATATATTTTGTCTAATGATCATACTTTCACATACTGAGTATAAATTTTAATGGTTCAAAGGGTTGATTGGTAATTGGTTAGTGCTCAGTATTAATTATGAAGCGGAATCAGACTAAAAAACCCAAATTCTCTGACTAAACTAATATGAATTATAATAGTGAATATAATTCATATATATGTCAGAAACTATATTGAATATTAAATTCACTTTTTGTGTATTTCACCATATTTATTTAATTTTTTTAAACGAATCGTAAAATTTTTTCACGGAATCATGAAATTTGTTTATCCGCTTTGTTTAATTCATGCACTGAGAAAAAGAGAATGGTTAAAACTACCTGTTTGTGGTAATATTTACCGCATTTCAAGTTCTATGGGAACAGCAAAAAATGCAGAAATTTTTACTGAAGCGTTGTGGTAATGATTTTGGTTTCATTAAAAAAATATCATTTTATAATAGGTTATAAAATTGGGGAAAATTTTGGTAATTTTATCATGATACCTTAGAGCATGGCATAAAAACTTTAATTTCGTTAAATTTACTTTTCAGTTTTATAATGTTCCTACAAAATATGTGGTAATAAGAACTATAATTTTTAAAGCAGAATTTCCAGCAAATTGTTACCATATTAACGGAAAAATTACCAAATAATTGGTTTAAATACAGTATGTTTTGGTTATATTTACTAGAATAATGTTGTTTTTTTTTTTTTTTTTTTCATTTTTCTTTTTTTTTCTTCACATTTTTATGTCATTGCTATGTAGTGCTGTAATTTCACCAAATTTTTTTCTAAGTGTTTAAAAATTATTTTTAAATAATTATTCATTATCTTCTTATACTATTGAATAATGGTAAAAAAAGTTAAGTTTTAAGGTATACAAGGTTTTTTCCGTGGTAGAGAATGCAATTTTAAATAAAAAAAAGGATTATTTTTGAACAAAAATTGATCGTATAATTATATTAAAAAAGTAAAAATTTAAAAATACGTCTGTTTCTTTTAAATTTTGTAACTAACTCCGTCGCAAATGGTGAATTTATTCTGATAAAGTTTGATTTTGTATCTGATTCATATTTTTTAAATAATAAGTATCACTAAATATTTAGTTTATTATAGGTCAATCTTTTGAACCATTAAAATAGGCACCAGTTAGCACAAATCTGATCATTAGAACAAACATTATTCAGATTTACTAAATCTTCTTTGTCTTGGTTCAGTGTATCACAATATTTTTGCAAGACACTCTCTAAAGTATTATTTTAAGCAGCAAACAATCATTATATGCATTTATTATCTGTGCCAAAAGTTTAAAGTCCCTGCATTAGAAAGGTCGTACGTTTATGCATTGTAAGCTGCTGAAGATTCCCAGACCCTTAGAAGCATACGCGACTTTACTAAAGTTGGACATAAACCGTAGATTTGAGTCTAATTGTCAGCATATATTTTTGCTAAGTTGAACCATCCTCGCTAAATTAAAAAAAAAATTAACTACAACAGCATTTAACCACTAAAGCTATGTTTGTATTTGAAGTTAGTGTCACTTGACTCGAGTGTTGATTGGATGAGGAAAAATTGCATAAACGCACTTCAAGCAAAAGAAACTAATGGTGAGGGCTTGGTGGATTAGCATAAGTATGATGCATTCCAATTTTATGAAACCTATGCTCATCTATCATACCAAAAATTAACTGCAACCAACTTTACGAAATGATGCAAACACTTCAAAAGCGAACATCCTAGATTGGGCAACTGATCGCCCCATATCTTATTACATTAAAGAGCAAGACCACACAGAACTTCATCATCTCTATATTCACCAAATTTCGCCTCCACTAATTACCACTTTTCAGACATATAGGAGAATTTTTTTATCGGAAAACTATTTAGTTCTGACAACTTTAGGCAAAACTTGCCTACTAGAAAATCATTGACCAGGGTTATGTATTAACCAGGGTTTTATCCCTCTTGCTTGAACAACCTGCCAAGTAATGTCGAGGAAATATGGTTGCATATGATTTAAACTGTTCTATAAATTTAGTAGAGTTGATTTTATCATCAATAAAAACCTTTATCACAAATCCCAATAAAGTTTTTTTAAATGATCAGCGAATAAACCAGGCAAGCTTGAAACAATGTTAAGGTTAACTATGCTAGTTTATGCGCTATAAGGTTTCCATTGAGCGTAGTGTTCAGATGCGCCATCGGGTTAAAAAACCATTTTATAGCGAGATTAAATTTGCCTTTACAAAACAAGGCTAGGGAAACCTTCTGAATTCGATGAATCATCATTCGCAAATCAAGAGTAGAAAGCGTTCCCAAAACGAGAATTGATATCTCAAGGTTTATTTTAGATTTTATTCTCATCGCTGTTGTTTTTTTTTTGCGCAGCCTGTTAAAACACTTTTAAAGGGATGGTAGGCCTGATGATTAAGTTTTCACCATAAGAAAAATTTTGCATTTAAGAGCCTGGACAAAGCTACAGAGAAAAAGGCAACAAAGCAAAACAAAAAAAAAAAAAGAAAAAAAAAAAAAAGAAAGAAGGAAAAGAAGTTTACAGTATGTGTAAATAAAAGCTAAAAATGAGATTTTCAAAGATTTTTGTTGCCTTTTTTCAATTTTTAAGGAAACAAGTTTTGCATATTAATCTTTCTACTTTAATCTATCTACTAAGTTTCTACTAAGTTTTCTACTAAGTTTATTAATTAATAAATCTTTGTATGCCTACCAAATAAAAATGGAAATACAACATTTGCCCTAAAGTTGTCAGCTATCTGGGAACATATCTTTGTCATTTGCATAATTAAATATAAAAGTTTCAAACTGGCAGAAAGCTTCAAACTTGTAGGCTAAAAATTATTTTCTCTGCAAAAAATTTTCATGTTTCTTGTTGCTGCTGGACTACTTAAGTTTAAATTTTTAAATTTAAAATATTTTGGGAAAATTTATATTTAAAATTTTAGATCACTCAGGCATATTTTTTTAAAAATATAAATGGAATATAAAAGCTTAATTATATTACTGTATACATACATGTAAATTACGGTGATGTTTTCCGTGCGCATGTTCGTTGTAAAGTATATTTTTAATGTAACTTATTTTTAGCATATCGAGTAAACAAAAAATCTAAACTACGTCTAAAATTCCTTATGAATTTTAAATGTTCTGTTTCATGTATCTAAAAAACCATTGTTCTTGCATATAAATAATGATAGGTTTGAAAGTGTTATAAATAACTTCAGCATGTGTACTTTTTCAATAATCCATATTAAAACCACTTTCATAAGAGGAATTTTCCTTCAACAAAAATAGATGATTTCTTCACTTTTTTTTTTATTTCTTCCAAATATTACCAAGACAAAAAAGAAGTTGAGACTACCTTTTCGCCATTAATACACTCTCGGAATTAATACTCATAATTTAACAACTTTCAGTCGAAAGTAATGGACAACTTCCATAATACTTTCCTTTTCCCGATAGATAATAACGGGAAAAAATGGTAGAAAATGAGGAAAAGAAATCGGGGGAAAGGAAAAAAAAATAATTACGTATAAATGGAGTAAACAGAAAAAGATGTGTAGAACAGATACAGTAAGACTTACCATTTCGATTCTCGCTGTCTGCTGGCTTCATCTGTATTGGATGGTGCATCTGTAAAAGAAGAAAAAAAGAAATAAGTAATGGGTAATTAGTGTAGGATAAGAATTCATCAAAGCCAACTGTTGCACATCACCATCCCTTTTCCCCATACATTATGCACTACCTTACACTCCACTACATTTCCATTCACACATGTAAGGGATGGTTTACTTATTTCAGGGTATTATCATAAATATATGGGAATAATAAAGAATGTTGCTGGAAGTATGCTTTTTTATGATAAACATAGATTTCTCTCTAAACATAAAGATGCATTTTAAAGCGCAAAGATTATTCTAAGATTATTAATGGATTATTTCTAATATAATTATATTCCTAAGAAGTATTTATTTTTTGGATATATTTTTTCCACAATTCAGGAAAGTAAATTCTTACATTTCATAAAATATTCCATAATGAGATTTGAAATTTTTTTTTAATTATATAGTGATTTTCACCATTTGTTACATTTTGAAAAACGCTGCATATGGGGTAAAGTATTTTAAAGCATAATTTTTTGGTAAAAGGTAATTAAATAATTTTAATAAAAAGTAAAATAAGTAATGGGTAAGTAAGTAGTTAAAGAATTTTACTAAAAAGAAAATAAGTAGTTAAATAATTTTAATAAAAAGTGAAATAAGTAATGGGTAATTCGTGTAGGATAAGAAACTAATTACTGCTTTTAAATACTCAGGTCTACAGACTAAATAAAATTTATTCCATACGAAACATTTCATTTATGATTTTATCAATTTAAATTCATTTTGTGAGGTTTTCGCTAATTGACTGGGGAAAAAAGCTTCTTTTCATGCTAAATTATTTAATAAAAAAGAACTATTTAATTAACGTATTTAGGTTTGGATAACAAACGTATTTCAATCTATTGTTGCAAGTATTTTATTAAAAGCTAATTTGCAAGGAACAATAAAATTCTTACTTTTTAATTGAATATAATTAGGGAAAATTTTTTATGCATTCTAAAATATTTTTTTAATTAATGTTGTTTTATAATCTGAGTTTTAAAATCACGGTAAAAAATTTCTTAAAGCCTCCAAATGTGTCAATTTGCAAATAGACGACTAGATAATTATTTTTGCTAGAAATTTCCGTATCGTAAATTAATACAAAAATTATGATAGAATAATTTCTTGACAATAGGGTTAATTAGCGAGAATAAAATATGTATGCTTTTGTTAATAATTTAATAATAAAAAGGGAAAAACTGTACAAGACATAAATATTACATAAAAAAAATCTAAGAACAATTATGAAAATTAACATTTATTAAAGAAATAAAAAAGACATTTTGTTAATTTTTATAACTTTTAAGTTTATACGCAATACTGTTGGAAAATTTTTAAGTTTATAGATTATTGTTTTATTAAGTAAAGTAAGCGCTAAGTGGTTCATTATATAAAAGTTAAGAATGAAGTTTTTGAGATAAAGGGTTAACAAAAGAATTTTGAATCTACGATCCTTTTTTCTAGTTGAAAATGAAATTTTATTGACATTAGTGAATATATCCAAGTTAAAAATAAAAAATATTAGATATTCTAATTTTAATTTGGTAAAATTTTATAAAAAATTTTTTCTCACAAGATTTAATCCAGATTTTGCAATAAAAATAATATCGCATATAAACTACGTAAGACATTTTCTCAATTCATTTAAAAATGAATATATAAAATCATATATATAAAATCAAGATAATTATATTTCTTAGGCATTTTTAAATGCATTCAAAATATTTTTTTTCGTGAAAATAATACACAATGAACTAATATTATAGCAAGTTTCAGTTTACGAATACTAACGCTAAAGTTAATTTTACAGTTTTACAACTAGTTTATTTGTGAGAGAATTGCTATGCTTAATTTTTTGTATACTTTACTGCATCGTAAAAACAAAATAATATTTATAGTTTAATAGTACACAGCACCATATTTTTATATCAAAGTTGTCATTCTATATAAAAGGTAGACGGGTAAAATGCCTATTCGAGTTTTTGCACTGTAACTGAATAAGACAGTCGCCTAAAATGCTGTCACTATTATGGGTGCAGGAATTGGATTGCTAAACTTTTTTATTTGAAATATCTCTTTTATTGTTTTTCTCCAATTTCTGTATACATTAAAATGAAAAATGTTCTCGATTATAGCTAAGTAATTAGTGTTATAATTATTTACTGTTGTGCTGTTTATATAACACGCTAAAGCACGTGGGTATGGTGCTAGAAATTTTATCTTTCGTCGTATGAGTTAGGATTGGTATTCATGCATATTTAATATGTACACCGGAGAAAAAATTCTAGTAAAATTATCGTACTGTATTTTAAGGAAATTTTTGGTAAACAAAAAATCTGTTTACTAAAACTAAAATTTACGGTATTTATATCATTCATTTGTTAATTTTTTTGTTTATATGGTAACGACTTACCGTGAATTCTGGTTTTCAAAATTATCGTTTTTATTACCACACATTCAGTAAATAAAATAAAAAACGAAGTAAATATAACCAACTGAATGGTTTTAGTGGCAAGCTTTAAGGTATAAGTGTAATAATACTTTAAAACATTTTAAAGCATACTTCAGTTACAGCGGCATAAAATTAATATATATATATATATATATATATATATATATATATATATATATATATATATATATATATATATATATATATATATATATATATATATGATATTTATTAGTATACAGCACTCTCGATAGACAACCACTGATTTTAGAAAACATATTTGCATGCTTATTTCTTTATTTTTTTAAGCTTAAGTAAATTTTAAAATAAAATTTTCAAATATTGTTCAATATTCAAATATGCTTAATTCAAATATGCTAAAATTTTCAAAAATGGTCATTCCTTAAGGCAGCCGAGTGCTACGTGTTAGTTTCGCAAGTTCCAATTCCATTTTCCCCCAAGTAGGAAATTGATGAAAACCTGATGAAGACTAAGTTACTGAAACAACCTTGCTTAACACCTTCCAAAAATCTAAGTTATATAATGGAAGAGCTCGCAAATGTAAGAAATTCGTAACAACGAGTCATTACGAGAGAAATTCGGTTTCATCAACTGTTTAGAAAATAAAATAAAGAAAAAAGTTTCACTGCGGATTTAATTTTTTGCATAAAAGATTTTTGAAGGCAAGAAAAAATTTATGTGATACATTTAAAAATGTATTGAATTGAATTTAAAGATTTTAGATTTTATTTTATTTTATACCTGTCGTGGTAGAACGGACCCAATATTTGGGTTTGCGACTACTAAGGTTCAACTCCGTAGCCTTGTAATTTTGAACCCAATCCACTAGATCAAGTATTGGGAGAAACTTTGCCTTCTTGGAGGACTTTTTTGATGGAACTAACCCGTATTTGCGTTACATGGAGAGGAAGACCACGAGAACCTCCCACGGTTAGCCTTACGGCAAAGGGAGTCTAATTCATGATCCGTCTACCACTGAGGATATTTCACGGGATTCGTAACAACCAGCCATCGCAGGGATTCGAACCCTGTTCACCTTATTAGAAGGCGAATTCGCTCTCCCCTGAGCCATCGCTGCTCAAAAATGCTACATTTGATAAATTTTGAAACACAGTTATATGAATAAAACAATTATTTTGAATTCCACAGTATGGACGGTATTTCTGTCAAGCATTGTCTACCCACAAAAATCATTAAAGAATGAGATTAGAGTAAACTCGGTCAAGCACATTTTGACGTTTATGAAACAGTTAAAATGATATTTCATTTATTAATTATGAAACGAAAGATGCTACCTCGCAAAAGCAAATTTTTAGGTAATAACTTTCTTGTATATTTCTAAATGTAAACTAAAAGTTAAATAAGTTAGAAAAGTTAAAAAGTCACAAAAATGAGAAAGAAATTCGTTCTCACTAACTGGAACATACATAGGCTAAAAAAATAAATAAAGAAAAAGAGATTCTTTGGGGACATAATTTTATACAGAAGAAATTTTACGTTGTAAAAAAAAGCTCGTTAATGCGATAGAGGCTGAAATTAATTAGAGAGACATTATAGAGATAATTATAGAGAAATTACATTTTAATTAATTATAGAGAAGTAAGTTTAGATAAATTTTAAAATGTAATTTAACGTGCATAATTATAAATTTGACAACATGAACTGAAAGTATGTTAGCTCTTTTTTGCCTTCATTTCGATAAAAAAAAAATCAAAACTAAGTTGCACAAATTAGAAGTTTGTCAACATAAATTGCAAAGTAACTTTCATCTAAATTTAGAAATGTAAGTTGCAAATGTAGGCAAAAAGTTCAGAAACGTAGACTAAAAAAAATCTGCTAAATTTACGAAAAAACTGTCAGTTGGTATAAAAGTATAAAACCATTAATTTCACAGAAAAAAATCTTATTTAAGAAACAGACGCCAGTTTTTTTAAGCTAATAAGTACTGTTATTTTAACAAACTCTGTTATTTTATAAAATAATTATGTCAGTATTGCGGTCAGTGTGAGCCGAGATCAGCAATCGCACAACCAGTCAAACCTAGGATTTGAACCTGGGAACCTCATTGTAAGGTGAGTGATCCGTCCCCTGAACTATCGCATCGCTAGTGTCTCAGTACGAAAAAAAGTTAAAATATTTTTATCTTTTAAGCATTACTTATTGAAATAATATTTAACTGCAAAAACGGTTAAAACTATAGTGGGTGACGCGTATGAAACTGTTTAGCAACTTAACTTACCAAAAATTATATTTAAAGAAATGTAATAATCAGATAAAAAACCAATTTGACAACAAAATCGAAATGCAGTTTTATTTATGAAAAGTTCCAAACAATAAAATAATTGCTAAAATAAGAGCAAGTAAAGAAAATAATCGTAAAATGATTCGAAAATAGAATTTGAACTGGCGGTTTTAATCTGCTTATGATTAGCAGGGGTCTGTTCAGACATTTCGTGAAGGGCCCGTTTTTTGTAAAATTGTGAAAAAACTACCCATAATTTGTGAAGATAAAATAAGCGTTAAGTCACATTCTTTCAACCAGGGTCCTGCTTTTGTGAATTTGTGCAAATAAGGTCCTGTTATTGCAGAAATTGCTAAAAAATTTTCTAAGAAGTTTTTAAATTGTAAATAAATACAAGATTATGCTCAACAATCGCTGCTACTAAATTAGAGATGCAACATACAAATATTTTGCCTATACTGCTCAACACAGAATATTCATTTCAGACGAATAATAGAAACAAAATCACGCACATTTTTAATAATTTCAATTGACATATTTTAAATAACATAACTTAGTTATATATCACTTTTAATGGGTTACGCATTAAGTTAACTTAAAAAATTTTTTAATTTTTAATATTTCATTTAAAAAATTGCCAGAGATTAATTTTTATTTACACAATATTCAATTAATAAATTTTATGAACAAAAATAAATTGATAATTTTTTTATTTACAAAAAAAAAAATACTATTTAATATTAATGAGAATGTGCTCACGATGTTTGTAAAAGTAGAAATATTTTCTTAGAATACTACATTTGGAATTTAAACTTAGGGAAACTTGAAAAACTTAGTTTTTATCGAACTATCGTTCTTTTTTTTTCCCTCCGGGAAGGGTTTATTCGATTAACAAAACAATAATGAGGATAAACAAATTTGTGAAGGGTCCGACTAAAAGATAAATTATTTTTTGAAGGGTCCATTAATGGATCCAAATTTCTTCTAAACAGACCCCTGATTAGGATGAAGAACAGAGAAAAATCGCTTGGTCAAAATAGCAGGTTTACACTGTCAAATATGCAGAAAAATTCTGTAAAAAGAAAAAGATTTTTACAGTGTAACTTATAGTTTATCAGATTGTCATCAATAGAAACTACTGAAAAGTGTTTGGTCAATGTACTTTTATTACTTATAAATAAGAATCGCTCTTTTAATAACCATTACATGTTTTTATGCTCTTCATATAAAAACTTTTATGCAACAAATAATATGTATATTTTTGTTTGTAAGTGATAGTAATTATAAAAACAATCTGCTTTACAGAACAAGTAAATGATTATTCAAATTATAATGTAAACAATTTTTGAAAACCGAAATTTCACTTATGTTTTATTTTAATTTTTTTGTTTCCTATATTGTGAAATAAAATAAAAACAAACAACAAAAGTAATAATAAATCTAAAATAAAAAATACAAAATATCAAATTTTAAAAGCAATTGTAAAATTAATAAAACTACATTTAAAACAAACGCACTTCAAACCAACTAAAAAGATAATCCAGTTCCAGCTCGTTAAATATATTTAAATAGTAGTTTAAAAGTGATTTGAAAATAAGTTATGCTGCAATTTTAAAAAGGTTTTTAATAATATGTAAATATTTTGTACTTTATGTTATGAACATTTCGAATTAAATAAATAAAATAAAGGAATGAAAGATACAAAAATGAATGCGTGATAAAATGACATTATATTTCATCTCTTAAATAGAATAGGAAGCTTAACAAATACAGTTTTAATGTAAAGAAAAACAAACAAATTTTCCTGGAAGAAAGTATAATATTTTATCCTTTTAAGATGATTCTTTTCTGTATAACTAAGACAGTAGATGAGATACAACGTACAACCGATGCGCGGTTGTTTTGATCAAGTAGAGATAGGTGAAAAATACACGGTCGTTGCTTTAATGTGGTACCCATGGGCTACATTTGAACGAAAGAAACTATGATGCTGGACGTTATTATTTCCGTTACACGAATTTCTTATCCAGGATTTGATGAATATATATAGAAATCTGGAATAGAAAGTGTTAGGATTTGAGTTCATTGGGTTGTAAAATGAATCTCATTTTGTGTTTCTTCTGGATATTAGGTAGCTATTGCTTTGTTTATTCTAAGTTTACAGTTTGAAAACAATGTACCTGATCTCATGAAAAATAAGAGTTTTCGCAAATATTTATTAAAAATTACATAGTACTGGCTAGTTTTAAGTTGCAATGATATTTATTTGTGAATAATAGTTTCAGAAATGATGAATAAAGTTCATGTAGTAATCAAGAAATAAAAAATAAAATAAAATGATCATTAAATATGACACAACTGTCAATTACTTTTTTAATCGGTTGTTCACGTATTTACAGACAGTAAAAAATTTCGGATCAAATTACAGTAATTTTTACCGTGAAATCTATTTTTATCGGAATTAGTTACGAGACACAGAATCTAATATACCCTAATTTTTACAGTAATAATTACCGTAAAATCCCTGAATCGCTCAAATATTACTGTAAATATGCTAAATAAATATTACTGTCAAAACTACGGTACAATATTTTACGGTAAAAATGAATGTTACGCATAATGCACTAAAATTGCCGGTATTTTATACCCTAATTTAATATGTGGTTTTCTTACAGTGTGCCGATCTTTGGTGCATTTAAATTTTTAAGTTGGTGCTAACTATTAGTTAACACTTTCGTAACTACAACGGTGCGTCTTTGTCCGACCCTCTGTGCTAAAATTGAAATAAAATGCAAATTCTTTTAAAAATCGTTTATTTTACTTTAAAAAATAATAAGCAATGGCAATCAATAACAATACTCACTATAATGACTTATTTGTGTTTATGGACATAATAATAATAATAAAATAAAAAAACCAAAGCAATACTAAAATAATATGATAATAAAATAAAAATAATAAAATAAAGCAATCTCTTCTTCTCTGAAGTCCTTAAGTTCTTCTCTTAAGTTGATTGCCTTATTAATCGTTTGTTAATTTTTTTCATAAAGCATAACAAATATGAATAACGCACGAAAAAGTAAAGAGTACAAACCAAACTTCTCTGTTGCAAAAATTTCGCAAATGCTCTAAAAATTATACTGCTGACTTCATCTTGCAGTCAATTTACTGTAATATTGTAAAGACAAAATATTATGAACTGGGATGAGCAAAAATGTTATACGTCGCTGGACACACTGCATTATTATTGAAAAACCTTGTTCTGAGGACGAGTTATCTCACCCCCAACGCACAGTAAATGTTAATGGAAGACTAGTTATCTCCTTCGTCACTATGAAAGAGTTAAGCTACGAAATTAGACAAAAAAACTCTATTTGCCTAAATAAACATACCCTTTTTTTCCGTCAAATTTGGGTTTTGGACCACCAAACATGATGGGCAGTCGCAACCAGGGAAACAAGGTTCCAATAGATAAATCACCCTATTTCGGAATTTATTTTAAAGAAAATCTAAATTATTTTTCACGCAATTAGGAAATTCCTTTATCCAAAAGATGTAAAAATAATGTTTAATTATTTTTTTAATATTTTTTTATTATTATGTTTGATAATAGCCCAGGAAAGTTAAAAGAGAATTTTAAATTTTAAAACGTACAACTTGACACATTTTAAGCAATGTAATTTAAAATTTACACTAAGAAAATGAATGAAATTGGTCTCTGATTTATAAAATTTCAAAATAGTGTTATTTAAAATTTTCATTTCTCAAGCACTATTCGACTAATTTTGTATAAATTTGCACTTTTATAATTTAGTTAAAATGATGTAAAATTCTCACAATTTAAATTTTTTTTAATAAAAAAATTTTCCGAGTTTTATAATTTTGTGCAAAAAGGATTTGATTAACTCAAAATGTTACAGAGATATGACTAAATGCGACAAAAAAAGAAATTACTACTGTGGGATCCAAACTTTAAACTAATTTCTTGATTAAATTCTTGGAACCATATTTTCATTTCCCTTATCGTGGCGACAGTTTTAAGGTTATTTAACAACAAACAATATCTTTTTGAATAAAAATTGTTACATTAGAGTTTAAAGTAACTTTAAGGATTTTATTTATGCAATATTTCTTCAGACATATTATTATGCGATAAAACGCAATGGTTATGCGCAAGGTTATGCAAATTTATCCAACAACTTTAATATAAAACTGTCTACTAGACTGCCAAGAGTGCCCTATCTGAAATACTAAGAGTTTACTTACATACTCTGGCTGGCCACATTTAAAGAAAGTTGCAGTGATTCATTAAAATTTCTTGCATCTAAGTGTTAGTTTAATAGATTACATTTAAGCATTGTGAATTTGTGTAATTAGAAAGTATTCACAAAATATGCAGGCCCAAGTATGTATAACATTTAAAGTACTTAAAAAGTATACATGCAAGACAGTATTTTAATTTTAGAATAATTTACTCCTATTTACACTAATTTAAATGTATTCTTTTCTTCTTTAAGAATAGCCATTTTTATTTTAATTTGGATAATTTTAGAGTTAAATAAATTAAAAGTTTTAATTTTTGTTTAAAAATAATGATTTATTATTTAATTTTGTTTATTTTAGAGATACACTAATTTAAAATTGTTTTTATTTAAAAATAAGGATATAATTTTTAAATTTATCTACTTCATAAACTGCTGATACAAATAACCGTTGAAATATATGTACTTAAAAATCAAATAATAACTCAAGCAAAGTATGATTTTATTTATTGTAGCTTCCATACATCATATTTTTGCTGTAATTCTGAAATAAGATATTTTTAATTTATGATTTTTTGATATAAATTAAAATTAACAGCAACTATTTCTTACGACACGATGAAATTTATGTCTAATGTTACTTGTACAACGTTAGACATACAATAAACAGCGTTAGCTTTCACAACTAGACATAAACTACACAATGTTTCCTTGTGCAACGCTTGCTTGCACAACGCTAGACAAACTACACAGTATTTGTTTACACAAGGTTTGACATAACCTACACTACGCTTGCTCACAACGTTAGGCACAATGGCGCATTTATTATTTTCTTTTTCTTATTGAAAAATGTTCGGAAGATGATTAAATAAAGAAAACAAAACTCAGATATTTTTTTAAAAAAATTAATACTACTTATTGTAATAATTAAAAAGTATAATAAATATGTTAAATCATGTTGAACTTCAATTCAAAAGATGTGAACACAATATAGTTAGGTATATATTAATGCAATTCAATGTATAGCGCTCGCGCAAAGTCAATGAAATGTTCACAAATATGAACCAATTATACCAATTTGTATACCAATTGTATACCAATAGTATACCAATTTGTAAAACAAATTAGTTATTTTTCACAATTTCTTCAAATTTTATTTTCAATTAATTATATTTCCAACAAAATAATAAATTTTCTTTTATATCGTATTGAATAACACAAAATTTAAGATTCGATACATCGCAAACATGAAACCAATTTGGAAAGTAACTTTCCTTTACGAAAATGTCGTATAATATTATAATTTGTTTATCCATATTTTTTGACAGTTTACAATATCTAATTTTCCCTCCAATTCTGTATTATAATTGAAAAATTTCATCGCTATTTATTTAAAAAATAAAATATATTTAAAGTATTCAGATACAATCAATACTTTTGCCTTAAAATATATTGAATTAGAAACCAATATTTATTACAAATTAATATTATTACAACTTCCATAAAAATAAACTAAACCACGAACTTTTAATAAAAAAATAGTGTTCACAAATTATAAACACTAAAATAAATATTGACACAAAGTATTGTTGAATGAAGTTCGTATTGTAATACATTTTACTGTGTGTAAAAAAATAATGGTTAGTTGATTGAACTGTTTATCGAATTCTAAGATCCATTGGGCTTTTAAAAAGTGTTTTATTAATATTTTATTATAATTCGTTAGAACTTTAAGAGGCATTTCATTTAGTCCAATAAGCATCTAACTATCAATAATAAACTGTTTTCAAACCAACTTTTAAATTTCTGATGATTTTCAATACGGGTTTAGTTAAGTATGAAAGTTTTTTTTTAATAATAATTTACTAATAAGTTGATTCAATTCTAATCAACTTATTGATCTTTTAAATTCTATTGAGCGAAATACACATTTATTAAATTGATAGAAGTACTCTTAGCTATTATTGAGTTAAATTGAAATTATATTAAACATTAACGTAATGAAAAGTAATTTAATTATAAGTTTAAAAAAATGTGACATTACAATTCATTTTTGGGAGTATTTATGCATAGAAAGTTCTGCGAAGTGATGAAGTGTTTATGCGAAAAAGATGGCATTTAAAATAATAGTAGTGATAATAAATAAGTGTGTAATAATTAGATAAATAGTCAAATGAAACTTTTGCAAAGTGGCATTAAACTATTGCAACAATACAACAATAAAATACATTAACATTGATATCAAAATAGTAATCTCATTTATAACATTTATTAAATGTTACTGAATCTATTGAGAAATAGCTAAGAAAACACGCGCGAAAAATATTTATAATGTATTCCCCCCCCCCTGAATCTCCAGAAAGCTGTACAAGTTAACCCTTTGACGCAGAATTTCTATTAAACGTATTTTCGGACACTTTTTTTTAAATATTTTGCATTAATTTAGGTTAAAAAAAAGTTTAAAATATTGTATTTAGCATTTTAATAATTTATGGTTATGAAATATCGTCGGTCTTTTTCTACGTTGAAGGTAAAATCTTCCAAACACGGCTCACTTCCAAACATTAGTTTTTCAAATTTTCACTTATTTGCGTATTAGTTAGATCTAAGAAAAAACGTTATTCCTGATTAAAATTTCTTTAATTTACGAAATCAAAAATTTGTAAATTTTAGAATATGACTGAAAAAAATCTTCCATTCAAACCACTTTTTTTATATATTATATTTTATTACAAATCGAATTCTGATAATAACAGATTTTTTCAGTAACTATTAGACTGTTTCTTATAATTAAAAAATACCAAAATTTATTTTTGCTTGTAATCAGAGCGACAGAAAAAAATATATAAAATGGACACCGGTGTCTCATTTGCGTCAAGAAGTTAAGCCAACAAGGCAAAAAAAAATTATGTTATAATATAATATAATATAATATAATATAATATAATATAATATAATATAATATAATATAATATAATATAATATAATATAATATAATATAATATAATATAATATAATATAATATAATATAATATAATATAATATAATATAATATAATATAATATAATATAATATAATATAAAAAAAAAATATCAAGTTTAAATAAAATGAATAAATAAAATTTAGTTATGTGACATTAAAAGAAATATTCTTCAACATATATTTGCTAAAATATTTTCTTAAAGCCAACGATATAATTTCTAAACATTTAAAAAAAAAACTACTTCTTGACTTTCAGAAAAACTATTTCCAAATTAGAAAATTAAAAGTTTACATTATCAACTAAAAACCTAAAATATGATGTCAGTATTATTATTAATAGTAATGTCAAATTTCTATCAAAAATAAGTTACACTAGTATAATTTATGTTAGTTTTATTTGTTGATTAAAAAATAACAAATATATTTATTTGTGGATTCGTCTCTAAAAAGAAACGTAATCACAGAAATATTAGGAAAACTCAAAATATTATTTTTCGTAGATCAGAAATATAATATATTTAACGACTACTATAAAATATTTAATAATAGCACCCCAGGTGGATAATTCAAGGATCATTTCTCAATATTTTAAGGTGTAATGAATCCGAACATATCTTTGACTTGAACAAACAAACATTGCTACAAGTGCCTTTTTACGGCCAGGTGGTTCGGCAATTATTGTCAAAATGACGTCGCTTCCCAAATCCTTTCGCCGTCTAAATCTAACAAAACAGGTTATATAAAGGAAAAAACAAGCAAAAATGGTGAAAAGGGAGCGATAATTTTCTTCTTCTGTCCTAGTAAAATCTTTAGGGGATCGTGATAAGATTTAAGTTACGTTGTCAGGAATAAAAAGTATCGTCACGTAGACTGCCTAAGACATAAGTTTCAAGTTAGGCCAAAAAAATGCCAAATCTTTCTCATCGTTAATATATCAAACCTTATATGAGTAAAAGATTTTCGGCTCTAAAATGTGGTGATCAAATTCAGCTAAGATTTTCACAGTAATATAAACTTTTCGGGTAATTGAACACCTAAATATGAAACGGTATCGTAAGAAGAGTCTTAGAATGAAGACGAGTTAATGTAACTCTTTAAAATATTAAAATATAAAATTAAATTATATAGTTTCTACAAACACAGTGTCTGCATTTTGGAATTGATATACATCTAAATTATTTTTAATTGGAAAAGATAAAATTAAATTTAGTTTTTACAAACCACTGAGTTTGGTTTTTGGAATAGATATTTATCTACATTATTTTTAATTGAAAAATAAAAAATTAAATTGTAGAGTTTCAAGTAAAAACTGAGTTAGGATTTAGATATTCATCTAAATTATTTTTAATTGGAAGAGGTAAAATTAAATTGTAGAGTTTCTACTAACAACAGCCTGCTTTGTTAGCCGAATTGTTATTAATCTAGTTTATCTTTAAGTGGAAAAGATAAAATTGAATTGTAGACTTTCTACTAACGGACTCACTTCTTTCTTTTTAGGATTTATATATTCAGCTAGTTTAGAAAAAAATATATCTTCAAATGTAAAATCTGGTTATTTTTTAAATGTAAAAATTAGATACATTTACTAATATAATGTTAAAAATAAGAGGCTATTCAGGCGTGAGGAAATATTTTGTATGCTCGTTATATTTAAAGTTTGCATGCACTAATACCGAAATTGTCTAAACTGCGCCTGACTCTAAGCAAAACCGATTTTGGCTCTCCTTTTATTTATTTGAAATAAATGTATAACGATATTGATTTGTCAAAAAACTGTAAGAAAAATGTAACTTTTGTCTTTTCTTCTTAAGAACAAAAGGTTTAAATAGGGCTAGTTTTGTTTGCAAAAGTACTCTTTAATTTAAATTTCTTCAGAACTTATTTTTAATAAGGCTAGCAATCATGTCATTATAAAAAAATAAGTTTCATGTATTGAATTAAATTAGCATATTTTGAGGTAGAAAGTTTTAAAAAAGTTGATTCTTAACTGCATGAAATAACTTTTTTAAGATTTATTAAAAAAAAGTTGCAGGTTAAAAGTTTAAAGTTAAACAATAGCAACAAGGTTCAACCTTAAATTGCAATTAAAATGTTTCACTTTTTGATTCAGGATGTTTTTTTTATACGTTTTACACTAAACGACGCCACAAAAGAGCACAAAAAATAATATATACTTCAAGATTAAAAAAAAAAAAAAAAAAAAAAAAACGTTTTTTTTTTTTTTTTTTGGTGAAAGGTTTTAATTTTTACCATACAAATCTAGATAACGTTCAACAAATTAAAACAAGCATTGCTTCTTGTTTCTGATACATATATTTCTAAATCTGACGAAAAAATATTCTTTCTAAGAAGGAGAACGAAAAAAAATTAATGAGAATATTTCACTTCACTGAAAAAAGAGCAATTATCGTCTTGTCACTCACTGAAAAATTCTTTTTCTAAGTACGTGCTTAAAATGATAACGACAAAAAAGTAAAAATCCGTTGCTGTTGCTCAGAGTAAAAAGATCACAGCTACGTAGGTGATAAAAAACGATTTAATATTGTTAAAAAGAAAGATTTGAGGTTCAAGCCTCCGATTTATCTGGTCTTACACGCGTTAAGTGCATTAATGGTCTAGGTAGTTTTTTCATCGTTCCTAGTACATCCACTAAAGCACATTAGTACTTGATTGGACAATTCTTAATGAGAATAAAGGAGAAAAAGTTTTAAAAGTAATTCGATCAAGTAATTTGCAACAAAATGTGATATTAAGTACTATTTCGTGAGTAAGAAACAGAAAGAAAAAAAACTGATTTCATTATTGTTCTCTCTTTTAAGAAACTTTTATTTCTCCTTGATTTTCCATAAAAGTTTTATTGCTTCTTTACAATTTTATTTTAGCATCTGTTCCGAGCAAATAAGCGGAGCTCATAAAATAATAATAAAAAAAAAATTATTTTTATTCACTTCTCTCAGCTTTCAAAATATCTTACATTTCTTTTCCTTTAATATTTTCATCGTCGCTCTTTTTATCTTTCTTATGAGATCTGAAGGAAATTAAAAATAAAATTATTTTCGTATTCAATTCAAGGGCCATAAAACTTTTATATTTTTCTTGAAATTTCTAAGAATATTTTTTCTTAGTTTACAAGAGATTTTTATTCACTATGAATACAGAGGAAATAGGATAATTTTAAATAGTATTACTCTTAGACTTTTCAGCCAAAAAGAAACTTAATTTTACTAAAGAAATAAAATTTTTAAATTGCACTTCTTCAATGTTAGAAAAGGGTATTAGATTTTAAAACAAATAACTTGTTTTTGGAATTTGAAGCTTAATTCAACAATTTAAAATTTGGTATTTATCCTCTGAAATTCACTTATTATTTCTACGAAAGGCAAAACGGTACAGTTATATTTTAACAGTTTTTGAATTTAAGGAAAAAATAGATCTAAAAGTCAGTATTATGTACACGGTAACAAATATTCTTGTAAAATAAGCGTACTTACATTTCCGGTAAAAAAAAAAAATATAATCCTGAATAATAAAACCAACAAGCCATTCATTTGAAAATTTATTCAGTTCATAAGTTATCATTATAAAGTTTATACTGATAAATCACCAGTCATTGCTGTTTAAATTTGTCGTTTTAATTTGTTTTAATTGTTTTTCAACAAAGGCTAATGGTTTAAAAACCATTTACGTTTTTATACGCATTTTTGTTTTAAAAGATTTATCTATATTTTTAAAATTATTTGTTAAAACTGTCAAAAGCTGAAATATACTTCATCATCATCAATGATTCAACAGCCTATGGGGGAGGCCTTCATAAGAAGGTTATTCCAGGTTAACCT
Organism: Parasteatoda lunata; assembly: GCA_949128135.1. Taxonomy (NCBI): domain Eukaryota; kingdom Metazoa; phylum Arthropoda; class Arachnida; order Araneae; family Theridiidae; genus Parasteatoda; species Parasteatoda lunata. The sequence goes on along the minus strand of OX421980.1, from coordinate 34,623,883 downwards.
TTTTCCTGCTAGTGTTTTACTAAGCTTAATATACTGGCCAGAGCATTTTTACGTGCTACTGTAAATGGGATTGCAGTGATGTATGGAGTTCTTCGTAATTTCAGAGGTAACGATTTTTGTAAAATTCGAAAAATTATATTTTGGCACAAATCGATGGGACTCTATAGTGGTTAGCGAGCTGACCTCATGTCAAAAGGTTCCGGATTCAAAATCCGGTTATAGGCATGGATGTTCTTACCCTTTTATCTTTGAACTATCTATCCTTTTTACTGGGGGTTAAGTTTGGCCCCCCTAATTATGGTGCCCCCTAAAAGAGTGGTCAAAACATGGAACCCAACTAACAAATGTCAATATTGGTGGACACTAGAATATTTTTTTTTCAAATTAAAATGTGCTTTTTTTTAAAATTTAAATTGTTTATCGTGTCATTAAAACATATAGTTGAGAATAATTTTTGTTCTTACACGTTTAAGCAGTAATTTTGTCGTCAGGTGATATCTTTTCATAAACAAAAATTATTTTTTTGTCCAAATATTTTTTAACTATAACTCCATAAGTCAATGCTGATGGCCCGCAATTTTACTTACAATTAGAAACTTTCACAAACAGTCTGTCAACATCAGCAACACACGCTAAAATTTAATTTTTTGTTTAGTTTTTTAATTAATTTTCTGATTAAATCTAACCCATTAAAAAGTATCTTGGAAACATCTGAATAAAAAAAAATATATAATATTTAATAACCATGTTCTCCAATCAGCTTTTTTTGTTCTTTTGTAAGTTAAAACAGAAAATATCTTGAAAATAAAACGTTTCTAAATCTTAAATATTCCACTAAAAACATTATGCATATACGAAAAACTTAATTAGTTCAGATAAGTAATAGGTAGACCAAATTTACTATTTATATTTATTAAACATATCGACAAATAAACAAGAAAATAGAAATACACTACTGATAGGCTGAAATCAACGAGTTCTATTTTTAAAGCCTGGTCAATATGTGAATGAAAGGAGAAAGAAAATAAAACTGGTTTAGTTTTTCAAACGAAAATATTTCTTGGCTCCGTTTTATGGATTTTGACAAAACAAAGAGTAGCTGTAAAAGAAAAGTACCACATGTTCGAATGAACCAGTCCTCTTTAGCGTAAATAAAGACGAAACTTTAACCTAAAGTTGTCTTAAGTATAAACATTCTACCAAGCATAATGGGGGTATAAACTGTAAAAGATTTGTCTTGTTTAGTAAATATATTTAATGTACAAAGTTTTGCAACTCAAGCATTTATTTTATTTGCCTCGATTGCAACTCCTTTGAAATAAATGTTTTATATTCGTATATACCAGAATTATGATTTATTAAGACCTGAGAAATAAATCATTGTTTAAAATTTTAAACAAAGTAACGATAACAATGCTTTTAGTAAAATATTTAATAAATGCAAAATATTTATTATTTATAATAATGGGTTTTCCTTACATTATTTAAAAATAAAAGTTTTCCTTCAATATTCAAAATTTTCTTACAAAATATGCGGATATTAAAGTAGATCGAAATAAAAAGAGCACATTTTGTGTTTAAAAATTAGAGTATGTAAAATTACAGAAAAAAAAACTCTTTAAAATAATGAATATATAATTATTAAATAAAATTTTTTGAATAAAATTTTTTTTTGTCTTGAATGTATAAGTGTATCACTAAATTTAAAGAATTTTTTTAAGCATTTGAAATATGACAATTAGCAATATTTGATTGATATATTTGCCTGCAATATTGATTTATTTAATCAAAGCATTCCCACAATAGCTCGTTGTGTGCCAGGGGGTTGATGATTTTTAAGTTTTCACAATTTAGTGTTCCATGGCATAATGGTGGCAATGTGGGCAGTAAAGCTTGCAGGCTGAATTTACTTCCCAGACAAGCTGGTACCCATCAATCTGAAACTGGTGGGCCCCACTCCACCGATTCGATACCCAATTTTTTACCCAATCCGCCATTCGGTATCGAGCCCCAGTTCTTTACAGTGACAGTTCAGTGTATTAAACACTGAACAATGGCAGGTCATTGATTTATTTAACATACCTTTTTTGTTAAATCTGTGTTATTTCTAATTGATTGTAGTAAAAAAAAAACGAATACGTAATATTTCGAAATGTTTTTAGCTTAAGCAAACGAAACGTTATTTGTAAGAATCAATAAAAAAAATTTAAAACCATTTTATAAAATCCCACAAAAAGAAAATCCCACATTTTTCATTATCTTCCTAAACATATTCTATAACAAAGAAGCGAACAATAACACTATAAATTACTATAAAAACCATTGAAAAAAGAGCAAAATGTTATCAAGATAAAATGCAATTGAATAATTCCTTTTTATTAAATTTAAAAATAAAGTATAAACATAAATATATCAGCGCTTTAAAATAAAACCGTATGAAAAACAAAATAGATGACATATTGACCAATAAGTCCTCGCCTGGGTTGTTCACATAGCTTTCTGATGCATAATTTAATAAATACACAATTTATTTTTACCAGGATTTCAGTGAAAAATGTGTGTTTGCGTTTTGAGACGACGGTAAACACTTAAAATCAAAAAATAATTTTTGAGGGTGAAGACGAAGTGGAAAGAATGCTTCTTTTTAAAGTTTAAAACGTTTCGAGTATAAACTAAAGGGAATAGCATCATAGCCACCGAGGTAAGCAGTTATTTGTCAAGTGACTGTCGTAGGCGATGTCAGGTCGTTTATTCTGGGAGGTTCCCAAATACAGCCATCGTCAATCATACTGACCGGACTTCTTTGAGTTTTGAAAGTGGTCGAAAGTGTGTAGATTTTTTCTTTTTCTTTTCTTTTCGAAGATTTAAAGTTTAAAGAGTTTGATAAGGGATATACTGTGACGAAAAATAGCTCTTTCAAATTCAGAATGGTGCTCACTGTATTTAGTAATTCGAGGCAAAAGATTCACAGAAAACAATTTGAATTATAATAATGCTGGGTACATAGGGATACATGGACAAAGAAAACTCCTTAAAAGTCACAACGTAGTTCACTTTATTTAGAGTCGAAGCAAAAGATTCATATCAAAACTATTTGAATTTTATTATATTAGTTTTGTGAATAAAGAAATACACTGACGAGAAATAGTTCTATATTCAAAATATTGTTCGATGTATTTAGACTCTAAACAAAAGATTCATAGAAAACAATTTGTATTATATTATAATAGTTTTGTGAATATAGGGATACACTGAAAGAAATAGCTGTTTCAGTTTCAGATTGTAGTTCACCGTAGTTAAAGATGAGAGAAAAACTATCATAGAACAACAATTTGAATTTTAGAGTGGCGAAAAAATATCGTCAGCAATTATATTAGTACTTTAATTTGATTACAATGAAAAATACAATAAATATTATTTATATTTTAAAAAAGTATCGTGTTTTCAATACAGCACTGTTTTTACATGCATTCTACAAATAATTTATGTGTATTTAAGCATGTAAATTCTGTCAAAAGCTATAAAATTTACTGGCCGGAGACTTTTGCACACCGTTGTATTAGAAAAAAAATGTTGGTGGGTACTTTATTTATCTCAGTCTAGAGCTGCAAAATGGGCTATTGGAGACGGTCTGGGAAACATCCCTGAGGATGATCCGAAAACATGCCATCGCAATTTCGATCCTCTGCGGAGGGGATAGCTCCCCCGATTTGGTAGCTCGGCGACCTGCGAGTGAAGTCGAGCACTTTACAGTAGAACAGTTTAACGAGTACCGATACCACGCACCCTCGGTTCCTACGCAAGCTGATCAAAGTGGTCACCCACCCGCTTAATGACCGCAATCAGTGATGCTTGACTTCGGTGTTCTACTGGGAACAGTGTCTTTACGATCAGTTCACTGCGGGTCAATACTTTTGTAAATATACGCAGATGATAGCTGTATCAATTTCAGAATGCAGTTCACTATATTTAAGCAAAAGATTATTAGAAAGAAAATATATTATAATAAAGTAAAACTTAAGTTTTTAAGAAATATTTATGTATATTTATGAACAATTTATGTATATTTTAAAGCATGTATATTCTGTCATCGATTATCGATTATTTTAGTTTCTATTTTTGATAACTGTATAAAGTTTCGTGAATCTAGAGTAAAATGGAGATATGGACATTTTTATAAAATATTAATTTTTTTGCCCTACGTTTCTACATTATAATTTTATAGATATTCAGTGGAATTAAATAAAATTTTGGAGCAATTTAAGATTCATTGCAAAATTCTCGATTTAAACTGTTAAAAAAAAATCGTTAAAAACTGCGCAAGGTATGAGTATTTAAGCTAGTTCTTTTATTCTGCGCATGCAATGAAAAAACTTTAAAAAGTTGTTTCCTAATTTTGAAGTGAATCGTATTTGGCAATTAATAAAAAAATTGATTTGAATATCTTATGAATTTGAAAGGTTTCAAGCAATTTTCTAAGCAGTTTTTGTATTTTTCAAAAGAAAGTTCAAAGCGATCAAGGGTTTTTCACCAGTTTTAGTGTGAATCATAAGACAAAATTTAATAACAACTGATAATACGTTACAATAATCGTCTGGAAACTTTAGTATTATGGTATAGAGAAAGAAAACATCCAAAAGAAAGCATACTTTTATGGGGGTGATCCGCCATAATGCAGTTCTCATTTTTAACAAATCTAGTTTAATTGTACAAGATAAAATTTGCGGATAACCCCTTATCATTTTGAGTTGAATTTTAAAAAGTAAAAAAAAACTACTTTGAGAATGGCTTGAAACTTTTTAAATAGATATTCAAATAAAGCTTTTATCATTTGTGCCCAAATACCATTCCCTACAAAATTTTGAAAAAACTTTTTTAAATTTGTCTGTGCTGTTTTTTAAAAATGATCAAGCTTAAATACTTTTTCAATACACCGATTTTAACGATTTTTTTTTGAAATTTTGAATCAACAATTTTGTAATTGATTTTAAATTTCTAAAAAATATCGTTCAATTTCATTGAATATTTGTGAAGAATTGAATATTCTTACTATTTTTATTTGTGTATATTACTTCCTTTTCTATCTTTTTATATATAGTGTATAATACACGATAATGTAAGGAGAGTTCTGATTGTAATAAATTTAAAACATAACTTTATTCAAACAAAACATACGTTCCAAACCTTCTTTACTCCACTTTCAACTAACATTACCTGAAACTTATCGCGTACCACTTGATCAAAAAGTTCTCTTAAAAGTAATGCATTTTTCTTTTATTATCACTGTTACTAAGAGCAGAGAGTTTTTAATTCTAGATAGAAATTTACTCTAGTATCTCTTAATGTATGCATAATTAATGGCAAAAAAATGCAAACATTAAACAGTGAAATAAAAATTTAATTATTAAAAATAAATATTTTTATGGGCAAAATACTTGAAAAATAAGTAAAAAAATACCTGCACGAATTACGCAACAAAAAATAAAAACAAAATATTATTGATTTTGATTAATTTGAAACACGTAATCCAAAATATTTCACATTTTTATAAATGTTTTTTTTTAATTGTGGCATCGCATTCTTTCTTAACTTATGTCTCGATAACCAGGTGGAATTTATAATACAACCGTTAAAACAATACTAAGAAAGAAAGAAGGTGAACGTTCAGAAATACCGCCAACCTCATTTTTTACATTGTTTTCTTTATAGATTGTCCAAATAGATGACAAAAACCAGAAGGCCAACCCTATACTTGACAAGAGGAAGTTTTCCAATTCTGATGGCTTTGAGATTTCCCAGCCCATCTTCCCTACTTCGAACAGCTGGGTTACTAAAACTGCTCCTGAAATTCACTTCTCACAATCTTTTTCAGTTCACATCAAGAAAGCTGATAAATATAACGTTCAAATCTACCGGGGTACTAAAAATATTACACCGCCTTCTGAAACGAGATAAGATGCAAGCTTCCCTTGCTTGGTTTTCATTTTGTGGAACTAATATTTCCTTCACAACTTCGCTATCATATCTATTTTGCCGAGAGTCTTGTTTACATGGAACATGATAACAATTATTTTTGGCGGAAACTGGTAACAGGCGTTAAGTTATGATTCACCAACTTAAAGAAGAGTTAAGGAAGTTGCGCGCTTGTACAAGAATTTGTTTTCATTAGCCGACACTTTACTAATTTGCTTTCGTTTGCGCTTTCATAATATATTTAGTGTGACATAAACGCTTTGTAAGCGAAGTGGATTTTTCATTAATCGCTTTATCCCTTCGATGCTGTATCGCTATCTTAATTTAGTTAGTTTCGAAAGCAAGTCATAAACAAAGCACTAAAATGTTAAATCAAAATTGAAAATGAAATGAAAGTTAGAGATAAAGAGGATAAGCTATATTTTATAGATGGGGCAGTTAAACAGAAATGTCTTTTCATTTAAAATTTTATCTTTTGCCATATATATTTAATTCAGATTATAAAAAATAGTGAAATGATTTATTAAGCTGGATTGTAGTCATATTTGATTTTAAAACAACAGTTTAATTTAAATCTTGCACAATATATCTTTCTTCAGTAAGTGTAACTTTACTATTTTGCTTTCGTTTGAATTTTTATAATACATTTAGAGTGAAATCAATATTTTGTAAGAGAAGTAGACTTAATTTCTTTAGTTCATGCCTGTGGAGTAAAATTTTATTTGCATTAATGCAAAAATATTAAATAAATGAAAGTTTAAAATAATATGTTTAAAAAAATGGAAAACTTTAATTTTTTTAAAAATTTATTGGAGGAAATAGATATACTTATTGACGAAAAACAAGAGTTTGTTTTTGAATTAATTGATGATTGATTGTTAGACCTATGTTTTAAAGAGGCAATAACAAAAAATTCAACCAGCTAAGTAAGAAATTGCAAGGGCAGCATGATTTAAAAGTCGATTCATTTAATTTCATCAAAGGCTTTCAATAAGAAAATAATGTTTTACGAGTGAAACTTAGAAATAATAAAGCAACATTTTTCTTTTTTAATTTTTCAAAAAGTTAAAACGTTGTCTCAAACTATTCTAATGAAGTAAAGAAGATTTTAACTGCATTTGACCATCATTTTACAGATTTTGAAAAACGTGATGAATACCTGTTTCAAGACCATGTGAGAATTGTACCTGAAAGTCTGCAAATGGAGTTGTGTCACAATGCAAAATTTAAATGAAACATAATTTTGAGTTCAAGTAAAAATTTTGTTTTTTCCTTACTGATATTATATATTGAAATATTTTTTCTATGATTAAATGCGGATAATTTATAGACTCCAACTGATTAACTTCGCGCTTCGTGTTGCATTAACTGAGGCGAATTTAAAAAATAACAGCTAAGAAGTGCAATGTCGAACAGATTTGCAGAAATCAACTGAAGGAAAGGTTAAACAAATATTTAATTTATTTTGTCTTTTATCCTTTATATACCAACTGGATTTTTTAGTCCCTCTGTTATTATTTCCGAATAACATTGAAATGGAACAAAATACCAAATCGGAACTTGTATATTCCTTTAATATGACTTTCCGTTCATCATTAATAGTTCACAACACATGATTATTTGAAGTTGAACATCACCTATTGATTTATTTTGCTGTTGATAGTTCATTCGAAGACATTAATTTTATTCCTTAATTTTCAACTTTCTTTCTCGATCAATTCTGAAATCATTCTTCATTAACGTTTTCAACTAAAGAGAAAACAAATTTTTAAATGTTTAGATTTAATTAAAATTTTGCAATGTGATGTGAATTCCAAATAAAAAATTTTACGATAAATTAGGGAATAATAATGAATATTAAAAAATAATTGTCAAAATGTAAAATAGACATTATTTAATGAGGCTTATTAGCTAGCACAGTTTTGTTAATTTGGTAAATAAAGGATTTGAGCTTATTATATTTGTATAAGAGAATAAAAATGAAGTTTTATTTATTTTTTCATTTGAATTACATTTTTAAAATAATATTTAATTAAAAGGTGGCTTGATGTAACATTATTCATTACCAAAGTGGCCTATGAAACCACTTAAGTTGTTCAGGTTAGATTCTGCCCCATGTCTGTTCTATTACTATCTTAAATTAGTTAGTTTAAAAATCTAATTATAAATAAAGATCTAAAATTTCAAGTCAAAATTAAAAATAAAATAAAAGGTAGAGGTAAAAACGAAATGCTCTATATTATAGACTAGATAGATAAACATAGGTTTTTTATTTATTAAAAAATTCTATTTATTGGAAAATTCTATTTATTGAAAAATTCTACTTATTAAAATTTATTTTACGTGAATTGTGAAGGCCTTTAAATGTGTACGTTTATGTCATATTTTATTTCGTTTTTCAAATACAATATACAATTTATACAATAAAGAACAATCCCAAACGGAAATAACAATAATTCGGTTTAGTTTACAAAGTTGATAATATGTTTGTTCTCTACTTAATTGAGTGTCTTGTTTTATTTTGGAACAATAGTCACATGTTAAAATTAAAAGATAATATCCAAAATAAGTCATTAATTTTGTAATATTTTCCTAAATAATTGAGTTATTTTCACATATTAATTTTTTTTTAAATATACAACAAAACAGTTAAAGGTGATAAATTATTTTAAGGCAAAAATATATATAAAACTCAAAAACAAAATGATAATATTATTTAATGTAACTAATAGTTTTGTTTTAAATGTATAAAAAATTTAAATTCTCACTTCATTTGTCAAATAAAGACAATTTAAACCAAAATACAGAAAACATTTTTATAACCTTAATGATGTGTTCCAAATTTAGAAATATACTCACAATTAATTTACTACCATCTCAAACAGTAATTAATGTTTAAATATTAATTTACCACCAACTAATATACAACCATTAATTTATTACTTAATACCATATATTGAATTACTTACCTTTTACTACAATATAGAAGAAAAAAAAAATACTGCAAATTTGAACGATATTCTGATTGAACATGCACTAAAATATCAAACTGTGTAGCAATTATGTAATTATTTGTTTAAGCTTTCAATTTTAGGAACGAGATATTTCTCTGAAACTGTGCCAAAATTTATTCTTCGTAATAGCTTGCAGCAAAAGTTTATGATTCACTGACTTCAATAGAGTAGAGTTAACGTAAATGTGAATTTTTACAGCAATTTATTTCCACCTAATTTGCTTATTTGCTTTTAGCCTATACCTTTCTAATCCATCGATTGTAATAAGCACATACCTTTAGAAAATGGATTTTATAATGATTGTTTTATTTCAGACATTTGAAGGATGTAAATATAGGAAATGACTTAATAAATATATCGATAAATATATCAATGAATGAAAACAGATTTTTAAAAAGATTTTTTTATAGTAATAGATGATTAAGAAATCTTGGAAAAAGAGGCATGCTATTGATTAAAAAATCAAATGGAAATATGAAGTCGCCAGTGCTATCCAGAGCTACAAGAAAGAGTTACAAATTGCTTAATGTACTAAGACAGCAAACAATCGATTAATTTTTATTCCTTTTTCAGGCATGCTATACATTTACATCCAAAACATCTATAGGTAGTGCTCAAACGTAGTTCAGCCTATTGTCGCAGCAAAATTTTTTTGGAGATACATCTGGCATGTCGGGCAATGTGGAATCAGCGAGCCGTGGTGGCTCCGGGGATAGAGAGCTCACCTCTTATTGGGGTGCCCCTGGTTCGAATCCCAGCAATGGCCTGTTGATACGAATTCTGCATCCACCTCTCACAGACTATAGTGCTGACGAAAAATATCATCCGTGGTAAACGGATCATGGGTCAGAGTCCCCTTGCCATCAGGCTAACCGTTGAAAGTTTCCAAGGTTTTCTTCTCCATGTAACGCAAATGTGGGTTAGTTCCATGAAAAAGTCCTCCACAAAGGCACATTTCTCTCAATACTTTATCCAAGAGTTCGTTTGTCTTCTGGATTGGTTATAAGAATGTGGAGATGAACATAGGAAGTCATCGAACATAGAACATAAAAACTCAAAATCGGGTCGGTTGGTCAACGACGGTATAAAATAATATATGAAATTTTAATTTAGCGTCGATATAACGAGTTTCTTCAGGCATCTGGAGGCAAACTCGGTATCCAGTGTAAAATCTGTGGTGCAATACCTATTTAAATTTGGAGTTTATTATTTCAAGTTAATACTTAATCGAGCGTTCATACACATTTTATAAGGTGCAGTTAAATCTAAGAAATATTACACTAATGGCACATGCATTTACTTCATTCATGAATTATTTACACCAATTTTGGTGGGGTGCGTTTGGAAACTGTCTAACATACGATATTTCTTGTTGACAATCGAGCAGAGCAGGTGAAAGAATAAATTTGCCTCACGCAATGCTGAACATTTTGTTGAAGTAAACTGTTTTAAAAAACATGTATGTTTTAAGATGTAAAATAAAGATAATTATGTTCACAGAAGAAGACTTATATAACTCTGTCAATTAAATTAAATAATTGTACAACAGCATTTAACTTCTATTCGCTTGGGTTTTGTTAAGCCTGAAATATCTAGATCCAAGACATGTGTATGATGCTCACTGCACTCTGGGGTATAAAGTAGTTGCCACCATTTTTGTCGTTGAGATACATTAAAATTTTGATTAGAGTTTTCTCATTCGCATGTTTCTCGAAATCGATTTATTTAACTGTTTGATTTCGTAAGATAAAATCTAAATCTAACAACCGAAAGCATTAACAAAAGGAGGAATACTTCAAAGTTCTTTTGTCTCAAAAAGCTCATCAAATTGTAACATTATACTGATTAAACGATGTGGTTATAATAATAAATTTTAGTTCACACTCATGTATTGTCATTGTGTTGTCTAAAGTAATTTGTACTCACTAGCTTACATTTAAAACGTGCATATAACTTGTTATAAAAATTTATTACAGTATGTGTTTTATATATATATATATATATATATATATATATATCATATATATATCATCATACTTGGTATAGTGATTTAAAATTAATTTTTTTTATATTACGTTATGTTCAAGTAAATGAAATACAGGGAATTATTTAAAATCATTTAAACAATAAAAAATTATACATTCTAAATAAGCGAAGCTTATTCATAAAAACATATATAAATAACAGTAAAAAATGAAAGAAATAATTTAATTGAAAAAAGTATTTGATTAGATTAAATAATTTCAATATTTCTTTGCCTAAACTTATTTAAAAGATAAGATTTGGGGGATAAGATTTCTAAAGATCGGGACTAAATTCTTAAGGTTTGAAATATTTGAGAGTAAAACATTGAAATACAAAAACAAACAAAATCAAAAAATTATGAAATATATTAATATCCTGAAAAAATCTGATAAAATGGGAAAAAATGAAGGGAAAAAAAGAATTAAAAAATGAATAAAACAAAGAAGTTAAAATACGAAACGAATAAAAACAAGAAATCAACGGTTCTAATTGTAGAAAATTATTATTTTCATAAAAGTTCAACAACATTTCTCCTAGAATAAAAGTTACCTGAGTTTATATTTTCAAGCTATAATAATATACATATTTAAATTGGCATTCAAGAAAATAATGATTACAAAATAACTTTAATAAAAATCGGAGAATAAAAGGACAAATTAATGAGTCACTAGCTAGAGTAATCATGACTATATAGGAGAATAAGTAGGAGAAAAAATAAATTTAATTTGATACCAGATAGTAATTTTTTATCATTAAATTGAGGATTGTTAAGAAATAATGACAAACCATAAATATTTTTCTTTAGTTTGGAAATTTATTTTAACAGCAATAATATAACAAGCTTAATTTTTAAATTACATTAAAAAGCTACTTTTTATAAGTTAAAAATTTATGTATTCATGTATCAATGTTTCAATAAAACTTAAAAGACATTTAAAGTATTTATAAATTTTCTTACTGATTGCTACTTCTTCCCATTCCATCAAATTTTTATTTAAGTGGTCTTTGAGATACAAAAAGTTTAAGAATTTGTTTTATTAGTTAAAAATATGATGCAACAATTTTTCTTCAAAATGGTGCAAAAATTGTTTTTGCCTTTGAATTAAAATGCGAGGGAAGATTTTGATATTTTTTCCCCTTGTTGAATTTTTCCTCCTATTGTTTATTATCCTCATGTCGCTGGAGTTGTCTCTGTGATCAAATGTTTTCACGTTTTTTTTCAACTTTACATTTTAAAAATTGAATATATATATATATATATATATATATATATATATATATATATATATATATATATATATATATATACCTGAATCAAATATAAAAATTGTTTAAATCATTTCTCCAGATAATATATTTATGAAGAAATGATTAAAACTGTCATCTAAACTTTAATTTTATTATGTGAGTTATATTTTTTAAGTGAATACGATATGTTTAATATATAATTACACTTTAAATTTTGACAGAGATTTTATTGTTTCTTGAGTCCACAATGTAATTATTATTTCTTTTTCACTTATTGATATTTTAAATTTTATAAAAATCAAACTATTTAGATCAATATATCATTACATACTTAGAAATCCTTGTAATTTTTTTATATAACTTAAAAGTAAATAAAACGAAATTTTCTGTTGTGGCATTTGAAGTACGTAAACATGATATAAAAATTGAGAAACGGAAAGTAAAACAAATTTAAAGGCAGGATAAATTATATAAATTGTAGATTTTAATATGAATTATTTTGTCTAAGAATTATGATTTTTAATATTACTAGCATTGGAGGCAGGCACACATTTTACATTGCTAGACAATCTATTAAATTCAAATTTTATCACTACTAGAAAGCATAGCACACATTATTAAATTACTTAAATGTCAAATAAATGTAAATATTAAAATTATTACAATGCGAGAACAAATTTTAAATTACCAGAATATTAAATAAATATAAAATTTAAATTCCTAGAATGTCAAATAATTAGAAATTTTATATTACTAGAATGCCAAATAAATACGAATCATAAAATTACTTGAATGTCAAAAGAAATTAAAAATAAAATAAAATTAGTAGAATGTTAAATAAATAAAATTTTTAAAATAACTAGAACAGATTGTAAATACAAGTTTTAAAGTACTAGAATGTAGAATAAATACAAATTTTAAAATTACTTGAATGTTAAAAAACTGAAAAAAAAAATTATTTACTATAATATCAAATAAATGCAACTTTTAAATTTCTAGAATGTCAAATAAATAAAGTAAAAAAACAATTACTAGAATTTGAAATAAATAAAAATTTTAAAATTACTAGAACGTTAAATAAATACAAGTTTTAACAATACTAGAATGTATTATTAATATATATTTATTACTGTTAATACAGTTATTATTTGCAAAATTGAATTTGTATGGAAGCCGAGGAACAAATTCTTTGCCTTAGAATAGAGATTTATGCTCAATTACTTAGCTTTTAAGTAATGCTTGTATTAACTAATTATATTTGCAATTATCGCTTACATATATATATATATTGAAAAATATGTAAATTCTTGAATACTCGCACTTTCCGGAACAATTTAAAGAATTGCTCAACATATTCAAGTGCATAGTTTCTTCTCTATTGATTCATTGAAGATAGTTTGAAATCACATCCTTGTATACTTAGTGGAATTCGATGCTTATTACACTCACTAATTGAACGTAGAGAACATAGTGTATGAAATGCGCATATCTATAGTTTAGATGTAAAATCTTAAAGCAGAGCTCTACCATAATGTGTATTCTATGCTTGGCAATTAGTTTGAATTCAAACTACAGGTTGGTTCACGATAGTCTGACATATCAATTTAAGGATTCGATTGCTAGGAGCATAGAATTAATTCTCAATCCTCTTTAATACAGCGAGGGTAATATTATCCGAAAATTAAAGACCTTTCAGTGTCCATTTAATGGTTATTCAAGTTACCCAATTATAGAAAGCTTAAACGCACAAAATAATGGTCATCTTCTTATCTGGAGGCATCTAAATGCTCGAAGGCGACGCTGACAAATATCAATAACGTTATTTAAATTGTGAATAGATTTTAGGAATTTATAAATAAAAGTAAAATAATTAATCTGCAACTACGAAGAAATTTAATCAACTGAGACAACATAAAAAGTAATTAAAATATAGTTAATAATTCATTTTAATGAAGTTAAGGAGCATATTTTCACTCTTTATTGCAAATTTTTTGATTAACAACACTGATTAACAATGATGAATTAGATATCCGATTAGTTTCGACAACTTTTTTTTTAAATATTAATTTAAAATTTTAAGAAACTAATTTGTTTTATAATGTGTAAAAACTCATAAAATTGGTAATAAAAATTACTATTATTTTATTCTTGTTATTCAAATGGCCATTTTTAGGTAAAAATAATGATTTTTTTTTTTGCATATATGGTAAACACTGTAAAAAAATTTCAGTCGCACAAAACGAAAAATTCTGAGGAATTTGTCTAGTCATAATATAAATTTCCTGTAAATTTCTATGGATACACGTAGATAACCGGTAAAGACATTTTTGGTAAAAAAAACAAGCAAACGTAATTCTGGTTAAGAAAACCAAAATATATGATATTTATACCATTCATTTGGTAATTTTTCCGTTCATTTGGTAACGCTTTACCGTAAATTTTGATTTCAAAAATATAGTTTTAAATATCGAACATTTAGTAAAAATTGCAAAACTGGAAAAAAAATAAAAGGTTTTTATGCCATGCCCTTAGGTTTATTTAGTAGTAGGGATTTTATAAAAGGGGAAATAATGAAATAGAAAACAAAATTGATATAAAATAAGATGTAATATGGGTATTGTAAATGAGAATATTGTTGCAGAAAACAAAGAACAAGTGGAATTTGTAGCTCAGATTTTATAAAGGAAAATTTAGTGGTATAAAAAATAATGTGGATTTCAAATTAGTGTTTAATTTTAAAAGGCAAAAAACTGTGGTAAAACCTAAAGAGGGTATGGAATTAATAGTAGAATGGATTTTAAGAAAGTGGAATATAATGGCAGCAAACCAAGGAGATATATATAATTTTTGGAATGGATTTCAAAAACTAAAATATTGTTGACAAAAATAAAGGAAGACAGAATCAGTAGTGTTGATTTCAAAGAGATGAAATAAAAGTTTTATTCAAATAGAATTTGTGAAAATGGTTTATTGAAAATAAATAATTATAAATAAAGTAAGTAAAATCTAATAAGTTTACTAATATAGATTTTGCACAAAATGTTCCTCTTTCAAGAAAAATTGCTTCTAAAAATCAAGAAAATATGATTAAAATTTTTAAATTGTAAAAAAATATAAAATTTAATATTTGATAGTTATAAATTTATGTACAGAAAATTATTCTGATAAAAAGAATTTATTAAATATTTGTTATAAAGTGTTAATAAATAAATTATTGGTCAATTAAATCAATTTATTAAATTCAAGTCATGATGCAAAACTGGCTTAGGTTGATTATTTTAACATATTGTTAGAATACTGTTCATTGAAATTCCGTAAAAGCACACTTTTTTTTAATTTTTACGGTAATAAAACCACTTTTAAAATTCTTAGTATTTGCAGATTTCTTGGTTTTATTTTTAAATCTAACTGAAATTAGCTATAGAGGTATTTATTCTTTCAGAATTGTTAAAGCTTTATCTTGCTTAATGGATTTGTAATGTTTTTATACGATTTAATGGAACATTTAAAACCATTTAAATGTAACGCCGGAATCAAACAAAAAATATCCCAAGAGTTTAAGCGCGAGGACATTTATAAAGACTTTTTTGAATTTATTTTAGATAATATAAAAACCTTGTGACATTTTGAAAACATTTCGTATTAATTAGCAATTTATATTCTAAAATTGCTCTTAATGCATGTTACAGAAAATTGAGTTCGTTTTTTTTTAAATTAAAACATTCACTTGTAAAAGTTTTAACATGATAGTAACAATTTGAATAAATAGATAAAACACGATAAAACAGTTTTAACAATAAAATTGCATGGACAATAAAATAAAACAATTACTAGATATGCCAATTGTTATAATACTTAATAACTATACAGTCAGAAATTTTTCAGAAGAAATAGTTAAATAACAATTTATTTAAATGTTATTTTATAATATTCAACTAATACGGTTAAGTAACCAGGTTTTAATTCCCGCAGCCCGCAACCAATGAGAATCAAGTGCACGTTCTTCTTAGGCAAAAAGCTAATCAATGTGATAAGGGTTAAGAATTCATATTTTTAATTTCCTTAGAGCTGTCTAATACAACAGAATATGCCTAATTATTTTATAGTGATAAATATGTGAAAAAGACCTTATGAAGCCAGCTGGATATGTATTTTAGCTGAGTTGTTTAAACTGTCAATCACACGATCGGTTGAACGGGGGCTTTAATCTCAACGTTGTAACAATATTTCCTCCGTTCCTTAAACACATGAAGAGATTTCAGTGCCCTACACTTCTTAATTGCTGACCCGGGACTATTGAAATATGACACATTCATTCATGCATTAATTGTAGCAGCAGGGAGTTGCTTAAAACAAAAAGGCTAGTATTTTCTACTATTCATGTTAAATGGCACCACTAAATAAACTAATTAAACCACATTTCACTATTCATTTGACATAAAACAGATCAAAAACGACCATACTCCAATGTCCATCACTTAAAGAAAAGCCTAAGATAACGAAACTCTAATTTCTAATTAAATTTAATTTTTATGGTTTTGAAACCCGGCTAGTTGAAAATGGTTACTACAACGTATTTTCTTTTTTAATTTTCTTAACTTTAATGACTTTGTGAAGAAGAATAAGTAAATATCAATATTGAAAACTAATTTAGTTTTAAAATATGAAAAATTCACTGAAAAATATTTATCCTTCAAGCCCGTAATTTCTTGTGTTTTGCCTCATTATAGACATAGTTTTATGATACTATGGATGTTTAAAGATCAATGGATGTAAAAGGATCAATAAAATAAATATTCACCATTTTTTTTTTTTAAAATTTCCTTTTTTAATGATTTTAAGGAGTTGTAGCAGAAGTATTAATACACTGAGTAAGAGTTTGGCCAAATCTACCAAAGTGTAAAATTTACAGTATTTCTGGCTCTATGGAAATACAACAAAAATTGGTAATTTTTATTAAAATGCAATCTTAGTGATTTTGGTAAAATTAACATATGGTTTTACAATAATGGTTAATGTATGGTAAAATTTGATAAATGTCGAAAAATTTGGTAATTTTAGTATGATATGAGAGAATCTGGCATAAAAAAGCATTAATTAGGTAAAATTTTCCTTTCAGTTTTGTATTTCTCATTAAATGTTTAGTCAGTCTGGTCTTGGTCTGGGTGCCTAAGGCTAAAGTGGCCCTTGAACCATTAATCATGAAATCCGGGAACATGAGCTAATACCTGAAGGTATAAAGGAATTGAAATTGAAAAAAATGAGCTCGTTCGCTCAGTAAAATCTAAAGGACAAAATGAAATTCCGGAGAAGCCGTCGTTGAAAAACCGACCCAATGTAGGGTTGACAGTTACTAACGTTCATTGTAATTTTGAACCCAATCCAGAAGACAATGAAACTCCTGGATCCAGCATTAGAAGACATTTGCCTTCGTGGAAGACGTTTTGATGCAACTAACCAGCATTTGCGTTACAGGGAGAGAAAAACCACGAAAACCTTTCAACGCTAGTCTGACTGCAAGGGGACTCTAACCCATGATCCGTCGATCACTAATCATATTTTACGTTAGCACTGTGGTCGGTGTAAGCCGGGCGTGGAATTCGAATCGACCAGTTATCACTGGGATCGAACCCAGGTCAACTCATTGGGAGGTGATTGCTCTATCCCCTGAGTCATCACGGCTCGCCGCAAACAGTTTGACAGCGAGCCTAATTGCTAATACCAAATACAGCCACAGACATCACGATATTTTGTCAAACAGCTAGCTAAAATTCTCCACTGCCCGTGTTTGATTCTTCCGGGTCTGAAAACCACAACATCTTGAATTTCTGTCAAAGAAACGTTGATCAGTTAATTATTGTTAGCACGAACTATAAATTTTTAAGTAGCAGTATTTCCAGTCGAAACCTGTAAACCGTTACCATACGAGCGAAAAAATTACCAAATGAATAAATTAAATACCGTATATATATATATTTTTCTCTTGCCAGAAATGTTATTACAGAGCATGATAGTGATTTTACTAGACATTTTTCTTCATGTACTCGTAGATAATTTAGTTTTAAAAAAATGTAAAAGTGAAACAAAGATTAATTTCAATCAATCTTGGATTGGACCACAAAAGAGTACAAATTGCTTCCAGGAAAAAAAAAAACTAATTCTTCTGAATGAATTTAAAGTAGCTGCAAAGTGCAAAAAAGATTATGGGATTTTGAGTTCGAAATCAGTTTTTTTCCCCGCGGATTTTCTTAAATATAGAAAAAGTGACAATGAATTTAAAAAAAAAAAAAAAATCGTTGATGACTGAACGTTAGTAGAAAACCTAAAGATGATTTGATATTAGATTTAGAGCTTTAGAAATACGTTTTAAATATCTCTAATTGTCCTAAATAAAAGAGTAATTTACTTCTTTCCCTTCTGACTATGATTAATTTATGGATTCGATTCTTAAAATCTCTTTTGAACTTAAAAAAAATTTTTTTTCAACTTAAAAAGTATTTGTAAAATTTAATATATTTGTTTTAAATTTTTGAGTTTTGTCTCAGTAAACTAATTTTTGACAAAAAAATTATTTTCTTTTTTTAAATAATCAGGGGAAAAAAGCAATTGTTTTACTCAGTGTTTATTAAAAGCGATTCCTGTTAACGCGGCTTAATAATTTAAAGTTGTTTTAAATTAAATAAACAGAAAAAATTTAATAGTACAAAAATTAACACGAAAATTGCAAAACAAAAGCTTTATGACTATCTTATTAACGGAATAAAGTAATAGTTTTCAAAAGAGACGCCTAAAAACATTTTATGATATAAACTTAGTTAAGTTTTAAATATTAATTTTTTACCTGTCCCCTTACCACAAACTAAGAATACGAAGAAAATGATTTCAAAAAGGAAAAATGTATTGGCCCTTAGCCAGGGTTTTCCTATTCCATTGCAGAAAAAAAAAGAATAAAAGAAAAGGAATAAAGAAGAATAGGTTTTCATCGTAGACTCATTTCATAACATCTACCTTTCAAGTGGAACAATAGATATGCAGAATCATAGAGAATTGTAGAGTTTTTCAAATAATTATATTTGCGTGAGCACTTGTAAACATTTTCCAATAAGCTCATTTGCTTTTGCGTGAGAAGGAAAAAATTAGCATACTAATTAATGTAATAATTTAATCTACGATCAGTAAGATTTATGTCATATTTATTGCTAGCAAAATGGAAAATACTTTAGAAGAAAGTGCTTGAAAAAAAAATGTTTTTCTATAAAAATTTTCATAATGTTTTATATTTATATGAGCTTTAACCCTTGATAGGGCCATTTGTTTCTAGTAATTTTTTGTTAAATTTTTTTGGGATTTTGAATGAAAAGAAATTCATACTTAAAATTACTTTTATTTTTGAAATAAATTTTTAATGAGGAAGTCAGAGAGATTTTCAAAATGTTACTTACTCTAAGGAATTTTCATAAATATCTGAATTTATAGATTCTATGTTTGTAAATACAAATAAACCTGAAGAAAAATGATAAAAAAAATGAACACATGCTGCACAGAAGAAATTATTCCTCATTATTGACGTTTTTTCTTGACCGCATACAAACCTTTACTAAGATTCACATTTATGTAGACAATTGGTATGTTCTCTTTATCAGCTGGGTGTTGCTGAAGAGGCCTCCACCCTCGCAATCTTGAATTTTATGTTAAATTTTTCATCCGTGTTTTTTTTACTTATTTATTTTTCGTTCTTTTCAAATTTTTGATGATACAGTATTAATGTATCGTTTCAATAGATAAAGAAAAATGATAATTGATAATTGTAATAACTTTTAATAATTTTTCCTCAAACCTTTAGAGCAATAAAAGGATGCGATTTTTGATTACGTGTAAGTGATTTAAAAGTACACGTTTCTCAGTTTTCAATGCTTCTTTTTTTTTAAAATCTAATATTATTACAGTTTAATCTGATGAAAACCTACTTGGATGAGAATAAAAGGTTCTCACAACAATATCTGCATAAAATAAAACACATATCAAAAATCTAAAAACTGGCAGCCAAAGTTAAAGGATCCTCATTTATCTAAGGCACATTTGAGGATCAGTTAATCTGCAATATAATGTTAGGTTCACATGAGATGATATCCATTTTAAAAGAGGATCACTTGTTTTGGACAGGATTTTGAGTATATGAGGATTTTACTCTCGCCATTTTGGATTTCAGGTTAAATCTTTAATTTGTGTTTGCTTTATTTGTTTTGTACTTCGCAAAAATTTGATGGTGTAGTTGGTATTATTCTGTCTAATAATTTAGACAGAATAATACCTTTAAAAAAAGTTAGAAAATAAAGTAGTCGCTTTATTTGATTAGGAAAAATAAGAATCGTTAATTTTAGAACTTCTTAAAATTTTTCTCAAAACTTTAAAGTAATAAAAGGATGAGATTAGTGAATTTGAGTGATTTAAAAGTGCGCGCTTCTTAGATTCATTAAAATTTCTTGTCTTGCAGTTTAAACTGAGGAAACCTGATTTAGATGACTTTAAAAACAGTATACTATTTAACTACATATCAAACATTGTTGATTGCAGAATCGTATTGACATTATTGAGTCATGAATTAAAAGATAATTTTAAATGCTGCACGTTTTGTGTCTCAAATTGTGATTAAACGGCGGCTTTGTATTGAACAGGTATCGAAAAATAAGTGTCAAATAGAGTAAATATCCATCGGTTTATTTGAAAAATTCAAATTAAGATGATCAAGGCATATTTAGAATTATCCCTCCTCTTCTCCATCTCTTTGACAAGTTGAGAGAGGAATGTCCTCTTACGTCATAAATTAAGGATTAACAAAGTAAGACCTCATTTTTATAAATTTTGATAGTTTTTCTTGGTTTTTATAAGTAAAAAACCTTCATAACTAGTCTGAAATTTAAAGGAGAGAGGATTGTCTAGTCTCTAAAATAAATAAATAAAAAAAGTTAAACCAGAAAAAAGATTGAAATTTTAATATTTTCTCAGCTTAATAAAATACCTCATGAATACCTTGAGATAAAAAAAGACTATTACATGGAACTGAAATTGGGAATAAATTAAAACTGAAAAAAAAAATTGCGAAAGATCAAAATAAACGCTACGCCTTCTTTGGCTTATTTTTACAAATATTTAAACATTTAAATTTCTTTCTTATATACACACTGTAGAGCAAATTTTGAAACTACTACTTAAAAAGTAGTTACAATTGCATTTTAATAAGTAGTAATTCTTCTACGCAATTTTGTTAGATTTCTCGATGAATTTAAGCTTATAACCTGTGTGTGAACTTTCTTGTCTTTTTTTGTTTGTCAGTCTTTTATGAGAGAATTTTCATGAGTATGATTGGTTTAAATGAAAAATTATCGAGATTTTTTTAATAGAGTTAAATACAGAAAATCTCTATACTGCGCAAACAATTATTAATAAACTGATTAAACGAGGATATAAACTAAATATTAAGCTGCTAAAATGTTGCCCTTTAAAAAGAAAAATAGGCATTAGGGCACTAAGTTTACTTGAAGAGAGCAAAAATACTGAAGACTTCCATCACTAGTTCATGTTATTGAAGGTACAGAATAAAAAAAACAACTTTTTTCTTGTAGTTGTAACTACTCAAGTATGCCAGCTCTGTGATTTAGAGTTAATTGTTGGATAAGGGTATCACGGAGATTTAAGTTATTCAAAAATTTGAAACCAATGCTATACTAGTAGCAAAATGGTCAACATCTCACACCGACTAATATTGCTTTCCAGTAAATATCGATTTAAAACTGGTTGAGCTTCCGGCTACCATCAGGGAGAGAACTTTTGATTTTTTGCAATGACAATTTAGTGTTTTAACCCCTGTGCTACTGACATTGCATATCTTACTTTAATCAGTGAGTAATGATTCTAGAAAATACTTAATTGTACGTAAAACTCGTAAATATCATTTTGTATGTAATTAGCAGTTAAAGTAAAGCACTGTTTAAACGGCTAGATTGCTTCTCTTCATATAATAAAAGTCATACTCCTTTTCTAATTTTACATAGTAGATACAAGAGATATTTAATTTTCTTTATTCAAAATATTGCATCTTTAAAATGTAGTTAAATATAAAATATTAGACCATAGCTCCTCCTTTAAATGTTTGAACATCCTTGAAAATTTCAAAGCACCCGTGGTACAACATACTATCAACAAAAGCTCTAATCATTAACCCTCCGCTGTTTGAAACTCATACTAAGGAGGAAGCTGGAAAAAAAACGCTACACTTCATGAATCTTTAAAGAGGCTCTGAAGAGAAAAAAAAAGATTCTCAACAAATACTCTACGTCAGAACTAATTTCACTTCTTTATTTTATCCAGTGGTACTTCTTTAAAAAAAGCCTTGAGGGCAAGAAATGTGAAATAAAGACGGAAGGATAGGAAGAGGCAATAATTGTTGTGTAACTCACCTACTTCTTTGACACAAATAGGATTAAAAAATACGGGGGATTAAACTTAATTCTTCCTTTAGTTTTGTTAAATAGACTCGAAAGTCTGATGAATAGAAGTTTTTATGCCAGCTTCTTTAGTTAATGGCACATAACTGGGCACCGCACTCTTTAATTTGAATTCAGATCCAGACGTGTCTGCGTAGAACTTGGCATCAACCTATCTGTGATGATTTTTATCACTTAAAATGTTTGTCTTTTAGTCTCACACAATAGAATGGTGAATAATTAGTTTTGTAATCTAAAAGTTAACATTTTATGCAAACTGCAGATTTTTTCTTAGTGTTATAAAGGCAAAAGTATGTTTGATGTTTTTATTTCCATTGTTTAAAGTTTTTGTAAATTTATTTCATTTTTTACAGAAACAATTTTATTATGAATCTTCCTCTCCTAATACAATCTCAAAAATATCAGTTCAACATTGAACCGTATTATAAATATATCTTGAACTATAATACGAAGAAAATTACTGCAACCGTAACCCTTTGACTCAGATGAGACACCGGTGTTCTTTATATTCATTTTTCTGAAGCTCTAATTACAAGCAAAATATATATTTTGGTACTTTTAATTATAATAAAATAGTTTAATAATTATTAAAAAAAATTGTTAGATTATCGGAATTATATTTGTACTAAAATAAAAAAATCTATAGAAAGTCATGTTCATATATTTATCAATAATTGATTTTGTAAATTAAAGAAATTTCAATGATGAATAACTGTTTTTCTGATAGATTGAGCCGAGTTGGGAAGATTTTACTTTTATCGCTGAAAAAGACATTGGTCTTTCATGCTGTATTTCATAACTATAAATTACTAAAATGCAAAAATTAGTTTTTCTTTAACCACAATATCGTGTAATCAAGTTTGAAATGTTTGATAATACAATTTCTTTAGCATCACTTCGAGATAGCAAACAGAAAGGAGAATATACATGGCGTAACCAGCAGATTTTAGAGAATTTCTCACGCATGTGCTCTGGAAGCTCAAGTAGTTTTAGAGCTAGATGAAACCTGGACTTCTTCTAAAATTTCTTTAGTTTGAATGATAGTTCATGGCTTTTTGGGTTATTCTTAAAGTAAAAAAAATTGTTAAATTTACATGATTTTAGATTTGTATGATAATATAATGTAGACGAGTATTAAGACAAGTGGTTTCATGGTTTCTTAATCTGCTTAGAACATATCAGATGTTTTATTGGAGGGACAAATAAAACTATTTATTAGGAAATTTGAGTTTATGTTGTTTTATTTGAAGCATTAAAGGGAAATATAACATTGTTGTAAAATACAAACATTGCTGCAAATTTGCTGCAAAATTAATTCGATGTCAAGTTAAACTATGCATCTATCCAAATATAAACGTCTTAAATTTGATTATACTATACTATAGTTCAAAGTGAACAAAAATATTGTTTACACCATATTAAAGTAACATTATATATATCGGTATTATAGTTAAAGTTAACTGTATTATGGTTTAATATTGAAACTAGGTTTTTGAGAATGCAAGAATTTCTTGTATTTGTGTAATAAAAATAGCCGTGTGGTTCATAATTACTATAAGATAATTTGCATCGCGTTGGTTTTAGCACAAAACTGATTTTGTTTTAAATTTAAAAAGAAAGAGAAATTTTTAATTCAAGGGACACCTTGTATTTCTTCAGTGCAGATCAGTTATTTTAGTAATAAAAATTTAAGAGGAAAATTAGTATTTTAAAATAAATTAATTTAAAAGAAAAGGAAAGAAAGGAAGAAAATTAGTTTTAATCAGCATCCTGTAAAAAGTATAAAATATAGGCATTTTACTTAAAATAAAAATTTTAAAAAATTGTATCAAATCGGTTTTATGATCAATCACTGTTTTTGGAATGTGTGGACAATAAATTACGAAACTCATATTTTAAACATTTAATACTAATTTAAAAAACGCAAGTTATACTGTTATAAATAGTCAAATAGATAGTGTTTGTTCAATAATTATGCTACTTACGGAAAACATTCTATTACTATTTTCAAATACAAAACGTTTAAGTACTACTGATATGTTATAAACTGAAAATTATTGAGTAAAATATTATCGGTAATTACCCCTTTTACTCATAAAATAATTTTCTTAAGCGAATATATTTCAGTCATCTATCTTCGGTTTGTTTTTTAACAGGAAAAACAATGTTTACTGTAGAATATCGCATCGTAATCTACCTTGAAATTTGTTTCTGTAAGAGTAAAAAAAAAAAAAAAATGAAAAGCAATCATATCTCAATATGCATAAAATGTTTTGAAAATGTTTTTTGGTGAATATAGCTGAGATTATGACTCGTCAACTTCGGATAAAACCATGATCTTAAGCACGCACAGAATTTTGCATAGTTCAGGTGCAACAGCAAAAAAAGATAAGAAAGCTTTAAAGAAAGGCCTCATATTGTTCTGAAAAATTTCGTGAAGCATGAAAAATATCACTTGGTTTGTACAAAAGAGCGCCCTTGGACTCATTTTTTTGTTTTTTTTTGTAGAATTCAGCAAGCTTTAGATTTGAGGATTTCCAGAAAGTGTAAGCAAAAGTATCCTCGAAAGCAAAAATATCCAAGAATAATAACAACATATGCTAGAAGGATAGAGTTTAGAGTGAATTCTTGATTACTTTTCATATTGAAAACAGTCAAAATATAAATTGTAAGAATTTGCAATTGTAAAATAGACATGAAAATCATATTATATAATTCTTTTTTTATGACAAATCTCAGAATACTAGGTTACCGTAGATAATTTTTTAAAAGGTCGTATATCCATATTTGCAATACTTGTTTTAGAAAATGTCAATTAAATGTTGAACGCCTATTTGCAACAAATATGATAATTTCAATTACTTTAAATAATTATGATATAGATAATATAATAGATTTAAATAAATATAAATGTTTATAAAAGAACTATTTAGAAAATATAACATATATTTTTTACTTGAAAAATTTTAATGACGTTAAGAATTGAAAAATTTATAAATATAATTAAGCAACACTTATAACTAGTACACAATTAATTAGTCGGATAACCCTATTTAATTAAGTCAACCATAATATAGCTGGTATTCACAGCGTATTGCAGATGTGTATGTCATTTTAATTATAAAATATAAAATGAGTCAGGAATAAACTTACTTACTGTTGAATAATAATATTGAATACGAAGTTTAATGCAATATTTTAAAATCCTATAGCTATTGTATGTTTATAAACATCTTAATGAAAGTAAACTAATCTAAAATATTTTTGACTAACTCATGTAAGTTTTAATAAATTAAATTAACAATTATTTTAGAAATAAATCTATTTAATTGCTAATTATAAGAATTCAATTGATATAATAAAAAATATAGTACAATAGTATGAAATATAGTACGATATTAAATAATGCAAATATTTACTCTATAAAAAAAGGAAAATAACGTTACATTTTTTGTTCGATTGCTTAAAATATAAACCTTTGATCTGAATCAACAAAAAAAAATCCTTAGTTTATAAAATTATTTAGAAAAATTTTTCTTAATTTTTTATTCAATTATTTCAACTACATTTACAAATTGGCTTTTAAAAAGATGAATCTTTATTTGGTTTGACAATTTATTTTTGTCAAGGTTCAAAATTAGCTTCGACACGTTAGTTCATGTTTTCTTGGGTTATCAGACAAATATCTGGTTTTTTAATTATTTTTATTAAACAAACTATATTGTTTGAAAAAGCAATGAACAACATTTTATCTAAAATAATGCATAAAATATAATAATGAATAAATTAAACAACGAAACTTAAAATGTTAAAATTTTGGGATGAAACTACGGTGAAAAACCATCTGCACTAGGGGGCCAACTTTTTACCGACATATCCACTTTTACCATAAAATTTTATGAAACAAACAATCTGATATAACATAATTTTTACACTATTTACTACAAAATCTCTAAAACGCTGAAATGAAAATTTACGGTATAAATTTTTACTGAAAGGTGTCAGTACTTTTTACCAAAATTTGATGTGGAACTTTTTACAGTGCATAATAATTTAATTTATATATATATTTTTTGTGGTAGCAATGGGGCTATATCCGAAAGAATATTGAAATAATTATGAACTAAAAAAATTTGCTCACTGTTACATTTTAAATACTGTATACATACATATAACAGATCAGATGGACATAAATTTATTATCTTAAATTCTAGAAAGAGATTTAAAAATTCATTTAAAATTTTCTTCCTTAATCCACTATCACTGAAAAAGACGTCAATAGAAATCTCGAATTTTGGAAGGTATGCAATCGTATAATTAGGTTTTATTAATTCAAAAATATACTAACATTAATTGTGACGTTTTATAGCTAAATTTGTTTTTGATTGATTATTTTATATATGTGATAAATGCTGAAAAAGAGGAAATTTTTTTTTACTAAATTTAAATTTAGTTTGATGATTTATTTTTATCAGACTATAATATATATATATATATATATATATATATATATATAATGCTACCTTCACAACTTTATAAGTAAGGGAAAAAGGGGGAAAAAAACAACAGCAGAGAAGTTGATATCACATTGTATTTAATCGAACTCTAAGATAAATCCTCATAAAACAAAACAAAAACTCTTTAAAATCAAACTCTCCAAACTTCCCTAATGATCAAAGAGTGTTCCGTAAACAAGGCTTTTTGTAGGAAAACCCTTCATTCAAGCCAAAGACTCATTTCGTGGGAGTAAAAAATGTAATAATAAAAACAAAAACACAAGAAACAAGAACGTCGCAGCAAAAGAAAAGGGAGAGTTGTGTTGTAAAAGCGACGTGCGACATCTCATCATCATCTATCAAAGAGTGACACAACTCTAGAAAGGAACTTGGAGGATTTCTTCTCACAGTGATCGGTAACAGCTTTACACGGATTTAAGAACATATCGATTGCGATCTGCCAAAGGTACTTTTTATCCGCGCTTTAGATTGTCTTTGT
Organism: Parasteatoda lunata; assembly: GCA_949128135.1. NCBI lineage: Eukaryota > Metazoa > Arthropoda > Arachnida > Araneae > Theridiidae > Parasteatoda > Parasteatoda lunata. Next base: position 34,596,123 of record OX421980.1, on the reverse strand, counting down.
AAATAAAATGAACAGCGATTTGAAACCGTCTTGTACTGCTGTTAGTTTTATTGTTGTGTTGTTTCATCTAGTTCGCTATCTAAATTATGGATACAGAGCTAATGGCGCTGCTAGAATCACCGTCTAATAGTCACACAATAAGAACATTAAGTATCTTGTGTGTTAGGTTGCTACCAGAGTTGTTTTTTTTTAGGTCCATGAATAAGAGCCTTTGTTATCCCATTAAAAAAGGAGAATGAGTTGAAGTTGATTCGGAGATAAAAGCTTACTTTCGATTCATTAATGTTTATTGTGTGTTTAAGAAATGCGTTTTAAAATAGCTTAATTTTGGTTACTTTGTAAAGATTTATATTTTATTTTAGTTATTTCTATTATTTTTTTGTGTTTTCAAGATTAATGCTTGAAGTTTTTTTTAATGGGGTTAGAGTTTCTTTTTTAATTTAAAACTAATGTCGCATTTAAGTTTCAAAGCTGTTTAAAAACTGTGTTTCTTAACCCTTTGTAGTCGAATTTTATTGATACAAAACAAAAACGGGTAGCCCGAAGTAGACATATGACTGCAAAAAGATAAATGTTGGGATATTGCAGAATTTTCCCTCTCTGTACTATTGATCTGAAAATACGTTTGGTGCGATTGCGGATAAATAAATTTTACGAGCTTTGCATGCTGCTGAACAATAAATGCTTATTAAACTAAATGTTGAAATTCAAATAAAATTTTTATTACGGATTTTTTTGTAAAGGTATCAGGTTTTGGCATGCAACATTCAACCAATTTTTGTTTAATAGTACATAGAGAGATAAAAAGAGATATGCCTGTATTTTCCTGGCTTTGCCTCGTTCAATTTCCACCTCCTATTTAACTGCTAAATAAAGTAATTTTTTCAATAGGAAAAAATGATGCTTAGGAGCGGCATAAACTTTTTGTTGTGACTTCTTTGAGGAAATATAACGAAAAGAGTAAAACTTTAAAAAGAAGAAAAATATTGATTAATAAATGTGTAACTTTTTGAAAAACTTGCTGTTTTTAACATAGTTTTAAATTTTGTATGATAATTTGTAGTATTCCAAACTTAGGGTCAGAATCAGAGTTTGAAGCAAAATAGCTCTCCATTTGCACTAGGCATAAAAAACATAGAATATTTTTATTATTATTTTTTTTTTTGAAAAATAAATAAAATATATCTAGTAAGGTGCCATATGATTTAGAAAGACTCAAAAAGGTTTTTATTAATATCTCAATATTTATTGCAACTTAAATTGTATATTTAGGTCAAATCAATTTTTTATAAGACTGCATGATATAGAACTAATATGTATAGTACATAGAACATTTATTAGTATATAGAACTAATATGTGTTAGAATGTTCGTAGATAGACGAGACTTCAGAATCTTTTAACTGTTTAGACTAATGAGAGGCTAGATCAAGTCTAGCTATTGATTAATGTTAGATGGATAGTTTTGAATGTTTAGTCCAATGTGAGAGGGAATTATTTTTAATGATTAGTTTTATGTGGATTATTTAAATAATATAGCAATTTGGCGTAAAAAATTATTCCAAATTCTGCTAGTCATTTTATCTGGTTTAGTTTTCTTTTACTTGATTTAATGGCAAAAATTCTTCTTAAAGTCTTAATTCGTCTGCATTTCATGTTCCGTTATAAAACTGATTTCTTTTGGATGACTCTAAGATTACCTAAATAACTTTGCCAATAAAAAAACCTTCGTAGATTTACACGTATAAAGAATATTCATTTATTCACCTTTTTTTATATCTATAGAAACGTATTCTTTATTAATATCATTTTTATAGTATTATGCATAAAGAAAAAACAATTTATAATTTCATAAGCTTGTACTGGATCAGAATAAATGTTAAGCACTGTTAGTTATTTCCATTTGAAGCCCCTTATATTTAAATTAGAAGTAAAAAAATCTCTATCATGACTTCATCTCTTTTATCTTTTCGATAAAAAAACGAGGATAATAGTGAGAACTAGTAAATGAGATTTTTTTTCATAGCCACCAGCTTCAAAAGTTAGCCCTTTGGGATGTCAACTCGGTGGAATCGATTAAAAGAATAAAAATCTTGAAGCTTTCTTTTAAGTGTGTTAAAGAAAGAACGGAATAGGGGGATGGCATTAAATTTCATTGATTTATTTTAAAAGCAACGTCGAGGGAGATTATAAACGAGAACAAAGCCCAAGTGTTACCATTAAACTTGCTAAATAAAGTTGATAATCTTCTGTCTGGCAATTTATCCACAATCTTCACATAAAAGATTTTTGACGTTCTTTACATCCAAGGGAGTTTTTCCTTTTCAGTTTTTATTAAATTTTTTTTTACGGCAAAATAATTGGATTTTCGTAAGTTACCTGCAGGCTTCATTTGAGTCTGTTCTTATTACTATGCCGAGTTGAACAGCAAGGGACCTTCACCTGGTCTGATCAACTTTCAAAAGATGGGCTCAAATTCCAACTCCGAGGATAAATGGTTTGTAAATAAAGTCAAAGAGAAAATGAAAAAAAAGTGTCCAAAAAAGTGGGACATTTTTAGCAATTTCTCTTTTACTCGATTTTCTTAAGTGGTCTGGGTACAGTTTAAAAATATTAGCATCGTTACCTATTGTTTTAGAATTATAAAACAGATAATTTTTTTAACTAGATGTTTCTACGGGAATTAATTTAGATATCAATCATGAAAAATTATCCTTAGCATTCTATATATTGATTTTAAAAGACATCTTCCTTTTTTTTTCTAAGGAGATTTAGATTTTGAGATTAATGAAATTTTCATTTCCTCTTCAGTTAGAGCAATTTTTTTTACAAATTCATATGAAAACGGTTAACTATATCTGCCATTTTCTTATTCCCTAAAAAATGACTTTCTTTAAAGTACAAAGAAAATATTTCTACACCAACATTTGAAAATATGTTGAAAATATGAAAATATGATTGAATATCGTATTTGAAAATAAGATTGAATATCGTAAAGATGGAAATTGAACATTTCATATTTTTCAAGCATGGATTTTGTGAGATTTACTTTGAGTTTAAAAAATTAAAAATTTTTTTTTTCAAAAATAATAATAAAAATTAAATAAATAAATAAAAGGAGATTCCGTGAAATTAGTCCTTGAACGTTTGTTGTGTAAAATTATTTATAGTCTTGGGCATGTAAAGTGAAGTTTTATTTATTATTTTACATTAATTAGTTAGAGAATTCCTTTATAAAGTTTTTATATTTCATTTAATTAAAAGGTAACAAAATATAGGTAGAGGCCTTTATTTACAAGGGAAAAAAAATAAAAAATTTAGCGTTAATTTCTTGCATTGATTTTTCATAAAAATTTGTGCAGCCGATAATATTTCAAAAGTTAAAAAAAAGACGAAAGAATGTTGGGATATGTAGCTGTCGGATTTTTGGTTACTCCTCAGTTCATCAAATAATTAATCAATTACCGCAATGAATGTTTTTACATCTACTTGCCGTTAAAGTTGGAACCAAAACTGTTTAAAAACTAAAGTTATTGCATATGTGAGTATGATTTTTTGTTTCAGAAAATAGCAATTAAATGTTTTTCAAACACTTGTTGCTATAATCTCGTTCATTCAAATAAAACTTATTTCTATGAGCTTCAGTTTAAAATCCATTTAGAAAAAAATAACCATACATGTTTTTTAAATATGCAAAATTCTTATATTTCGTTATTAATCACTTTAAATGTTGCTATGCTTAAAAAATTTAAATTTTACTCTAAGTTTTCACATATATGCATATTTTAAAAACGTACAAAATTAGTGGAATCGATAGATCAAATTCGTGTTTTTTAAGGTAACATGTCTTAGCTAGTCAAAGATTCTTCCCGTTGCAATGGCATTTTCTTAGAGAAAGGGAGATACTTTATTTAGAAATAAACTAAACAATGCATATCCAGAAATAAAACTCTCACTTTTGAGGATTCAGCAATCATTGAGCTCTATTTCGTAAATTTTAAGAATTATTTTGTCAAAAAATTACGTCATTTGTGATGAAACGTGAACTCTCAAATATATGACGAAAATGTTTCCTCGGAACCTCATCACAGTGCATTGGATAAAATTAGCTAGAATGACAAAACTAGATCGAAGACTAGATTGGCGAAAATAAAGTGACGAAATCGGCTAACCGGCTTGTATAGTGATCAAAGAGTTGGCTTCGTACCGAGAGGATCCGAAGTTTGAATCCTGCATCGGGCATGGATGTAATTTATCTTTTTGTTCTATTTGTATTTCTTGTGCTGTTAGGGTAACATTGATCAACCTATATGGTGCCCATTATAAAATGATTATTAGAAAAGTTAGTAAAAAAAGACACTACGAGTAAATTATTATTATTTTTTGGGGAAAAAATAGAATGACGAAAGATTTTTTTTTTTAAATTTTGACGAAATTCGTTTCTTCGAAGAAGTGACGATAGTTATTTCAATACTTGAAGTATACACCAGGAAATGGTTTCAACCAAAAGGAAGAAAGTTTCGTGGTATTTGAGTATCAATTTTTTACAATGTGTTCTGAAATTCAATCTTTCTTGTTTTTTTTTCCTTACTTTCAGTCTTTGTTGAGGTTTGCTTAGAATTTTCGTTTATTTCATATCGTAGGAAGTTCAAAATTATCAATGTCAACAAAACTTCTTCTGTATAAAAAAAATATGGCTGCCTGGGTGAGATGGTAATTTTAATCAAAATGAAGTTTGATTGTTTGAAAAAAATAGTGCTCTCTGTAAGCATAATTCAAACAAAATAATTGAATTATAGAGGAAAACGCGTAATCAATACCTGCAATGTTGACTTGTAAAATCACATAAAACAGAACATATCTTGATATATCTTTCCCATGTCGTGTGCTATATTAGCGACATTCGACCAAGACCGGAAGTTATTGCTAAATACTGAAGAGTCCTGCAATTTTTTTAGAATCAGATTCGACAAAAATGTGTCCCACTAGAGCACTTTGTATTCTTTGTATCAAATCAGTTTTCAAAAGAGAAAATCTGTTTTTCTTTATCATGTTTTCTGTTATCCTTTTTGGGTGAGTTGTATATATTTATGATTTTTTTTATCAGTGTTTTTACTTCATGTTTTCTCCAAGTAGAATGGAACAAGTGATTTCACCCGAGAGATTTGACTCGTTTGATAACTTTTCGTTCGAATCGGCTGATTACATGATTTCGTCACTCTTTATTTATATCTTAGATATCTTTTTTTTTCTTTTCATCTACTTGATTTGCTTTCCGCGCCATTAGATATATTGGGTGGGAAAAAATGAGTGGATATTTTGTTTTTACATAGGATGATTTTTTTTAAAGAAAAGAGAGAGATGCTCTTCCAATGCTAAGCACTTTTCTACGGATTTAATCAAAATGTATTAGAAAGAATAACAATAAGATATGTTTGCGAACAAGTTCCAGCTAAAAAAATAACTGGAATACTTAATTTTTATTAAAACTCTATCGCTGTTTCAAATTTATTTTATTAATTTCGAATTATCCATTTGTGTTATGTTTTATAATATCAATTTAACTAAATTTCCATTATTTTTTGTAATCTTGTAATTTGTTTTGTAATTTTGTATTAACATAGTTAATTGTTTGAAACTTTATTCATAAAATATCAGTTATTTCAACTAACGAAACTTAGACAAAAATCTTAAGAAGCTAAACGAAAAGTAAACGAGCTAAGACAACTAAATAAATCACACTTAAAAGTATTAAATAAACAAAATCTTGGAGATGGCATTCATTTAGCGTGCACCTAAAAGCAAATAGACTCTCTTCTTAAGCATAATGGTTCTTTCTTAACTTGTAACTGAATATAGATATCAAAATCTAAAATTATCAACAGAAACAAAATCTATTGACTCACTTTTAAGGAAGCTACACAGAACAGTTCTTTTATAAGAGTTCTAGCTAGTATGATAAAAGATTAATTTTAGTTTTATTTTGTCAGCTATAAAATTCTATCAACTGTTTAACATTATCTTGGGACTAGACTTTTTCCCTGATGAAAAATAATGAATTCAAATTCATCATTGCAATATAAATTTTTTTAACTCAACATTTCTCTCCCTAGGAATTTTTGGAAAAGCATTTAATTGATTTTGAAAATGCGCGTTTAGATATCGATATCTAAAATCATAAACAGGTACAAAATCCAATAATTGTTTAGTTACGACTGACAAAATAACTCGTCTCCCAGGAATACTCAATGTGCTCTGTTATTATATTAGTGAATATGGTAATTGATTGCAATTTATTATTATTTTTTAAAGAATAATAAACAAGTTTTAACAAAATTTGCATTTATTTTAATTTTAGGGCTGTGGGGGCGCTCGAAGCGTAGAGAGTAGAACAAAGGCGCGTCATTGCTGTGATGAAAGGGTTAATTCATGTTTAATGAGGCAAAGCAGAACAATTCTTATAAAATAACGATTGTTTACCAGTATAATAAAAAAATTATTTTTATTTAAATTTCTCAGCTACAAAATTCTTACTTAATTTTGGCATGTAATAAAACTGTTTTCCTACATATGTGTCTTTTAAGTCTTAATAAACTGTGGGAATCACTTATAAGAAAATAAGTTTAATTTTCTCTTGTCAGCTACAAATTCCTTACTTAATTTTGGTTCATGAGATAATTCTTTCCTTACATATGTGTCTTTTAAGTTTTATAAGCTGTGGAAATCGCGGATGTATTAATTTTCTTAGAATGCTAAAATTGTAAAGCATTTTTTTCACTTTCTTATTTAAAACTTCACTCTCTCATATTATGATGGCAGTTACGACCTTTTAAAATGCTTATTTTAACCACCAACACAAAATTATCTAAAATATCACAAGAATTGATAAATTGCTGTTTTATAAGTAATCAATTCGAGCTAAATAACGAATAATCACGACACTATTTTTTTAGAGGTTTCAGAGACATGAAATAAGAAACATGTTAAGTCAAGTTTCTGTTTATGGTTTCAACAAATAACTCTTAAAAAATGACAAAAGGTCTCTAAGAAAGAGTTGGGAAGATTTGCTTGATTTATAGACTCTAGGGGGAAAGGTAAAATCAAGAAAGGAAAGTAAAACTGTTCTAGCATACAGTAACAGACCATAAAACCAGGCTAACACTTTATTCAACATTTATATTTTTAAGAGTGATAAAGATGCTTCTTTTCGAGTTTATTTAGGATGAACTAGAAATATTCATTGAAAAATGCATTAAAAAAGAAAAAACATAAAAAAGAGAGACTTAAAGTACAAAGCCGGATATTTCTATTTATATACACAGAGTTTTATTAATATCCCTTTCAAAGTCAAGAAAAAGATATTTTCAACAGGGTATTCTGTCAAGTCCATCCTTAATTATATTTTTTGAACCTTTGCAAAAACGAAAATAAAAATTTACCCACTTGGGAGGTTGCAACGCAATTAAATTCTTTTAAAATCTGAAAAGACACATTAGATTCTCAATACAGGAACAGGTAATAACGACAGGTATTGAAGACGAATGTAATAAGTAAATGTCAGGTGTGAATGCGGGAGAACATGGAGGAGACGAAACACGATTTTCAGAAACACATTTATGTTTCAATCTCCAATAAAATTTATTCTGATGCTTATTACACATGCTTCCTCTACAGTAATTAAATAAACCCAAATGGCATTTTTGCATTTTCATCGGTTAAATATTAATTTCCGACCCCAAATATGTATACCCTTTTTCATTGTTCATAAAGATTCTAAAAATACGTATAAAGTGTGGTCCTATCGTAGCACCCTGTATATATATTTGCATACGGATTTATCCAGATAACGGTTAGCCCGATTGACTATTGACTACCGAAATGAACATAAGTAATTAGAGTATTATACCATAATTAATAGGAACATTAAAAAAAGAATAAACTTTTAACTTATTTTCTAAGCAGAAAAAAAAACATAAACATCTTCTATTGTCAGAATATTTCAACAGTTTTCGTACTTGAATTTATGCTTTCGTTTTACACGAAATTATTCTTGGTACGGTCCATGAACTACTTTTTTTTTCCAATTTCAGCTTATGTAAGGATTTTCTTTTAATATTTTGGTCAAAATTATGAAACTGAATCCTTGTCTAGTGTAATATAATAATAATTAAGACTATTCTAATTAAAGCGCATGTAAAATACCATAACAAGATGAAAAGCTATATTTTTTTTCACAGATTTGAGAAAGCTTCCAGCTAGATTCCAATATTTTAAATCAGATCTTCGAAACCCCGCTTCTTTCCATGAAAGATGTTCAGAATTGGAAAAAAGTTAGATAAGAGTTAGAGCGACAAATAATTCAAGACGCTAACAGTGTGAACACGTGGCGCCTTGCCTTGTGAGTTTAGTGGCGTCAGGTGCCATAGCAGTCCTTCTTTAAAAGTAAACATTGAAGTACTAAAAAAGCTATTTGCGTTTATCTACGCGAATAAACGTCGGAGGCACATAGGTTATTGGGGATACTTATGAAGATAAAGAGGATGGGCATATCGCCAAATATCGGAACTACATTCGGATAGAAAGTGTGAAGGTTTACTTTTCCAAACAACAGTTTAAAAAAGAAAAGAATTTCGGTTTCTTTGTCTTGTTTAGTTACATCATTAAAAATGTTAAAAAGCTCGACAACTTGAGTGATTGAAGATTTTGTTTATCAGATCGAAAATATGTAAAAAGAAAGAGTTTGTTTTAATATACTGCGAGTTCTCCGAAAATTAAAACTTTAAATGAAAAAAATCTTGTAATTCTAGCATTTTATTTAAGCATAAAGAAGATTTATAAGTTATGACCAATAGCAGCGAGGGTTTGTAAAGAGAACTTAAATGAACTTAAACAAGGACCGAAACTTATAGGTTGATAGATAATTGTATTTTATGGGACAGTAGCGGTGGTTTAGGGTTCGTAAAGGACACTTATAGAAACTAAAACAAGGGTCGACATTTTTATGCTGACGGATATTTGCATCTTATGACTATAACAAATGAAATCAAAATAAATTATACCCATAAAAATTTTTTGTTTTGTTTCATAAAAGTACAAAATAAAAGTGCCATTTTGCGTTAATGTCTTTTAAGGGTGCTAACTTAAATTGGTATCATCGCCATTTTGAATGGAACAATACATCCGGTAAATGAATTGCTGTTTGGTGTGTTTGACGTGAAAAGAATCATAGGATAATTTAGTATAACTCGCGGCTTGTGTAAAATCCCGTTTAGGTGACAAGAATTGAACATAACTCTTAGACACATTTTTATGAGTGTTTCTATAATAATGGTTTACGTCAGTCCACCCATTATCATCTAAAGCCTTAACAGATTATAGTTAATACATTAACACGAAGTTAAACCCATAATTATAATAAAGAACAATTGAAAATTTAATAAAATGACCGCAAATATGATATTTTATTGAGCTAAAGAAAGCATTCACCAGATGCGTTGTACCATGCACAGTTGCAACATATGTGCTTTATGAATACATTTAAATTTCAGTATTAAATTTAAAAAAAAAAATGGGCATTGTCTTCGATTGTTGGATCACTTTGTATTCTTAATACTTACGCAAGTTTAAATTATTATATTGGTACCAAAGAACTGCAATAGCATTAACATCCTTGAAAGTGAAATGATTTTAAGCAATGCATTCTTGAGATGCCTAAGATTTTTTTACTGTAGAAACAAAATTTATTCAAAGCCAAAATTTGGAAATTTGATAGAGAATCGTTCAAGTTTTATGTTTTTAAGCTTGCAAACATATAGCTTTTAGAGCATCGAATCTAAGGATGCTATTTTTCTGCGTTTTGTGGGAAGTTTTCTTCTAATAATAGCTAAGTGTATGTTTAATCGTACGATTCTTCGTTTATTAAACTTTATTTAAAGTTAATTTCTACACCAATATGTAGTGCAAACTTCATTTTTTATGATTTTGAAAACAGTTCTTAATTATATGTTAAATTAAATTTGTTTATAAATTTTTCCATAAAAATGTTTCCTTTAGTCTATTTACAAAGTAAAAATACTTTTAAAAGCAGAATTTCATTTCCAACATTTTTAATTCAGCCATTTCTTTAATCTAAAAATACAAACGCAAAAACTCATTTTAATCACACTTTTGATTTCAAGTGTTTTTATTAGTCACCATCAAACAAAATGTTTCCGTCAATTCTGATATAAAATTGTAAATATCAGCAATTTTTCATTTTTATCGTCATTTACACCAAAGATTAAAATAAAATGAAAAAAAAAGTAGTCATTAAAATATGACAGGTCAGAAATTACCAATACCTGGCTTGATCCCATATTTATACAGTTTACTTCTCCTGCTGTACTAAATTACGATTTTTCTATATTTAATCAAACTAAAATAAAAACATGCACTTTAGACAAAGTTTATCCACTTATCACCATTACTTTTTCGGAAATATATCCAAACGGAGACATCAAACTTCTTTTTCATAAGCAAATTGTGAATTTTGGACACTCCATAAAATTTAACACGTCATCATAATGAATATTAATGGTTTCTGACTGTTAAGAGTGATGAGGAAAGGTTTACTTGTGTTGGCGGGAAACTATCTGTAATATTTTTCTTCGTTGTCGGGGTGGTTTTTAAAATGTTCGTTTGCATTTATTAATATAAAATATCCGCACGGGAGAGAAACATGGCTATAAATATTTTGTTGCCATCAAAATTGCAATGTTATAAAATAAAATTTCAAAAGTGATAAATCTTCAATTATGTTAGAGAACACGTGTCTTGATGTTTGAATCTTGTCATTGAAAAGAATTGTTTTCTGTTTATAAAGTAGGATATTTTTATATTCATTTTATTTGTTTCAAGACTACAAATATATTACTAGTAGTGAGAAATATAAGAAAAATTTCCTTGTAAAGAATTATTATAGGATTACTGAACAATCTTTGTAAAAAAATAATACAAAGATATGTTTTGTGAAAGACATATTATTAAATTATAATGTATGTTTTCTGTAATGAATAATCCTAGAATTATGGACTTTGACTATTTGTAAGGTATTATTATAGAAAACAGTAAAACGGTTAGAGATGAGATGGGTTCAAGCCAAGCCCAAAAGTCCGGACTCGGCCTCGCCGTGGGCTCAGGACCGTTTTCTGAAAAAAAGTGTTCAGTCTTGGTTGGGATCAGACTCTTTATAAAATTTTTATATACTTCTTTACAGCTTTTAAAATACGTTTTAAATGTTTGTAATGTTTGTAAATGTAAACTTTATTTATTGCGATAAAAAGCTTTTTAATTACTATTTATTCTTTGTTTAGGCTGCAAAGACTGAATAGCGAGAAGCAAAATGTGGTTTTTATCTGACGTATATCTCAGGCGGACTCGAGTTCTTAGTAATCCTATGCATTTTGGGCTTGGATCAAAACTCTTCGGACTCCGGCCGGCACGGCCCTCTAAAAGTGAGCCCGAACTCATCTCTAAAAACGGTACTACTTTGGCACTCCTAAACTGCATTTATAAAATATAACATATATATTAAATTTTATTTATTAACTTTTTCAAATTAATTTTCTGAAACATCAGATACCTAAGATACTTTTTAGATAATTACAACTTATCTGTAGTTTTAATTTGATGATTAATTGCTTTGTTAATTAATCACTCGATTTACTTATTTTTCTCATACTTCTTAAGCTCATGTATTAGTTTTAAATATTCACATAATTGAACATAATAGAAATTCAAATTTGATCTAGAGAACAGGAGAATAGTGTCCTGTAAAGTTTAAAGTAAGTATTGAAAGTAAAATGCGACAAAAACTAAATCAAAATGGAAAAGAATTAGTAGAAAGTTCACTACAATAAATAATTAGTAGCAAAGTTATCTGTTAGAATGCTTATTTATGTTTTTAAGTACCAATCCAATTGAAACATGTGATATACAAGTTGATTTTGCCATTAATGCATAGTTCGGATAACAATCGAGAATAAATTATTTAACTTCCAAAACACACATTAATATCGTAACTTGACAGTTCCTGAGATCCTAAGTCCCAAAAAATTTTGCTGTTGTAAGGCTGTTAAAATGACGAGAAAAGTTTAAAAATAATATGAAAAGTGAAATGTGATAAAAACTAAAACTAAAAAAAAAAATCAGAACGGAAAAGAATTAGTAACAGAGTTCACTACATTAAGGAATGAGTAGCAAAGTTATGTGCTAATAATGCTAATTTATGTTTTTAATTACCAACTGAAATAGGAGATATAGGGGAGTGTCGGGTACCCCCGCCCACTGTCAATTTCATATGTATAGAATATTTTTTCAAGACAATAGGCCATCGGACATTAATTAGTATATTAAAAAAAGATTATTTTCAAAGTTTCAAGTATTTATGCAGCTGGTAACATGATAAACAATAGTTTTGAAAATATGTTGAATACAGTAGTCAAATTTTTTAAATTTCTATTTTTTTAAGTTAAACTATTCTCTTTTTGGTTTATTCTTTTTGAATTATTTAATTAGATGCTAAAACAATAGAAACATACAAAAATATTGATTATTACTCAATATTATTCAGAAATATAAGCAATACTCTTTAAGTGGGCGGGGCTACCCGACTCTCCCCTACTACTTGATTTTGTTATTAATGCTTAATTCTGATAACAATCGAAAATACATTCTTTAACTTCCAAAAACACATTGATATCGTAACTTAAGAGTTTTTATTGAAATAAATTCCTTAAATTGTGCTGATTTCCCCCCTTAATGAATATAGATTTAAAATTTGAAGCAAATAAACTATCCACTATATTTTATTTTATTTTTTCGCCATAAGTCTTATTTTCTTGTGAAATACTTTCATTGATTTCTTCTTAATAATTGGCTATGTTTCTCTTCGATATCTCTATAAATGTTATCGATCATTGATCAACAGAGTTTGTTAGTGCTAACGATCCATCCAATTTTAGAAAAGGAGTCTTTTTGACAATTTTTCAGCTCCCTAATTCTTACACTTTCTGTTAAATAAACTTTTACTATGGAAACCTAGGAAATGTTAGATAACCGTAAAACTTCAAGCTGACTATAGCAATCCAATAATTATTGAAACTGGAGATGAATCGGGAGAAAAACGAAACCATTGCTCCGGAAAGACTCCCACAGGAGCGAATGGTATCCCGATTATATCCAATGGACCACGATGACAATCAAAGCTAGCAATGATTAAAAGCGAGTGGTCACTGATTATGATTGCATTGTTCTTTCCGTAACGGAAATGACCAATAGGAAATAACGAGATGAGAATATTGGATTTCGATAGAAGCATTGATTTATTTCTCTTTAAAGGCCAATTAGTTTTCGACAAAGTAGAATAATATCGAAAAAATATCGATATAAATTTAATATGTTTTCATTTATCATTTAACTATGTAGTTTTGACTCATTGTTTAATACTTTACTGTCGGTACAGAAAAAAATATTAAAATTAAATGAATAATAATAAAGAATACAGGCATATGCGTGTGATGTCTATTAAACTACTTCTTATGTTATAGGCTTGTATTGCGTAGCGAAAAATAATCTTAATGCATACAGAAAATTTTCTCAACATGGTAATTTTAATTATAATAAACATGCTAGGTGCCATTGTATAGAAATAGAATTTATATTAATTTTTTTTCAATATTGTGTATAGGTATTTTTAAAAACGCGAATAGTGTGATTATTCAGAATGGGTAAAATGTTTTTTTAAAGAAAATTGAAGTAGTCGTTGCTTATTTTCGTCATACTAGAACTGCACAAAGGGTTATTGACGACAGTCTGAGAAAAATTCCTGAGGATGATCCGAAGACATGCTATCACAATTTTGATCCTCTGCAAACGGAATGCCTTCTCCTCTTTGGTAGCCCAACGACCTGCAGGCGAAGTCGAGCACTTTACGTTAGCACAGTTTAATGAGGACCGATACCGCACACCTCCAGTCCCTTCGTTTCCGAATCAAAGTGGTCACTCATCCATACACTGACCGCAGCCAGTGATGCTTGATTTCGGTATTCTACTGGGAACTGTGAAAAAAATTGTAACTTTTGCTCAACATGTTTCGTTAATTTGCATTATGAATAATGTAACTTTTATATGAACTTAAGAATCATTGGTTTAGGGTTTCTTTTCCGCCAAAATCATCCGACATTGCAAGTCAGCCCCTTACCATGATTTCTGAGAATCTATTCATATTTTGAAAAATTCTAATTATTTAGTTGAGGACCTCTCTAAACCCCATTCCTTCCCAATATTTGGAGATCCATTTTATTTTAATTTCTTCATTTTAATACTTACAGTTCTCACCCCATTCCTACCCCAGCTGTTACTTATATCCCTGTTTTTGTTCGATTTTCATTTTCAAACTTGTTTCCCATCCTCTAATGGATAATTCAGATTTTTCCTAGGATCAACCTGTTCGTAATTTTTCTACTGGTCCATTTTATTCTTCTCTCATTTCTCTCATTTTGTGTTTTACCATATATATATATATACATATATATATATAAATTGTTAAATATTATTAGAGAAGCTTTAAAATACAAAACGCTTTTTCCCCTTTTATAAAATTTTTCTGGTATCCCCCGTACATGCCCCCCCATCGGGTTGAAACCGAATTATCTTAGCCATTTAGAGCTAAAATCTGAAACCTAAATAAGTTCAGAGCATGTATTGTTTTTTTTTCTCAAATATTATAAATAATTATATTATAAAATTAATTAAAATTAAAAGTATTTTTTTAAAATTTAACATTAAAATTTTGTGTAGTAATAACTGGTGTATTCTTTCAAGAAGATACATTTATCCAAACCTGATGAAATTTACACTTTAAATTGTTAAATCAATTATAGATATATTTTTATATTATATCAATTATAGATATATAATTATAGATATATAGATATATTTTTAATTAAGTGGTCTCACTTAAAATTTAAAATAGAAATCATCAGATTTAGATGTTTGGTACATTTCAATTAGCATAATTTCAACTGAGAAGTTATGCTAAATGAAACCTATCGACTTAAATGCTTAGTGGCATGTGTTTTTACTATGAACAATTGTATTATTATTATTGATTTTAAACAATGAATTCTTGTTTTAAAACAGAAGTTATTAAACATATAAAAATTTCTTTTTCATCTTTATATTGATAGGAAGCATAAACGATATTTTCAATTAAATCGTTTCCTTTATGTTAATATGAATTCAATTTAAAAATAACTGTATCAAATTATTGTAATAAAAACAATATGTTTTTTTTTATTTTATTTAAAAAACAAAATGAATCATTGCTTGTAATAGAAAACTATTAATTTGCTCAATATACCTTAAAAATATTTTTTAAATTAAAAAAATAAATCCTTTGGGGAAAAAAATAATTTTCATTTTCTTTTCATTTAAAAATTATCTCTTTCTGATAAAAATGCTGCTTAAAAGTAATACAAATGTTTTTCCTTTTAAAATTTTATAAATGAGTTTCAATATTTGAATAAAAATGAAAAGTAAACGAGCAATTCTTTGTAACATTTCTAGCGTAAATAGCATTTTAAAAAAATCCATCTACCATAAATTGGAAAATCAGAGATGGCAATACAAAATTCAAAATGGTGTTTAAATAGAAAATTAAAAATGTGCTTTTTTAATTTCTTCGTACGTGAATTACAAATACAGTTGATTCTCAGTTACTGAAAATTGAAAAAGGGGAGAAAATGTCATAAAAAATACAATTGAGGAATTAAGACAAATAGACATTGTTTAAATCATTTTTTTTTCTTTTTTAAAGTTTATGAAATAGTATTTTTTATGAAAAAAAAAACGATAAGAATGTTCATTCAGAAAATTATTAAAATGGTTTATAATTTGAAGAGCTATTGAAAAACGCGATAAGCGTAAGATAAATTTTTATTTTCAACCAATGAAGCGACGGTATAAATAATTCACAAAAGAAGAGGACGAAAAAAACCATTCACAAAGTTAAAAGTAATTAAAATTTTTCTGAACAAAATGAAAGAAAATTTTTACAGATCCCAATTTAAATGTCAATAAGATTTTATTTTTGAAATTTTGTTTTATTTTGCTTCTTTAGTTTTTTTTAAACTTTCTTCTTTTCGAAAATCAATCTTTTCCTTCCAACGGGCATGAATATGCAATTGTAGATAGAGACAGCTGCACATGTGTTTCTGTTTCTGAACAAAAAACTCAAATATTTTTTTTTTCTTTCCAATAGCAGAGATATACTTTTTCAGCACTTTTTTCGGTGACACGCATCTCTATTCCTTTTTTACCTTATTATTTATTTAATTTTTTTAAAAAATATTTCTTTCTTTCCGATCTATAATTTCCAAACCCACTTTGTTTTAACTAAGATCGATTGATTCATTTGTGATTGATTGCATAAGCATGAACAAACTAAAAAAGTTTCCAATAAGGATAAAATGCAAAAAGTCAGTTTCGTTTTTTTCGTTTATTCACCACAAAAGTCTCATTTCCTCCTCTTTAGTTTTCTGATCTTAATGAGGGTAAATTTTTAATTTAGATACGCCCCGGAGGGGTGGAGTTCTTCTTTACCCTCGGAAACCTCTTCAGTAGTTTGGAATCTACTAAGAGTTGAATTTCTAAAAGTTAAAACCATTTTTTACATTTTATTTATTTTTACTATTTCTGAATCTTTAACGATTGAACTAAGAACCAAGTTTTTAAAATTAGTTTCTGCTTTGTCAAAGAAAGAAATATTATTTAAAAATATTTTATCTTTACATTTTACTTTATGGGATAAAATTATATTTATAAAAAAATAGACAAAATTAGGTAGAATCAATATTGACAGGTATAGACTAAACTTGTTAATTAATGTCGAAATTTTTGCTTCAAACTTTTTGTTAGCGTATTCTTATTATTTTTTACACGCAGTGCAGTTTAACGCAAATAAATTATTTCACAATCTGTAAATGTTTTCAAAAGCATAAAATTGCTTTAAATATTTTAATGTAAATCCAAATAATAAATTGTCAATAAGTTAACAAGTTGTTCGAGAATTTAAAATTTATTATAGATTAAGCACAATGTCATATCTAAAATATGCAAATTTAACATTTCAAAAAAAAAATACATTTCACTAAAATATATTTGTATTGAAAAGCTGAAATATATTAATCTAAAATGTATTTAAAAAAATTTTTTTTTTTGAAAAAACTTTTTTTTATAACTCAAATAATATTTTTTTTTTTTTAATTTTGGGATTGAAATTCTAATTATAAATTGTCAATAACTTAACAAGAAGTTTGATAATTAGAAATTTACTAGAGATTAAACGCAATTGTTAATGCAAAATATGCAAACTTAAACTATAAATTACATTTTCATAAGAAGAATATGTAAAATACATTATAATGAAATATATTTTCATTGTAAAATTGAGGTATAGTAGTCTAAAATGCTTTTTTAAAAAAAAAGAAAATGCGTTTAATTCAAACACAATTTTTTAATCCTTGAATGTAAAACCTAATTACAAATTGTTAATAAGTTAAGAGGGAGTTGAATAAATAGAAATTAACTAGAGATTAAATGCAATGGTATACCTAGAATATAAAAACCTTAACTAGAAATAAAATACATTTTTATATGAGAAATACAAAATACATTTCCCCTAAAATTCATTTTTATTGGAGAAATATTTTAATCTAAAATGCATTTTTATTGAAAAAAATGCGATTAACTCAAACATATTTTTCTTTCCTTGAAACAACAATAAATTTATTTTTAGAAGGTAAAAGTAAAATGAAATATGAGTTAGAAAAAATTGAAATTTTAAAACTCCAAAGTAGACTGATAGCTATTTTATTCAAGTAAAATATAAAAACTATTTCAGGTACATATTTTCAGGTATTTTTCTAAACTAATAAATCTTTCGTAATTATTCAAATCTTTGACGCAGATAGGGCTCCGGAGTCCCTTTTAAATATTTTTCAACTTTATAATCACAAGCATAAATAAATTTTAGTACTTTTAATTGCAAAAAACTGTCGAATAGTTTATAAAAAAATTTATATGGAAGTTATATTTGCACTAAAGTATAAAATGCAAAAAAAATGATTTGAAATCTGTTTATTTAAATTTAAATTTTTAACAACAATTAATTTTGTAAATTAAAGAAAATTCAGGGATGAATTTTTCTGTTTCTTTTGAATCTAAATAAGATAAAGAGCAAATCAGTGCATTTTTTAAAAAAAAAAAAATATATTCTTTAATATAATGTAAAAAAATATATAATGTGCCGAGTTTGCAAGATTTTACATTTAAATAAAAAAAAAAAAAGACACCAGTGTTTCATGCTGTATTTCATAGCTATAAATTATTAAAATGCTAAATATAATATTTTTCACTTGTTTTAATTACAAATAATACAACAATAAACGTATGAAAAGATGAATTTTACATTTACGAATTACACATTTTACGAATCTGTTTTTTTTTTTTTTTAAATTTGAAGTATTTAATTCATTTAATAAGTATTTAATTTAAATATTTTTATTAGTTTCATTCATTAATAAATTTAAATGATAACCTTTAATTTAAATAGTGAAAGAAATACTTATTATATTATAAAAAAAATTCGATTATACTAGTGAATTTTCTATTTAGTAAACTAGCTTATTATTCTACAATAAAAAGAAATTTCACGGTAATATTTATATCGATCAGAATAAAATTATGTCATAATTTATGTCTGCAAAAAAGAATCTTCTAATAAAAGGCTGTAAAAAAAATTTCAAAATCAATATCAACAATAAAGCCTACTTTATAAGGAAGCCTAATACCCTCAAATTGATTAAATTTGAAATTTCCTCAATAGAAGTACAATCAATGTTTACATGTGCTTTTGAGAGAAGAAGCCTGTAACCTAAGCAACAGAAACATCATAACAGTAAAAAAAAATAAAAGCATTTTTTTACGTTGTTAGCTCATTAATACAAATTAAAAGCTATTAGATCAAACATGTTTTCAAAAAAATGTATCAATTTACCTTTTTTTAATAAATAATATTACATATACATAACAGAAAATTAGAAAATAAAATTAATCGATTACTGTAGTTAAAGAAACAAATTATATTTTTTAATTAAAATAAAGTTTTTTCTGAAGATAAAATTTAATTTTATTGCATTATTAATATATTAATCTAATTAATATATTAATAATCCAATTAATTATATAATTATATAAATTATAAAGATATAAGTAATATATTTATTTTTGAGGTTAATTCTGATTTAAAGTTCGTGTACATTATTAATATTATCATTAATATGTGCAATCGAGATAATATATGCAATCGAACCAGAATCATTAGCGTATCGAATTTTGTTGGTAATGTCAATATCATTTCAATATCACTGTCATTCATTAAAGTTATTATCATTCATAAATGTATGTTTATTCATAAATACTATTTTGATTGCTATCATTATCATTTATAAATAACATCTTTATTATCACTAACATTAAAAAATATCATTATCATTAACTTTATGTTTCTTAAAAAATGTTATTATCGTTACTACCATTGTATTCCATAAATGCTGCTTTCATTTAAAAACTTCTTACGTTGCTTTCTCACGCTACGCTTATTACGCTTATTACGCTTATTATATTATTATTATAATTATCATTAATATAAATAATCGAGGATTGAACCTGAATTTGTGTTTCAGTTTTTGGTCGTAATGTCAATATGATTTTAGTATTGCTTTCATTAATAAAAATTATTGTCATTCATAAATGTAAGTTTATTCATAAATACCATTTTGATTACTATCGTTGTTATTTATAAATGTCAATTTACTGTCATTCTCATGAATAAGAGTCACTATCATTACTTTTATTTTCTTTATTTACAAACGCCACTACCATTACTAACATTGTCATCAATAAATGCTGTTTTCATTTATAAACATCATTATCGTCCGCATAGTACATTGTCATTTAAATGGTCAATGCTTATACAATATATTTTTGCTCAAAAAACTCGAATTTGTTAACAAAAAAATCATAGTAAACGTAATTATTTTTCTAATAAAACATGACACGCATTATTTTCTTATATAATTATAATTGAAATGTACACTTGGGTAAAAGATTGATAGAATTTGCAATTTTTTCTAAGACTTTAGCATTAAGTAAACTTCGATTTATACGATATTTTTTCCTACTAAACTAAAAGTTTTAAAGAATAACTACTGATTCAGCGAAACTTCTTGATGAATGATAAGCTTAGTATACAAGAAACTAAAAACGCTCGCAATGGTCGAACGTGATCTCTACAAGAGGGTTGATAATTCTTTTCTTTTTCTTCTTATAAAAAGAAAAAAAAAACGGTTGATGGCATTTCGACCAGCTCAATGTGAAAGGAGAATATGTTTTTAACAGCTTTTTTCAATGAAAAGGAAGTATTCCTGCAATAAACCAAAGAATTTCATGTTAGCATAAAAAAACGAACGGGAAAAAATAAAAAGACGTCAAGGGGGAAAAGAAGATAATATCATAAATGCTTAGGCTGCTTCTTCACATAATTTTATCATCAAAAAATTCTTGAATTCGCATTACGTATATAAATAAAGCACCGACTATAGTAACCCCTGGTAATAATTGCCGTTGGGACATTATAGGGGGAAGCACGTTTTTCGAGTATGCGGATTTCTGTAATTACATGGAAAAGTTAAGTATTTATGCAATTAATCTACCCTGAATCGCGTTAGCACATTAGAAATGCTTTTTTAGAGCTATCAAGCACTAGGAATATAGTATAATTTGTAGTGACGCAATATTAATCATGAAAGGGAGCATAATTAATTAAATAGGTTTAGGATAATTAAAAAGAAGTTAACTTTTAGAAAAAGAACAAAAAAATAGACAAAGGAATTTGCCACTAAAATTCAAATCAGATGAGAAAACTCATTTGAAAAATTTTAAACGTTTTGATTGTTCTTTGAAATAGATTTAACTGATTTCGGTTGTCATTTTATACATTACAAAATTTATTTTCCTAAAAAAATTTTTTAAAAAAAATTTTAGATTAATAATAAACTTAAAATTGATTTGCCAAACTTAATGAGCAGTATTGAAATCATAAAAGGACTAGTTCCTAAAATATGCATAAAAATGAGATAATTAACCAATTTATCAAAAAATATTATTTGTATATGAAATAAACACACCGCATAAATAATCAAAGATAAATTGCTCATCATAGTATTGATATGAATTGAAATCTTAAACTTGAGCTATATTTTAATAAATTAATATATTTATTTGCCCGTGAAAGCAATGAAACAGTATAATTAGAATGGAAACAAGAACTATTTATGTATGTATAATAAAAAAAATAGAGAAAATTGATTAAAAAGTTACGTCACGTTGTGACAAGTGGCGTTAACTTTTAATATCACATTCTAATAGACGTACTTTTAAATAGCGTTAATTGAATTTATTTATATTAATTGAATTCATTTGAAAAAATATATTTATAAATTTGCCTGTGAAAGTAATAAAACAGAATGACCTCGGAAAAAAAAAACGATCTATTTAAGCGCGTGTAATAATACAATGCTGAAAACTGTATATAATTTAATATCACATAGTAACAAGTGAAATCAAAATACTTTACATTGTAACAGGCATACTTTTGAATAGCGTTATCTGATTTAATTGGTTAGAGTCGTTCACACTTTTGAATTTGATTTTTTCAACGTGTCTTTAATTTTATAATGACTATTGGCTTAAAAAATGCAAGGCCAAAGATGTTTACAATCAATGCTATTTATAAACAATTTGTCTTTAAAAATAAAACAAATTTGCTTATGAGATGAATAAATGAGTGTAGTACATAATAAAACAAGATTTATTTAAATTTGCATAGAAAGGAAATAAAAGTATGTTAACTCAGTAGCATTTAATTTTTACTTTTCTTTTCAAATCGGCCTATAGTAGGAATAGTACTAGTTGACTTCATGCGTTAGCAATGCTTGTCAATAAGTCTTTGAAACTAAAATAACTTTTTTTATAAACACGTAAGGTCAAAGTTAATTATATACCATAATTCAGATTTATCTTGACCGAAGCGACGAATAAACTATTGATAGGGCGTCGATAAAGATCGAAACTGAGAAACCAGATTCTCATTTCTTCAATATACTTTGCCACTTGTCTGATAAGGGTTGTTAATAGCTTATGGATCATAAATCCTCGCTAAGCGTTTTTGCCATTAGTTTGAAAGAGTTAATGACAAGCTGGAAAATCATTAGCAAAATTTCACTCTTCGTTAGCTTTGCATAATTGCCTAAGTCATCAACATAGGGATGATCTATAAAGAGTACGCTACCATTTGTTCGTCAGTTTTGGGCCTGATTTAAAGATAAAATGTGTATACGTTCTTTCTTTTCTTGTAAAGAAAGGTGAGATCTTTATTTACTTGACTTAGAAGAATTTGTTTTAATTTTAAGTCAATATTTTACTCAAATGATTTAAGAACAGGTGTTGAAGTCTTTAATAATAACCATAACAATAAGATCATTCAATTTTAATATTAGGTTCAGCTGAACTTTATGCAAAATAACCTATAAAAGTATATTAAAATAATCTTTTAAGATTTACTCAAAATTTTCTTGAAAACAATGCGCAATACAAAACGTCTCTTAGTATCAACGGTTTATTATTTTGTCTAAAACAATAATTTTGCAGATAGAAAAATTTACTTTACACACTTTAGAATACTAATTTTTCATAAAGTGATAGGTGATGATAGATATATGGAATAAATAGGTAGAAGCATTTGTTGAATATGAAGGTTGTTGTTGTCGTAAACCATTAAGGCACTATGATATTTTCCAGTGGCGCCATTATGGTCAATAATTCGATTTCTGCCACTCTCATACGTCTCACTCGTTTATAGATCAGACCTATTCAACATCCATTCATTCATTTCTCAGATCGTAATTTTGATTTTAACCAGAGAACGATCAATCTTCAATCCAGTACCTCCAGAGGTATAATTTATTATGGGAACGTGGAGGACCTCTGGCCGGTGGGATTCGAACTCCCGTTCTCACGAACGGGAGTCCAGCGCCCTGCCAACCAGGCTAACCCAGCCGAAATATGAAGGTAAAAAGATAGATTGAATATGAATTATATGTAGAATGATAGATGTAGCTATAATTATGTTGGAACTAATTTTCTTTATTTTTTACAGAAAAACTTTATATCCTAAATATAGGAGTTTGGTCGCTAGAGGTTTGTAAAAAAAAATTTTCATGTTGAATCGTCATCCATTCTAAATATACGTTTGCTCAGTTTATCCGGTTTATTTTTTTGAACATTTTAATATTTGGCTCTCTATCGATTTTATATATCACAGAGTTATATTTTCTTCTCCAAATATTGTTGATTTCTATCCCACCATGAATGGCTCGCAAAACTTTTCACTCAAAAATGGCTATTTTATTTTCTCCAGCTTTGGTGAGGTTTCTAAGCCATAGGCAAATATTGGTCTAATTAATGTTTTATATGTCAAATGTAGTTTTTCTTGATAGTAGTGAAGAGGTAATAGTTTTTAGTAATAATAGATACTTGATAGTAGTAATTAAATGCTATTATACAGTTAATATAATACCGAATAATAGCACAGATAATATTTTACTAGAATTTTTTTTTACACATAGAATTTAAGTAAAACTATGTATTTCTGAAAATAATGACGTATTGAATTAATTGGTTTCTGTAAATCAGGGTTTTATCATTATTTAATCTGTACATTTTAGTAAAAAATATTTTCGAATCGGCGTATTGATGAGTTTTGTAAAAAATTCTCTTTAGTTGGATGCAAAACCGCAACCCTGAGATTCCAATCAACCAGAGGCAATTCAAAACTTATTTGCAAGCAAACATTAAATTTTTGAACTTTTACGAAAATTCAAGAACCTATGATCATTTACGCATACTATTTATGAGAAATGACTTAAGAAAAGGTGAATGAGTAATTTTGCGTGGAAAAATAGTATGTTGACTTTTAAAAGATTTTAAACATGCTGAAATTCAAAACTTTTCATTGGAGAGACTGAACTGGTATTTTAATGAAGTAATATTAATTAAGTATTAATAATTAATTAACTAAGTATTCAGTGATTTACTGTTATGATGTATTATTCTGTTTTTGTCTAAACATTCACACGAAATTCTTACGCTAAGTAATCTGGGGGGTTATAATGATTTGTCACTTGAATTAGCAGGGAATCTTCGGTTTAAATTTAAAAGATAAATGCATGGCCAGGTATCTATTTCTCCCTCATATCTATATATTTAAAAAACCTTGATAGCGATGCATTATAATTTTGAATCTTATCAAACGATGGGTTCAGCGCCTGAGCTGGTACCCCTCTGTTTAAACTTCCGCACTGCATCTATGAAAAAGACTTCCAGCCAACATAAATTTACTACGCAACTTTTAGAATTCTCATGAGAGCTCTTTAGTTGAATTCACAACTACAAACCTCAGATTTCATTCTACCATCTACAATTTAAAATTACTTGCAAGTAAATATTAAAGTTGTTCTAAACTTTAATATTTTAAACTTTACGAAAAGTCAAAAACATAAGACCATTTACTTACATTATCAAGGAGAAATGGCTTAAAAAGAAAAGGTGAAAAACAGCAAAACTTAATGATGAGTAATTTTGCGCGGAAAAAAATAAAGTATGCTAACTTTTAAAAGATTTTAAATATGCTGAAATTCAAAACTTTTCATCGGAGAGACTTAACGGGTATCTTGCTTTGCTTCAGTGATTTACCCAAAACTGTTAAGATATATTACTCTGTTTTTGCGGAAACATTCACACGGAATACTTACGCTAAGTACTCTAGGGGGTCATAATGATTTGTCGCTAGAGTTAGCAGAGAATCTTCGGTTTCACGAAGAATTTTAAGGTGGGAGAAAATTTAGTCATATGACAGAGTTTCGATGAATCCGCCGGGAGCAATTAATGTCCTGATTAATTAAGTCATAGCTGTTCTCAAGGATTAATGAACTTGCATTAAGGCAATTCTTAGAGGGTATTCGGTTTTGATTACAATTTTCGCTGAAACTTGTTTAGAAGAATTTATCTTCAGACTTAAATATGCAAATACATATTCAAAGTTTATTATTTTGGAATAGTTTAAAAGTCTGACATGCATTAATAAGAAATTAAATACGATCTAAAAGTGTAACTTTAATGTATTTTGAAAGAGAAAAGCAAAATGTTTCTCTTAAACAATTTTTATTTCATTAAATGTAAAATGTAAACTAAATTGATTTGTTAAATTGATATTAAAAACATCTGTTTTTGCCTGAGATTTTATAAAAACTAATAAAAAAAACAGTGACTAAAATGAAGTTATTTTAGAAGTGCTTTGTTTTGCTGTTTACATCATAAAAGAAGGAATTATAAAGATAATAAAATATTTCCAAAACACTAAAGTGTGAAAAAAATGCTGTCTAGTCAAAAAAAATTTTTCGAGCTATAATTAGCTATATTTGAAAATAGCGATAAATTGCTGTGGTCAATTCGTAACAAAGTATGTAAGGTAATTTTTAGTCTCAATAAAATTCGCATGATAGATTTTTAAGGAGTTAATCTGACTGAATCAGCCGATTATTATTATTTTATTCACGGAATTGTGTAATGAAATAGCTTGCTTTATTATTATTATTTTTTTTTTTTCGTTTTAGTCTTTTTTTTGTTGTTTTTTTTTAAAGAGAAAAAATCTGACTTTTATAGTGCTAAATTTATCTTTATACTCCAACATATTTTAGCAAAAGCATGGAATAAAAGAGTTTAGAGAATTAGGTTTATGGATTTTTTTTTAAATTCTTTATTCTTATATCACTTATTACTTATCTTCAATTACTTATATACAAATAATAAAATAAAATTTTTTTATTCAAATATTATAAAATATTATATTAATATGAAGTATGATAAAAACATATATAAAATGAATATTATATTAATAATGTACTTATTTCCAAAAGCCCAAAATGTAAGCTTAGTTTGTTTTAAATTTAGCTTTCATTTAAATTGGACGTGCATTTACATGTATATAGCCAATTAAAAATTATTTTTGCTGTCTAAACACTTGTATGGAAATTAAAAATAATAATGAACCATTGTAAAACTTCAAATAAAAAAGAAATTCTAAATATTTTCTTTTTATTATTATGAATAATTTTAATGTATCAAACACATATTTTTAAATATCCTGGTTTCAACATCTAGTTGATAATAATTCGTGATGCACAATTTTTCCAAATAACAATAATCCAATTCAAAACGCAGTCATAAATTGCTAAGTAAATACTTAAAAATAGTCTGATTATATTTATTAAAATAAACATAAAATATTTCAAACCATATTATTCACATTCATTACACCTAACCTTTTTATCATCTTTGCAATAAAGATAATTGAACTATAATTGCATTAAACGAAATTAAAAATCCACTTTATTCCAGTATTTTTCAGATTTGTACACATTGTTTGTAAACAAACAAATTCATAAATTAGAATTAGAAACTAAAATTGTATTTATTTAGGCTTTGGAGTGTAAAGAAAATGCAGAATGAGTCTGCGCAATTAGATTTCTGGTTCTTTCGTCTTTGAAAACAATTTTCTATTTAATGAAAACAATAGAAAACATGGTTTGTTGAATAAATAATAATTCTGAGAAACATTTGGGAAAAACACTCTACAAACAAAAGAGCAGAACAAAAGTTTTATATTAAAATACTACTTTGATTGTTGCAACCATTATAATGTAAAGATGATATGTATCTTTTATATGAATGCAAAATATTTTAATCGGTTGACTTTGTATTTCTATATTAGATAAAAAGTTATTTTCAACAATATGGGTTATATGCAGTTATAATATGTTTTCGCGTTTAACGCAATGATAAGGTAGACTCTCGGAGGACTCAAAATTTAGAAAACAAAGCACTAGCATTTGAAGAAGATATTTTAAACAAAGGATAAAAAATATTGAAATTTTACCTCATTGTGGAATGGGAAGTTTAAAACGACAACTTTTATTAGTATTCTTTAATTTTTATAATTTATTCCGTCTGAAAAGTTGGAACGGATATCAATAATATTAAATATAATATTGATTAACACTTAAAAAAGTAAACTGTTCGAAAATGCTTTATTTATTATTTTTTTTTTCAACAATATTTATCTTGCAAAGAGGCAACAGCCTTAACTCTTTGTCAAATTGAACTAAATTATCATCTTAAGCTTTTTCCAAAAATATTTTTCATATGTAGTCTGCTAATTATGTTTTGCCATTAATGCAAGGAAAAAGGAGATTCTCGAAGGACTGTAAGTTGAGAAAACAAAACACTAGCTTTTGAAGACGTTAAGTCAAAACAATTTAACATTTACCCCATTGCAAAAGGGAAGGTTATACAATAAGCATTTTGTTATTTATTCATTTATTGTTCCGTTATTTTAATTATGTATTGCTCTTTTTCTTTATTTATTTTTCCGCTTTTTTATTTATTTGTTCTGTTTGAAGTTGACGTGATTATAAAATACAATATCAAAATATTAAAATAGAAAACAGGTAAAAACTTAAAAAAGTAAACTGTTCAAAAAATTTGGAGTGTTTAAAATAATATTATCTTACTAGGAGGCAACAACCTTAGCACGTTGTCAAGATGAACTCTATTATCGTGTAAATTAAATCATTTGAAACATTGTTCAAATATATTATGGCTAGTCAAAGTTACTTTGAAACATGGTTCGCTTTAACATTTATTTTAATTGCAGAGAATATGCATAATATTATTTCTCAAGGAATAAATAATTTTTAGATTCTGCAGAAAAAAAAAGAGGGAAAATTTAGAATCACGTGAGATATATCCAATTGAGTTAGTTTCAAGGGAAAATATTATCACTTTTGCTAACTAACTGATAATCTTAAATATAAGTATAAAACTATCTAATTTACTTGGACCATGTAAAACTTCAAACAAAGATGCCCAGAAAAAAAATTACAAAAAGCAAATTTTGATAATTGTATGACGATGCACAGATCCAAGTTCTGTGTTGATTTAATATTAATTCCTTTAACACTTACCTAAACATATAAATTCTTTCTACACGCAACACGTGCTTATTCTAACTATTCAGAGAAACTTTCCCACTCTAAAAGCGAATATCAAATTAGTTGGTTACCACAAATTTAATTTTATAGATAAAGGAGTCCAAACGATAATCTTAGTGAATATTCTTTGACGAATAAAAGGTTTCCAATCAATGTGTTAATAAATTATCAAAGCGTGTTTTGATACGATTTTACACATTTTAATTTAATATTTACTTAATGGACTCGAATACCTTCCGGGGCAATATTATGAATTTTTTTAATTTGGATTCATCTGTGTATTTTACACTGAAACATGAAAACATGCAAAGCGTGAAAGTCAGAAAAAGTATGTGTAGACAATATGGGGGGGAAACTGGTTCAAAAGGACAATAAGTCGATGTCTTTCCAAAATCGCATAGCTTTGTTGACATAAATTCTTTTATTCACAATTCTTTCTTTATAATACTGATAAAAATTAACTGAACTTAAGGGAATAGGCTACAATTTAGATATAATATTAAAGATATTTTACATCAAATATCTATACTTTTTCTCCCCAAAAGGCCATAAATTGCAATTAGTTATTTTTGTTTTAGCTGTATATATATATTATTAGATATTTTAGTCGAAATCGGTTTAAAAAAGGTAATAGGGTACTTTAAATATAGCATTTCATGATACAAATTACTTACATGAATATGTTTTTCATTAACATTATTGATAGAATGTTTCCCGCTAACAAAATCTCATTGATAAATAAATGCAAACAGTAATCTAAGAGAGTATCCTTTAACGTAGAACAAGTCTCAAGGGCTTATAAGTCAATACGCTTATAACTTACCCTAATAACAGTTGTTGCCTTATAAGTTGACAAAATATATTTTAATAGTTATTCAAACAAATCATTCCATTCTACATTTCACGCATACGATTACTTTTCTTTTATGAAAACTATTCAGAGAATTTTTCCCAATCTCCAAGCGAATTCCAAATGAGTTGACTTCTTCTAAATTAAATCTTATTGATAAATGAATGTAAACAGTAATCTTAGAGAATATCCTTTAAAGTATAACAAGTCTCTAAGGAATATGCTCACAAATTATCTCAATAAAACAACTCTGTGAAGATCACATTTGAATAAAGTAATTAGAAACGCTAAAGATTATATACTTCGGACTACAAAGAAAAAAGACAGTTTTGCGTTATGAATTTTAATTTTTATCTTTTTGCCTCCAGAGAAACGTTGATAGCATTTGAACAGAATTGGAATTCACTATTTTTTATCAAGTTGAAAAAGACTCAAGTAACAAACCAAATATTATTATAATGACTTACGTAAAACAATAAGATAATGTTTTCGGTTGGAAGTAATTACTATATCCCAGCGGCAGGGTTGTTAATTACTTAAAAGCGTAAAAAAATTAATTAGTCCAATAAACAGAAGTAACTTCTAAATTTATTTTTTATCGTTTCAATTTTGCTAATTAAAAAAAATCTATTTTATTTTCTTAGAAGCTACAAAACTAATTATTTCTTATGATTTCAGTAATTTTCTTACATGATTATCAAATAAGAAAGCGTTGTTAGGAATATCTAATTACATATTTTATGATCATTTGATAACATAAGTAAAAATTAACAAACTTACTATTATACTATTTATACAATGGGATTCTGATTAAAATTAGATCGATAAGAGTTTTTGCCAGTATTTGCTTCGGAAAAATTATAATTCATTGTATATAAATTTCTATAAAATGTAGTATGATGATGCTTTCAAGATGGTATAAAAACAAGTAAACTTTTAACAATAGAAACCTTTTTTACAAAGAAAACGTAAATTAAAAAAATATTTCTTAAAAATAGTCTGTTTGTGAAAGATTAGCTAAAAGATTTTAAAATTAATAATTCATAATAAAAAAAAACAATAAACTTTATATACAATAGTTACTCATTTGATTTGCTAGTCAGTTAATTTTTAATTTCATGATCAAAAGAATCTATACAAATTTAAAAAAGAATTTACTATGGTGGCCAGGGGTCACAAATAGTCTGTTTTAGTCGCCATACTCTGTTTTACTTTAGGTTATATATATATATATATATATATATATATATATATAAAACCTAAAGTAAAAAAATAAAAAATCCATAAACACAAAAAACCAACGTTCCCATATATCTGACTTAAAATATGTGATGTTGCATACAATTTACTAGTCCCAAGAGGACAGCAGCATCAATACTCTGTCAGGTTTCAATGACGGCTGACTTCAATTTTGCCACAGACAGAAACTGTTTTGTTTTTATATACAATTTTACTGAGCATAGCTTGGGAATTAAGGTCACGAGAAAGGGCTGGATTATTCATGATATGACCCTTATCATGCATAACCCACCACTTAGAAAAATTTTGCAGCGCAAATGAAGACATTCTCTTACTGAAAAATCCGACTCGCCTCTACAATTCTCTCTTCAAATGCCAGTCAATGAACAATGACCTTCTAGCATTTTGGGTAATCGGTGGCCTTCATGCGGCCTAGGGGAAAGACCACGGTAAGTTTACCACCATAGCCAAAGCATTCCCACAGCCTCACTGCTGTCCATTGCTGTCCAGAGAAAATTTTCTCGTCTACTGCTTCGTTTTATAAATCCTACAAGCACGTTGAAAGCTATTCACAAGCAAAGGAGAGCAGAAAGTAAAAGAACTAAGATGATCAAGACATTTTTGTGTGCTAATGCAATGGTATGAAAAAGAAAGATGATTTTTTCTTCAATATACAGGTGGTGGCTCAATAAATTTGTAAGAAATATTCAGATATAGTGCTAAACAAAACCTTGCCTCTATCTTAAGCTGCATTGAGGCTGACGATAATCAAAAAGTTTTAAAAAAGCCATTTATTGCCCTTTTCTGAGAAAATTGGCTGCACAAACAGGATTTTCCAGCAGGCAATGCTTCCATTTATTGTCTGCAGTGTTGGATTTTGGATAATAAAGTGCATATCAAGAATGTCCTGCCCTTTTACCTGATTTATATCCCCAAGAAAAAGTAAGGACTACTGTCAATAGGACTTTATATATACCAACAAGTAGGAGTTTCATTAGGAGTTCAAAAATACGTTTAGAGTAATTTCATTATGATGTCATATAAAATTCAAATTATAAACAATTAATTTAAAGTAATGAGCATTTAAATTAAGAGATTACTATATCTGTTGAATATTCGATTTCAAATTTTTAATAAAATAGCACCTACATAATTTTTAAGCCGAGCAAATTTTTTCAAAATAATAAGGATAATAATTGAATTTAGTGAAGTTAACCACGTTTTTTAGTAACAAGAATATAATTTATTTACTTAATCTTTTGCATTATAATTAAATAAATCTGAAAAAATTACAGATAATAAGGCAATTCTTATTCCAATTTACATTTATATTTACGAGTATGGATTATATTTTTTAAAAAAATATCCCATTTAAATTCAAAAGCATACATAAAAATGCTTTTAATTAATTTTTAATGTAGGTAGTTACTTTATTTGCGTCACACTAGAGCTGCACAATGAGCTATTGGCGATGGTCTGGGAAACATCCCTAAGGATGATCCGAAGACATTATATGGCAATTTTGATCCTCTGCAGAAAGGATGGCTCATGTGTTTTGGTAGCCTGAGTGCGAAATTAATTTTTAAAACAAATTACAATTATTTTTGTAAACTAAACAACATTTCTAAACACATTTTCTAAATCTTCTTAAAATAAGTAGGATTAAGATTTAAGATATTTTTTACCTTTCAAATATTTTTTTTCCTCTCTTAATAGCATTTAATTTTTCATTTGACTCAACGAAAAACAATCTTTTTGTTTGGTTTGTTCTACTCATTAGAGTAATTACTCCTTATTAATTCATTCGTATTCTTTATACTTAAAAGAAAACTTTCTCGCTAAATTCATGCCAAAGTAAGGCAATGGGTATTAACATTTTCAAATAATTGTAACCAATTAACACTAAAGAAATGCGGCAGCGTTCACTTTCCAGGACTAATTAGACACTGTTGACACTATGAATCTTAAGACAAAGAAACAAAAGAGCAAAACCCAATTAAGGTCAGCCCCTAATCCAAATGAACGGATTTTTGATTCCCCCGAGATGCCACCCTTATGTTTTCTTCATTAACAACAGAAGACTTTCCGTATTAAGTCTTGAGAATGTTCTCCAAAAATAGTGCAAGAAAGACGGGGTTGTAAAAGTAGCCAAAGGAAGGCCCTGATTACTTAAGGATAAAGAAAAAAAAAGGAAGGTTAATGCGTATAAAAGCTGGTGAATAAAGAGGGGATTACAAGATCTTATTCAGAGGGTAATCGACGTTTATCATCATGGTGTAGAAAACAAAAAGGGAAGTAAAGGGTTGTAACAATGTAAAAGCAATTTAAGAAGGAAGAAAATTTAGACGAAAATTGATCGCCTGATAACGCTTGGATAGTTTAGTTTACAGTAGAAATATTCAGTATTACGTAGAGTGGTGTACAAGATTTTGAAAAATTATACATACCATATTTGTTTCTGCGATTTGAAAAATCAGTTAAAAATATCTTTGATTGGATAATTTTATTTGTGTTAAAAATACGGTACTTTATTTATAATGGTATAAAATATGAATACCCCAAATTGATTTAAATTAAATAATTAGCAATCAATAATGAAGTATGTTTCGAGGTCCCCTATTTACGGAACGTTTTGCCATTAGAAAATATACGTTACGTTTTTTTTTAATAATGGAACAAAATATAAATACCTTAAATTGATTTAAATTAAACAATTATCAATGAGTAATGCTCTGCGGTTTGAGATTTTCAGAATTGCAGTGTTCCCTTTTGTTAGATTCTGGTGTTGTGGTTCGAATTGCAATTGGTATAAGGCGGACTTAAAGTATGGTCTAAAATTTCATATAAAAAGATGCATCATTTTTATTTATAAAGCATAAAAAATTTATATTTAAAATTGTTTGGAATCTAAATATCAGTAAAGGCTTTGTGCTTCACAGTTAAATGTATTGTAAATAACGTACCGTATTTGTTTCAGCGTGATTTTTTATATCAAGGAGTAAAAGAAATGTAACTTCACGGTAAAATGTATTGTAGCGTTCTGTATTGCCAGATTCCGGTGTTATGGTTTGTATTTTAAATGATATACGAGCGATTTTAAGCATGGATTAAATTTTATAGACAAAGTTGACCGAAGATTATTGTGATTATTTATCTACTTACAAGAAGAAAAATCTAATTACTCTGATTTGCTTCCTTTTTTACCATGCTAAAGTACTACCTCATAATTCTAAATTTGAGAAATGCTCGAGAGAAATACTTTTATAACATTTAAAATTCTAACGCCATTATACAATAAAAATAAGAAGAGAAAAATTAGAATCTCTGTTAAATTATTCAAGTTTTTGTTCAAAGACATTTCACCGAGCATCTCGTTAACAGAGTTAGGGAAAATACCGATTTTTCTTTGAGCATTTATTTAAAAGGACTTTATATATGTATATTTATTTCATAAGTAGAATACAATAAAATAATGATAAATGTGACTTTTAAATCAGACTTTACTTCGGAATTTAAAAACTTCTTTTAATTAAAAATTTATGCTACATTATAACTACTGATCAGAATTTTAGTCGAGACGCATTTCTACTTTTTTCTGACTTTGTCTAAAATACATTATAAAAATTCCCACAAATATTGCGACTGTTAAAAGATAAATATTTAATACAGAATTATGTGCTTCAGGAGTTTTGAATTTAATATTTATCCAGCAACATTTATTTCTTTAAGATAACTTTTTATGATATCCTATTGTAGCTGTTAATCGATTTTGCTACAATTATCAAAGTGAAGAACGCAATGAACGTTACCAAATTATTTAGCAAAGCTAAACTGTTTTAAGGTTAGATGTCTAGTTGAATTAGGCACAGGAAGAAAAGAAATATAAAAAAAAAATAATAATTTGGAAAATATTTTTTTAAGTATGTTTGATTTGGTATATTTATTTTTGAACATATTTTATTAGTGAACAGTTACTCCATGTGTTGAACTAAGATTAAACTCGTAAATGAAAATATTCTCTTTCTACAACCGTTTGTCCGTCTCATTGGTCATAGAAGTTATGAAATATTACGCATCAAAAAACAGAATATACTTTAGTTAACCACCCACGATTAAACTTGGAAGTAAATCAAAGTTAGAGAAGTTTTTAAATATGTATATAACTACTTATTTCTTAAAAAAAAGACAATGTTTTGAGAAAACGCTGTCTAAAGATTGAGAAAGTCCATTCTATCTATACATGCGTTCGCCATTAAACCAGATAAATTCCTGATAAACCAGATAAATTCCAGATAAATTTTCTCGAATTTATGTATTGTCAAAAGATGTAAAAATTATAAAAATCAGCATTTTACTTTGCGGCATATATTCACCTTCTCAGAGATATGAGTTCAATTTTGAACTATAATACCATTAAATATATCACTCAACTATAGCCAAGCACTTAGCTCCTGATTTCCAGGACCATCTTTTACGGACATGATGGGGATGTCGTAAAAGGTAGTCCTAATTTTTGAAATCTTGACCCAGGTCAGATAACGTAGACAGCACCTGAGCTTGTACATTTATCTCAAAAACTCCACTCTTCAACCAACGAGTGTACTTAAAGCCACGATATATTTAATATACATCTTGAAGCCTATACACGCTTATCGTTTAATCGGTTGTTAGAATCGAACTCATAATCCCTAGCTCTCTACTTACGGAGTTGAATCATAGTCTGACCTTAGTTTAATATCTCCACTTGAACCATAGTATCGAGTAATCATAGTAACCAAAGTAGAACCATAGTAAAACCATAGTAACTTCTTGCAACCCTAACAAGACGTTAAATTCAACCATATTATTGTACTTATCATTTGTATGATAGTCGTAATAAGATTGACATTTAGTGTTAAAAAGTTTCAGCAAATTTGAAAGATATTACGGTTTAAGAGGCTCCTAAATTTCAAACATTGTAATGGTAACCCTATTTTATTAAAATGATTCCTCACGCTGGAATACTTTAAGAATGAAGTTTGCTTTAAATAAATATTTTCAAAGCTGATTACCTCATACAAAATGCATCAAACCACCACATTAGGGTTTAAATCTTTATAATAAAAAGATATGAAAGTACTTCGACATCATTAATCTCATTCCTTAAACCTCCGAAAAAATATCTGTTTTATAGCCAGTTTATCCAGGATTAGATATTTTTCTTAAAAAAAGTTGTAGTTTGTAAAATGTATCTCATAAAATAGGCAGCACGCACATGCCTAATCTCGAATCGTTCTTTAAAAAAAGAAAGTGGGTAAAACTGCACAGCATCACACCTGTAAAAAGAATTCACATTTACAAAGAAGAGTTATTTGAAACAACAATTCTTGAGAAGCACCATCTGGACGATAGTAATTCTCTGGTATTTCAAGTAAGATGCTGATCCTATTTTGTATGCTCTTTCAAGATTATACAGAACATTAATCACATTGTGTTTACAATGTGTCAAGTGGTAAAGATGGATTACATTGTAATACCTTTCTATGTTACCAACTGTGAATTTAAACTGTTATGAAGTTCGTGAAATATATATTTGATATAAAGGAGATGATAGTCTAAGTATGTTTATGATGTTGTTAATGATTAAGCTCATAGATGGTTTGGAATTGTAAAGAAAGTATACAACTAATAGAAACGCCATAAATATATTCTCGTTTTTCTTTCAAAGTAGCTTTTTTATGATGAATTTGCTGCAAAATATTTATAAAACGCTGGATCATAAGTGAAAGTCTCCCAAACTTCCATATTTTTTTTAAAAAAAAAAATCGTTAGGAATGTTAAAAAGAAAAGAACAAGAAAAGAAAGATGGAATTTTATATAAATCTCATTACCCAAAGCCAAATGATAAACTGTTTTGGATTGGTATAATCCGTGATAGGAATACTTGCAACAGTAGCAACGCATTATATTGAATTTTCTCGTTACAAGCTTAAAGGTGTTAAAATAAGATAATTTAATTTTATATCAAAGTAAAAATATTGTTTTAAAATAATTTGCAAAAAAAAAAAAAAAAAAAAAAGAAATATAATTGTTCAAAAAATATCTAAGGGATGTTCTAAAATTCTATAAGGATTTAAATGCACGATTTTTGAAGTAAAATGATGCCAACGAAAAAAAAAAGACCCCTACTCAAGTTACAGTTCAGAACTGAAAATGGAACTCTACACGAAACAAAAGTGCCTTTTCACACATGCGTACTGTTAAGTAATATTGAATCTGGTCTTTGTCTCGTTTTTTCCAGTTTTGTTGTTTAGAATTGACCGTTGAAATAATGCGATCTAGCAACACGTCTCATATTTTTAAGGCTAAGGCTTATGGTAACAAGCCCATAGCCATCCATGCTCTTGAGCACTGAAGGGTACAAAGTCATGAAAATGGTTTGAAACGGTGCTTAATAGTCTGAAATGGTGATGATTCTTCAGAAAAATAGTGCATATAGGTCATGTAAACCATTTTCCTAATATTCTTTTCCGTACATTATTCTATAGTATGGAAGTTACTTACATTATTCTACAGTTACTTATTGAATACTTATTCTAGTATTACGTACATTATTCTATACTTTTCAATGAATAACTTCTATCAAAATTTTTTCTTTGGTGTAAGGAAGGTGTAAGGATAAGGAAGGAAGTATAACAAAGTTAAAAATAACTTTGTTAAATTATAAATAAGAAATATTGAATCAAATTTCAACACAAAAATTCTTTAATTTTAATTCAGAAAGCACATTCAGCAATTCCATTAATATATATTGAATAATTAAAAACCATTTGCTTTAAAAAGGTTCATGACTTCACATAATAGGAATAGTTTTTTTATAAGTCATTAATTTGATTAAATAGAATTTAATTTATGATTTTTACTCAATTACAAAATTATTATCAACTTGTAACCAACCTTATGTAAAAATTAAAAATTTATAACATTAAAATAAACTTATTTTCAATATGAAATAATCCAATCTATTCAAAATTAATTTTAATGAGGCTTAAGAAACTTCTTAAGATTTTGGGGTATTTTTTTAAAATCATATTTAAAAAAAATCTAGCATTTTCATTTTCATAGTATTTTAGAATTCTAACAATAGCAATTTATTAACTATTCCTATAAAGATTCTGAAAATTTTTATTTCTTACGCCATTTATGTGTGTATATCTTTTATAATTTATTTGCGTAAGAGATACATAAGAGTACTATTTCCTCAAAAGAAATTCCATAGCATAATTGGACTCTTAAGACAAAATAAAAAATAATCAATGCTATTAATGAGGAGATCTTTGCTATGGAAATTCCTATAACTATAAACCGAAGTTTTCATCTAGTTAAATAATCAAACAAATTAAGTCTCTGACTGAGATTTTGAAGAATGATGAGATTTCATTTTAAGTAACTGCAGTTTTATTGTAGGTACTAAAGTCAGCGTAGCTAGAAAAAAAATTAGAAAGAGAAAGTTTCATCATCCTAAATAGATTTCAGAGTTTCTTATTTTAGAAGAATAGTATTAGAAGAGCATTTAGAAAGTTCGAGTTTGAGGAATTGTTTTTAGAGAAAAGTTTTCATTTCTCTATAAGGCTCTTGTTTAGTTTAAATTTGCCCAATTACCTGGATTTATCTTAATCATATGCGTTTTATATTGCTAACAACAAAAAATCAGTCAACAATAGATTTTGGTATCATATTTATAAAGCACAGTGATTAAGATTGCCATTGTGTATGAGAGGGGAAAAAATTATCTCTTGTAAATAGAAAAGTATCGACAATATGTAACATATATTTTCTCTATTAATAATTAGACAGAGATTATTATTTTTAAAACAAAAGCAGTATTAAAGTATTATAAAAATATTTACGTAATAAAGGGTGTTCTGAAGAGAATTATTTTGATATTTATAGCTTTCACCATATAAATATGCAAAAGTTAATGAAGTTAATTATTTTATTGATTACGAATGAGAAATCTAATAATAAAAGATGAAACGCTGCTTACCAAACGGCAGAATAATAATTTCGGAACCATTTAATAAAAATCCTTGTGATTAGGTATGCTACTTTTCTATTTTTTCAACAAGTCTTTTTTTTTCTTGGTTTAATTATTCATTATTATGCATGATATAACAAAAATTTATTAAAAATGACGAAAGAAATTTGGCCGTAGAGCTCGTTATTAAGCTGACTACGTCGATGCGTATTTAAACGAAAGCTGCTTAATACGTTAAAGTAAAACTGTTTGACGACATGCGGTTTGTACAATTACACGTTTGCAATTATTGCATTTACGTTTGTACAATTACGCGTTTAACGCCTTGAAATAAGACAAATGAATGCTTCTTGTTCATAGTGGAATGATTTTTGAAAAAATCAGCTATGCTATTGTGTACCTTACAGGCAAAAGTACAATGCATTTCAATGTACAGAAAGTTGAAAGTGCAGTTTGTAATATTTGCCAAAAGCATTAATTATTTTTTTTTCTATTGATAACAAAAACGTATAATAAAAATGCTTTGAATACGTGGAAGAAAACATAAACTGATGTACTTTAGAGTAAAATTCATTAAACAAAGTGCTTTATTTCGCTTCTGAAACAAAAAATTAAAAAATGTAGTAAAGCGATCATTTTTATATTCTTATATGGTCATAAATTAAGTTATGGAGAAATTCCAGGATCTTGGTCGCACACGTAAAGCATTTAATTATTTGATATATCTGTGTAAAACATATTTATTAGATATGTTTTATATGCCTTAAATGAAAAATTTATACATAAAAATAATTTATTTTTATGCCAAATTAATACTTAAAAATAATTTTATTTATATTCCTAAAAATCTGTTCAAATTTGCCCTTTCGTATTATAACAAAATAACATATTATAGTTTTGTTCATCTCATGACTCATTCAATTAATTAACCAATCTATCAAAATATAATTTGTAAATATTTAGCTATGCCTGCAATATCTTTGTATAAAATGTGAATGGATGAAAAATTATTCTATTTCCATTCATAAAAAACCTTTATATAATTATAATTTTTGATTGACTCAAACTTGGAATCACCCTTTATCAAAGTATTTTGACTCATTGTTCTCAAATACAGATTTTTATTAATATAAAGATTTTATAACATAAACTTATCCGGAATCAAAAGTTTATGAACTCGAAGCATAGATAAGCACTTTCTTGACTTTTATCAGAAAAACTAAATCATTTTTTTAAAAAATCGAATGGTAAAACTAAATGTATTTCTATGCAAGGTAGATACATGCCTGTAGATAAAGTGTTCTGCAATGGCACTTTTCTCCATTACAAAAGCAGTAGTGGAAACGGATATTTCTTCACTAAAGCTGAAGTATAGTGGAACAAAAACAATACTTCTACTTAAAGAAACTGAAGAAAGATACCAAGAAAAAAGAAATGCTTTCGTAATGGATGTTACCGAGACTTCATAAATGTGCTATCTAAGAAAGGGAAAAAAATGAATGATGGCTTTTTGGCGGTCTTTGAAAGTAAACAAGTATGAAACTAAAGATTCCAATTCGACTGCCAAGTAATAAAAGGCAAGGAAATGTTCTTTAATGTAAAGTTTTAGTTCAAAATTTGCTTTTAAGAATCAATAGTCATTTACTCTAACTTTGCTTTCAATTATTA
Organism: Parasteatoda lunata; assembly: GCA_949128135.1. NCBI lineage: Eukaryota > Metazoa > Arthropoda > Arachnida > Araneae > Theridiidae > Parasteatoda > Parasteatoda lunata. Next base: position 34,556,083 of record OX421980.1, on the reverse strand, counting down.
GTAAGATTTGATGGGATATGTAAAACGTGGTAAAAAAAGCCATTAATACATTTTTGAAGATCCATTATTTGCTCTTTCGTGTCTGAAAAGCCTTTTGAAAAGTTTTTATCTGTGCACATTATGTACTTGTAAGGTATCAAGGATTTCTTTTTTTTTTTGTATCTATTCTAAAATGACAAAAGTATATGTTTTGGTAACTAGGTAAATAAGAATTACCTGATTCGATAAAGAAAAATATTTTCTTTTCTTAGTAAAATCAGATCAGAAGAATAAAATTTAAATAAGAATAAGATAACCAACGTAGTTAAAGTAATAATAATGTTTGTACTTTAAGCTAAGTTTGTTAAAACAAAATTCTTTGCTAAGTTTAAATTTATGCTTAGTTATATTCATTAAGTACAACACTGTAAAAATTCCAGATCAAATTACAGTATGAAGTATCAGTACTTTATGTGCACCATCCGTAAAATACATTCTTACTGTAAAAATTGCGGTATCTTAGATTTTTTTGTTTCGTAACATGTCCAGGTAAGAATGGATTTTACAGCAAAAAGTAACGGCACCTTGAGTGTCGGCGCTTTTTATGTAATTTAATACGGAATTTTTTTTAATAGTGATCATGTATTTTTAAAAGTGTCACTGACTATAATTATGGTTTAAAAATGAATGGTAAGATTTTAGTTAGAATTTTGACAATTATTACGAAGTAAAGCCTTTCTAAGTAAAACTTATTTATGTTTGTGGTTGATACTTAATCTCATAATAATTGTAACGGAATATACTCTTTCTTAGACACTGAAAGTAATCGTTTAAATAGCGTTTCAAGCTTGCTTCAAATAAAATTTTTCACATTGTGTAGAATGAAGTTTATATTTTTGCATAATTCTTGTTATTTTTATTATTGTCATGTTTAATATACTGTTATTGAAAACGGGATATAAGCTCAGCAAGGTGCACGTTAAATCTACCATTTAAGTCATCGCGTTGGTGTGAAAGTTTGGAGAGAGAAGGACACCAACTCATACGTTTACCATGTCGTCTGACTAGGGTCAAAATTATGTGGTATTAAAACAATGGTCGTAAAAATGGGAATAGATGTCTAGAGTATCTGTCTTACAACATTTCCACAATACAAGCATTTCGATTGGTGATCACGGACTAAGAAACTAATTATAACAAATTGCAAGAAGAACTAGTTTATTTTATTTATTATCTCAAGTAAGTAACCACTTAAATTATTTGTTCAAAATGTATTCTCAGTATTTTTGTTATTAAAGAATCTAGAACAAACGATTTTTGCAGTAATATACGGTCTGAAAATAAACATTTGAGTTGATCACCACATATGAATTTTACAGTCCAAACACTACAGTTCATAAGGAATCGAGCAAAATTACGAGGAATCTTAGCATATAAATACTCTCTAGCATCGGGTGTTGATGAACATCGGGTCTGTAAGGTTATGGTGCAATTTTGACCAGTCAATGATCAAAAGTGCTCAATGACTTTAATATATGACTTTCATGACTGTACATGTTCATTAAAAATATTTTGTTAATTTTGTTCCAATTAGGGAAATATATCAAATCGTTCATTATGTGAGAAAAAATAAATATGAGAAGATACACTTTTTGTCGCAGCAATCTCTGTTTCTATAATGTCTTCCTGAAAACGTCTGTTAAACGAATAATAAAAGTTTTTTTATAACACCTTATAACGTCTGTTAAAATGTGTCGTAAAGATGTATCGTAATATAAAAAAATAATTATTTGTACCAGTAATGCAAGCCAAGGAAGTGGCAATGGCAGATGATTTGAAGTTCGAATGGCCAAGCCTCTGCCTTTGAGCAAAGATTTGGCCAAAATGCTCTGGAAAAGTTGTTTGCTGAATGCAGCCCTATTCACAGCAGCTTTTGCTTTCAGTCTCTTGTTCAGCCGTTTGTTCAGGTGCCGCACATCCATCGATGAACGAGTCATTGGGGCCTCTGAGCCTGGGGCCTAGGGCCGCCCTAGCTTCTGCTCAGGCTTGGCTCCTTGGGCTGAAATAATTGAGTACATATCCTAAGCATCATTATTGCGCACCAGATATAGAAATATAAGGAATCCGAAATATCTTTTTTTTCTTCCAAAACTGAATGCAAGAAAATAAAATCATAATATTCTTCACATAATCTACAAATATTTAAATAAAAATTAAAGATATTATTATTTTTACAACCAGTTTACATACAAAACCGTAAAGTACACCCTTTGCACTATAGTAATTGTCCTATTTTTAATTGCTCTTCTATAGCTATTGTCCACCATAATAACGGTAATTATTTATATAAAAATAGATTACGTAAAAAAAAAACCTTTATTACAAAGTATTATTTTAAAGTGACTGGTAATTCGTTTTAAATATAAATGCTAAATATAAATCTCAAAATAAATTATACAGTAAAGAAATCTCATTTTTGTTTCTGTATTAATTATTAAAATTAAATTGCTAATTATGTCTGTTTTCATAAAACTGGAATTAAATGAAGGCTTTATTTGGATTGTAGGCAATATATAACCATTTTTAGTATGTCTTCTTATTAAAAAGTTTATTAAAAACTACTTATAACTACTTATAAAAAAGCTAAGTCAATCTCGCAATTACTATCATAGAAGCAATTTGTATCTCTTTTTTAACTTATAAACAACTTAACAGCTGCTAAATATCGGGCACCACAAATCAGATATAGAAAAATCAATACACTTTAAGGCACTGTATTTATTTCAAAATGTAAAATCATGGCGTTGGCCTATTAGTGAAATAAGGCTTCCATGCAAAGTTTGCCATTATTATGAACATAATATAGCTTTGTTGAAGTCAATTTCCTCTTTTTCATCTTTCCTACATCTACACCATTTAAATCACTGTGCAAAAAAAGCCAACAGTACTGCCAAGTATTCACGGTTGTAAAGATTTTATAGCATACCTGTGGGCTCAGGTATTTTTTTACTATTCCCCTATACTTTATTTAACAATTCGAACAGTTAATTACTTACATGATTTTCAGAAAGCCGATATTTATAAATATACATAACATATATTATAACACATTTTTCAATTTTGATGATTTTAAAACAGTATTTAGTGTTTGTGGGAAATCCGCCATACAATCAATTTAGCATATGTTTCTTCTTATCAATACATAATGCTTATTCCAAATTCACCTTAGTTACAGTTTGACGTACATGCCAGTTACTATAGAACACGGAGAATAAATTATATTTTTTACTAACTTAAAATCTAAAGTTTTTAATGTGTGTATCTATATATCACAAAGCTAAATAAATATAGATAAACTCATCCATTTCTATTAATATAACTAAAATTAAATGTGAAATTAAGTTTTACGATACTAGTTTTAAAATATTATATTAATTTAATTCTAACTAAATCCAAAATGATTATCTGGATATCTTTTTATTATTTATTTCATTATGGACTGTATTAATTTAATCAAATTAACTTATTAAATTATTGAAATATTTTATTAAAATTCTGATTATAAGTCAATAAAAATGAAAGACTGTATAAAAATTGATTCATTAATTTATTCATTTCTTGAGATTTTAATTAAAATTGATAATATAAAATATGCTGTTTTAAGAAAACAAACAAATTTGTATGAATAATAGTTTTAGTAGTTAAAATATTAACGATTTATCTAGTTATAGTTAAAATTATCATTTTACTAAGACATTTTTAAAATGAAACATTATTGCTTCAAATTCAATTTAATTAAAAAAAATAGTCATGTATAGTTAAAATTAATATTTTCGTAATTTTAAGTGTAAAAAAAAATATATATATATATATTTAGTTATTCTGTTTTACTTAAATGCCACAATTTGCCAGCTTTATAATGATTAAATGTTTTTTTAATTAAAACCAATTAGATACTAAAAAAGATGATTAGTTAATGAAATGCTAAAAATCATTTAATTAAAGAAAGAAATTTTTTTAATATCTTTAAATCTGACAAAATGTTTCATGTATCATTTGGAAAGTCCATTTAGCTAAATGAAATTAAAACTTAGTTAAAGAATTAAATTATTTTTTCTATATTTTCTCGTAAAAATATTTAAAAATCATTGCCAAAATAAGTCTGGTGGCGAATTATTGTATTCCTTAAATGCATTTTATGAACATTTAGATTAGATTTAATGGATATTTAAAACTTACTCGACATTTACGAAACATAACGTTTCTTTTGTATGGATATTTATAAACTTTTATTTTAATGATTAGTCTATTATATTAAAAGTGGAATTTAACTTATAAAAAATATTTTAATTTACATAAAATAATTATTATACGAACTTATTTTATATAAGTTTCGGGGCTTTATTTGACTTTCATATTCAATAAAAAATATTCTAGAAAATTAACGTCGAAAAAATATTTTTATGTATTATTACTAATATTAAAAACATATTAAAAATAATTTCTATAAATAAAAAAAAGTTCTATAAATATTTTTTTAAAGTTTGGTTAATTATTTCTTCATATAAAAATGTAAAAAATGCTTAGTATTTATTTTTATAAATAATAAGCCGCTTATTCGCACATTTATTTTTCTCAGAACTAACTATTTTTTTATTCAGAAGTATGAATCAAATTGATCAATGTGCCACGTAAATGGTTGATATGAATATCAAAAATAAGCTCGAACTATTTTTTTAAAAGCTTCAAATTAAGTTTTATGTAAGTCAACTGATACAAATTAAAACTAATCCCTGTCTTTTGTATTCTTTTGAATGTTTTATAATATATTTTGAAGAGAACTATTATAACTTCTAGACTATTGAAAAAAATAAAGTTTGAATCACGCTTTATTTTTTATATCTTTTCATTCATTTGATACTTTTTGAAACAATATTGTTAAACTGAAATCTAAATTAAAGTGTCATATTTTTTTATTATAAATACTTACAAAATTGTACTCTTATAAAAATTTATATAACTACTTGTTATAAGTAACTCATTTAAAAAAGAGTTTTTGCTTAAAAGTTTTCTGATTTTTAAGAAACCATTGGATTTAGTCGAACTTTTTTACCATTTTTTTTTCCTTTTTAATTAGATACAGCAAATTTTTTTTATTGAAACCGATTCAAAATATAAATCTAACAATTGAAAATATCAAAATAAAAACAAAAGCTCAGAAAATAAATTAATTTTTTGCTCAAATTACTGACATTTTATTTATTATTATTTGATACAGTTATATACAGTTTAGTTTCTAGCAATCAACAATGCAGAAAAATAAATACATTCGTAAGAAAACAATTATTTAACAAAATACTGAGTATAAAAACTAATCTAAGCATTCAGTTCTGGAAGAAAAAAAATATTAATACACGTGCTGGTGTGACAAGTTGTAGTTCGGCTTATTTTGAAAGACACGTTTCGCTAAGCAAATAAGATAATTCAATCAATATTTTCCTCTTAACATCAATAAATGAAGCACTCATTATCAGTCTCAGTGTTTTCCATTAATTGTGTTACAGTTTATCCCGATACTCAAACAATAATAACGAGAAAATAATTTTTATGATTTGGAAAAAAAATACTAAAAAAGATTATAATAAGCTAACGCTGTATCAGAAATATCACTGTTTAATTGAAATAGAAAATTCATTATTTGCATAAAATATTTAATTAAATACATTAAAATTATTACCTATTTTTTAGTACATATAAATATTATTTTAAAGATCTTTATACAAGGAGAAAACAAATTCGGTAAAATTTACTGTATGGTAATGGTAAAAAAACAACTGGTAAGAATAAGAACAACATAATTCTGGTTAATAAAACCAAGATATAATGTATTTATTTTTTTATAAACCAAATAAACCAAAATATACTGTTTTTATAAGCCAGTGTATTCTAAATTATAATGTATTTATTTGTTATTTATTTCATTTGGTAATTTGTTTTCGCAAACATGGTAATTGTTCATTGGAAATTTTGGTTTTAGAAATCACAGTTCTTAAAAAATACACATTTAGTAAAGAATAAAAACGTAACATGTTTCATGTTTAGTGAAAAGTACAAAACTGAAAAGAGAGTTTAATTTAATAAAGGATTTTCATGCCATGGTCTAAGGTATCATGATAAAATTACCAAATTTAATCGCATTTATCAAATTTCAACATAGATTATAAAATGATATTTTACTATTAATTTTATCAAAATGATTACCAGAGAGCTTCCGTATTAACGAAATTTTTGATGTTCTCATAGAGACAGAAACGTGGTAAATTTTACCGTATTTCGTTAGTTTTGACCATACTTTTTGTCTCAATGAAGTATAACTATTATTATATAGTTAGGTACGTGTAAATATTAATTTATAGTTTGGTACATATAAATATTCTTTTAAAGTTATTTTATAGTCGAAGCCCATTACTCCAGACAGGTGTAAATTGAATCTAAATTGTTTCCATAATCAACGTAACAACTGGTAAATTTATTATTTTACTAAGATTTACATACCATCTAACGGTAAAAGTGACTTTATGGTAAAATTAAATTTTACGAATGATGCATTCAGGGTGCTAGTTCTTTTTACCGGAATTTTTTTTTATAATGTACCAAAGAATTTATAGTTTATTTTAGAATAACTTTCACAGTTTATTTTGGCATTTTATTAAATATTAATATTAAAAGTAAAAATAAAATAAAAATATTTTCATTTTTGTTCATTATTGAAAGTATTTGTAATTTCTAGATTAAATATTCGACTTTCCCAGCTATCTCTTTAAATATTAAATGTAATAAATAAAATATTTTTCCCAATTTTGAATATCATTTTACCACTATTTATCATTTTTTTTCTCTGTCATAGTTTAGTTACACTGATTAGACATGCCGTCTATATTTATTTTTTTCAAAATACTGAAAATAATACAAAAAAAAAGCTTTTTGTACAGGCTAAAGGCTTTTGTATAGGCTTTTTGTATAGGTAAAGCTTTTGTTTAGGATTTTAAATAAATTTTCTGTGTGTGCGTAAAAATAAAAGACATTTAAACTTAACATTTCTAACTAATTTAACGAGATTGTCCAAAAAACGGTAACAATATATAAATAAATTTTTAAAAAATGAGGAAGTATAATTAACTAAGACTTAATTAGAAATAACTAACTTTTATTTCAAATTTTCTTCCAGAATTTTACACATCTTTGAATAATTCTTTTAATCTTCTTTAATGTACTTCACTGCTATTCCAACATGATTTCCTCTGGCGTGTTCCCCACAAAATGCACGCAAGAAACAGTAAGGTACAGCCCTCTACGCGTTAATTACAAACATTCATTATCAACCTACCACCAAGTTCCTATTTTACCTTATTGCAAATTCGTGCAGAGAAGCTCACACCCCAGTTTTGACGTCAAAGTTATTTGGTTATGTGTTTCTTCCGGGTTTATTTGATGCGTAGAAATTTAAGTCATTTAAGAAAGTAGATTTCTTGTTTTAAGATGATGACACCTTAAAATGTGAGTGGGAAAAGAGTTGACAAGAACTCACAAAAGTTGAAAAGACAAGATAGTGAAAAATTATTATTTTTGAAGAGGTGAACACCGATTCTTAGTTGTGTGATTCATCAACTGCAGCAGCGTTTTAAGCATAAAATTATTTCCACAGCGTGACTTTTAAAATTAATCTTTTCTTCGATCTTTTCCTAGTGTTTACAATTTCGACGGAACGGGAAGTTTTCCTAAAAGGAAATAATTTTCAGTTGGAATGAAGCAGAGCGCATTGGAATGAAAAGTAGAGTGCGAAAATTTGCTCTTAGCGACAAAAGAATTCTAACTGTAAAGCAGTAGGAGAAAAATCAAGGTAAATTACGACAGCCTTTTCGTAAGTTTCTGTCTTTTCAAAAGGTGCGTGTCGGTTCTTTTACCCTTAACGAAAATTTTTGACAATTTTAGTCTTTTAAAATGAAGTCAAGAATTCAAACATGAGACATTTTCGAAGGAAATTCTTTTAGATTTAATTTATCAAAGCGTGAGAATTAAGTATTAATCATACGGTGTGATTTCTCACTATGTATATTTAGTAATGAAGTAACAAGAATTTAAAAATCTACATTTAAATTGTAAAAGAAAAATAATTAATGGAATGTGGTTATTTTTAATTTTTGTTTCAATTAAAAGTCAATTAAGATTTTGAATTTGAAATTGTCATCACAAAGAATTGCTTTCCGAACTAAATATTTTTGATTTTGTTTAAATTAACTTAAATTAATGACAAATATAATGAAAAATATTTGTGTTCAGTTAAATTTTGAAAAATATGTCAGACACGCGTTTATATTAAACGTTAATTAGACATTTAAAATATTTCTTTTTCTAAACAAGAATAGGAACACTTTTTTCGTGCATGATTAATTATTTCTAACTTTCAATGAATTATTTGAAAAATAGTGCATTCATTCCTGATTTAGTTTGAAAGCAATTCTCACTGTTCAAATTTTTAAGAAATATATGAAATATAAGTAAGCATAATTGCATTTTTTTATGATATAAGTAATGCAATTATGTTTATATATTTTTCTTTCCCGTGGATATATTTTACTTGGAAAATGTATGCACAGATATTTCTGGTAAAAAAATACATAATTATACGGTATATATGGCATTTGTACCATTCATTTTGAAATGTTTTCTTTCATATATATGATAGCGATTAAACAGAAATTCCAGTTTTCAAAATTATAAATCCTATTACTGCACATTTAGTAACGAATAAAAAACTGAAAAATAAAATTTAACCGAATAAATGGTTTCTATCTATTGTTCTAAGGTATCTAAGGTATTATGATAAAATTGAAAAATTTTACATGAGTTATAAAATAATATTTTATTAATCTTTCCATAATCAATACAAAAGCACTTCGGAAAATATTCACCTGCTTTTTGGGGTTCTTACACAACTAAAAGCATGGTGAATTTTACGAAATTCAGGTAGTTTTGACGAAGTTTGCTTTTTCTTTTTGTTTTGTTGCCTTCGATTTTGAAATTTTTAATTTTTGCATAGTTTAAGATTAATGACTATATATATATATATATATATATATATATATATATATATATATATATATATAGTCATTATTTCTCTCCCTTCTCTTGTTTTCATGTAGTTTTCGAATATATGCAAATCGATTTTTGTTCTCATTGGGTATTAGAGAAACTTCTACTGAAAAAAGGGCCATTAAAACTTTTAAAAATAACTGTATAGATTTACTTTAAAATAAAATTGGTTGGTAAACGTTTACGATATCATCGGACGTCAAAACTAAGCCGAGAGCATTTCAAGTAGGAACGAGTTCAAAATCAAAAACGGAAACAATATTTTTCTTCCGGCAGCTTTAGAGGATGGTTGAAACATTTATACCTTCTATTTTTCTGTGAACATGTAGAAAAGATTTCGACATTTTCCCCTCCTTTTCGTCGAAAAAAAAGCCGAGGAAAACAAAACATGTCAGGCCAACGAGAATGACAACCACAGAATTTTACAATGAAAAAACTAAAGGAAAATCTTCTGACAGTTTCTGCTATGGCTGTAGCTCCTCCATTTTTGTCTCTTATATTTTAGTATTTCAGTATACTGACATGTATTTCTTTGGCCCGGTGATTTCGTCAGCATTGTTTCTGCATGGACAGAATATTTTGCTTTCCAGTTTGTACCTCGGTGTGCAACAAATAAAATAGCGAACAAATATCCTTGGACTTTAATTTGAAATATCCCCCGACATCTGGGTATTTTTACGATTATTTGGTTTGAAAGAGTTAAAAATCAGAAGTTTTAAACTTAAGAAACGTGAAAGAATGAATTTTTTCCAAATATAAATTTACTAGTTACACTACGCGTTGGTTGTTTGCTGAATTTACTTATTCATTTATTTAGAATGTTTAATCGTATTTGTTATTTTCAACGCACACAAATATTTAATTTTGCTTTTTTTTTTGTTTTAGTATGGATTAGAGTAAAGAGGATTAGGTTGATATGGTTAGATCATTTAGTACTTATATATTGTTTGCTGCAATGTATTAAACTATGAATAGTATCAATCTATTATTCAATCAAACACCGTATATGACTGAATATTATACATAGTTTGTTAAATATTTATCTACACATAAATTAAGTAGGTTCCGTATACTTCATATAATAAGCTTTTGAAAGGCTCTTTTAATAGTAACTTATGAAAATGACTTATATGCTAGGAACTGCAGTAACATAGTTAAGACACTGAATTTTCATATGAAGTGTTTTTACTACAACAGTGGACCTGATTCTGAGTTTACGACTATTGTTCAACCCAGTATATTTGCAATTTGAACCCAACCTAGAAGACGAGGGGACTCCTGGATCAAGCATTGGGACAAAATGAGTTTCGTAGAGGGCTTTTTTGAAGGAACTAACTCGCATTTGCGTTACATGTAGGGGAAAATCACGAAAACCTCCCACGGTCAGCCCGTTTGCAAGGAGATCTTAACCCTAGTTCCCTCTTCACACTGAAGCTATTTTACGTCAGCATAGTGATTGGTGCGGTCAGAGAGCAGATTTCCTACAAGCCAGTCTCTTCTGCGATTTGAGCCCTTTGTCACCTTATTGGGAGGCAGACGCTCTATCCTCTGACCCACCGCGGTATCTTATGAAGTATTGGAGTTTCATCCCAGATGTAAAGCCTGATTTTTGCCATGTGTGTAGGTTCATTGCTGGAGATAGCAATAGCAAGTAGTAACTAATCGATCTGTGGCCAGTTGCAGATTGATGAGACCAGCCTCAGATCGGTGTGTACTACGAGAAGTAAAAATGTTCGGTACGCAATATGAGCTACATTGCAAGCATTACAACGTTGGTCGCGAAATACGGAGCCTTAACCCGCATGTACTTCTGATTCACAACGAGAAGTTGCTTAAAAGCATTACTTTTATTAGCATGTATTTCGTACTTTTTTTATGACAAATATTGAGAAGAATTTGGTTTGAGTGCTGATTATGGGATCACACCCAAATGTCCTGTAAGTGTCGAGTTAATGAATTCATGATTTTCCTCTCAATAAAATGCATATATTAAGTTATCTACATTCAAAAGGTTTTTCCGAGGTGATGACTTGACCTCTGAATTGGATTAAAAATGAAATATTACAGGCATGGGCATAAAACACTTTACTTACATTGTATCTTGAAAGTGTCTCAATTTTTTCCCCCATCAATTAGAAATACGTACCACTACATTCTAAAATGTTCAGTGCTACTTACGAATTAAATAAAGCCAGATATTTATGAGAAAATAATTTCGTTAACAATTATTTTATATTTGTTACTTTAAATTGCAAAGTTAATGAAACTAAAAATCAAATATAAAAATATAAACTGTTCAACTGTAAAAATTTATATGTAAAAATATAAAATACTTTTTCTCTTCATACAAGCGTACTTTCTATGTTTAAGTACACTGTAAAAAGTTCCGGATCAAATTGCGGTAAAATTTGCAAGTACTCAGGGTGTCAGTATTTTTTACCGTAAAATTCATTTTTGGCAGAGCATGTTACCGAATACAAAATCTGATATAGTGTAATTTCTACAGTAATGATAAATTAACATTACTGTAAAAATTACGATACATTATTTTACTGTAAAAATGGATTTTACATTCAATCAAAAATAATAATAAAAATACGGATGATAATAACTGTGGTAGTATTTGTTAAAATATATTTGTCACAAAATAATAAGCAAGTCAGAACTTTTCAAAATCCTCCACATTAATATAGTATAAATAAATTTTAAAAGAATTTTTTTCGTTGATTTATAAAACTTTCTCCCGATAAAAAAGAAGAGATTTCTGCTAAGAATGTTTTGATAAGCAATGACTTCCTACTTCCTATCATGAATGACATGACTTTGAATTTTTTTTCATTTTACTAAGCTTAGCTTTCATTCACATAAAATAAAAATTGAGCAAATGCTTCTTATCGAAACAAACGAATACTTTCTTGTTTGAAAAGACCACATGTTCTTGCCACTTTCTAGGTAAGTGAAGAAATAAGCGAAAATTCATAGAAAAATAGAAATTCATCACTCCATCCTATGTAATAAAAAACAAATAAGGAAAAAAAAAAAAAAAAAAACCTCAACCGCTAAAGAAGAATGTAATCACATTTAGTGTTCTCATGACCTCTCCGCAGTTTCACTTAAGTAAATAGTGAGTCCAGAGAACCAGTGAATCCAAGTGAAGTGGGAAGAAAGGTAGTGGTGAACTCGAAAAGAAAAAAAAAAAAAAAAAAAAGAAGAAGCAAAAAAAGAAGGTGTTGGGGAAAGGAAAATGTGAATGAAAATCTTTAGGGAGGGATCAACCCGAACTGTTATAGCTCCACCATCTAAAATGGATTTGGTTGGAAAAAAAGAAAGAAGATTCGAGAATGGATGAGGATACGTCTTCAATAGCTATGCAAAGAAAATATTTAAAGATGCCATGAAATCCATTCTATTGGATGCAAAAAATTTTTTACCTTTTATATTTTCTCAAGAGGCCTTGATAACTTCTGGGTATGGATTGCTTCGCCGATATTGTAGACATTTAAGATTCGAGTGCTGATATTATTGAGAGTGAACTAAAATATTCAACATGAAATCTTGGATTAAAGATATTTGCTGTTAATACTAAATAACATTTTCATGTCATGTCTGAAATATTTATACACTGTCTCCTTTTAACCATCTTTTCTTCATATTGAATCTATTGTATTAAATCTATTGCATGTACTATATAAAAAAACGATGCTCGATGTATTTTATGTAATTCCTTTAAGACAGTTATAGTTTTAGACAGTTATAGTAATTCCTTTAAGACAGTTATATAATGTTTTTCTTTCTAATCATATGACTTCGTTTTACGCTTTTCATATGCATAAAATAAATGCTAAACAAAACGCATTTTTTTTCATTTATCCTTTTTATAAATATTTATAAACTGGGAAAAAAGTATTGTCAAAACTACCTGAATATAATGAGTATTGATTTTATGTACTACATAACTTTAATTACTTTAATCAGAAATAAAAAAATGCAATATTCTCTCCACTTAGAAAACATTTCGATATTGTTTTCAGCACTAACAAAAAAAGTATGGTCAAAATTACCTGAATATGGTGAAATTTACCGTGTTTCGGGCTTTAAAGGAACACCAAAAAGCTCTGTAATTTATAACGAAGATTTTTAGTAATGATTTTGGTGAAATTAACAATAAAATATATTTTTATAATATGTGGTAAAATTTGGTAAATGTGGCAAAATATAGTAATTTTTTCATGATACCTTAGATCATAGCATAAAACCATTTATTTGCTAATATTTAATTCTCAGTTTTACATTTTTTACTAAATGTGTAGTAATAAGAACCATAAATGTGAACACCTAAATAGTCAGCCAACCATTACCATATGAACTGAAAAAAATGACCAAATAAATGGTTTAAATACCGTACATTTTGGTTTTATATACTAAAATTATGGATCTTTTTATCAGAAATATCATTACCATACAGTATGGTAATTTTAACAGAATTATTTTCTCCGTGTACTCGGTATAGCTTATTTCAACTATTCTGTATGAAAAGACAAACTATAAAAATTTTTTTGTTACAAAATAAAGAAAAATGAAATAATGCTAAAAGAGTAGAAATATTTATATTTAAAAATTCAGTATTCAATAGCACTTAAGCTTTAAATATGTTTTAAAAAATGTTTCTTTAGGCTTTAAAAAACGTAAATACTTCACTTAATGAGGTGATTAGTTTTCTAGAAATAAAAAGTTTTAAAACAAATGTAATAAGGTTTTTAAGTAGTACTTTAAAACTATTATTTTAATTTTAACTACTTATACATAACTCAATTACTCTGATTAAATTATCCCCACCCTAATCTCTTTCATCATCAAAGTTTTATAAATAACCATTTTTTTTACAAAAAGACAATTTATATTTAATGCAATACAGTGACACAATCCCTTTGAGAGAAAATTCTAAGCTCTTAAAATACTAAAACATTAGCATTAAGCCAGACTAACCCAATCCTATTAGATAGAAAAAAAATAATTCAAGCAGTGATTATCCACGTATGATATGATGAGAAATCTGTTACTGGATATTTAATGGAAAGGATCCGATAAAAAGTTTTTTTTATTTGGTGTTGTTATAAGAGAAAGAGTTGAAAATTGGAAAACAATGGATTATGTTGTAAAAGTATGATTCTAATCCCGTCAAAAAGAGTATTTTAACGTCAAAATTATTTGATGAAATATAATTTTCTCCCGATTGTAATCACAGCTTAGTCACGGTAAATTGAGTAGCAATAAAAATGTTTGCAATTAAGACAGATTTGTGTATGAATCCTCTATGGACAATTAATTTTTATTTGACTAGCAATTACAATATTCTTAAACATATGGCAAATTAAAAAATATAAAAAAAAAAAAACTTCTATTCCAAAACTTTCTCTTGTGAGCAGTTGTTATGTTTGAATTAATTGTAAAACTACGACTTGATTCCAATATTGTAAAAATACTATAATCCTCTCAAAGTGTGTTTTAATGACGAAATTATTTAATAAAAAGGGATTTTCTTCTGATTGTAACCAGATCTAATGCAAGGTATATCGAGTTGCGGTGAAAATGTTCACAATTAGGATGGTTTTGATTAACAGATATATTTTAGATTAACTCTGTTTTTTAATTATTTATCTAGTAGTTTAGTCTCCTTTTTTAAACACTTTTTGTTTTAAATGTAGGGAAAAAAATCATCATTATCTTAGATAAGTTTATTTTTTTAATTGAAATGATTTGGAATGAATTTCTTGATTTTCTTTTTTTAAACCCTATTCCAAAACAGAAAAAGTTATATTTTTAAATAAAAGATTTTGTTTTATTATTTCTAGTATATTTTTTGTAATTATACTTCTCGTCCGTTAAAAAATATCAGAAGCGGCTATTATGTTTCCGGACAGATCTAATAACTCCTGAAAATATCATAAGAATTACATTCTCATTTGAACCCGGGATAACCTGGTTGGTAGAGCGTTTGGCCTATATCTAAGAGGAAGTGAATTCGATTCCCACCGGGCGAACACTCTCCGTATATTAACTGGTGACTGGTGTTCGTTACATCTGTCGGATCACAAAGTCCGTGTTTCCATAACAGATCATATCTTTAGAGGTACTGAATTGGAGACTGTTCGTCTTCTAGTTCAGGTGAAAATTACGATGTGTGGATGAATGAATAGATGTAAGAATGGATCCGTCCTATAAACGGGCAAAGAAGTTTATGAGGCTGAAGTCGTATTCTTGGTCAAAGATGGTGGCCTTAAATCTTGATCAAAGATGGTGGCTTGATTTCTTCAAGCAGGCTTGCTGGTATTGGCACTTGGCATTAGAAACAATAACAACATTCCCATTTATTTTGCCTCCAAATATAATGCAATTCTGTACTTGTATGTAAAATGCACAGAAACAACTTTTAAGGTTCTTCTCTATAATATTCTTTAATTCTTACGTTGGAGTTTTTTTAATGACTTACACACTCCTAAACTTGTTGTTTTAACATCATTTTCGGTCTTAGGGATCACGGGGATAAGTTATTCACCATACACATTGTCGAATCTCTTGTACAGTTTTGGAAATTTGCTAACTGAACAGAGTTAAAAGTCATTAAAGACAACAATAACGGCAAAATCAGAAAAAGTTTGAAAGTTGTGTTTGTATCTCTTACAGTCCAGTGCAGAATGGCATTGAATGAGGCAGAGGTTACTTCATAGAAATATGAAATTGGTACGCAATTAGTATAATATTTCCAAGAGTTATAAAATCAGTCCAGGAAATAATATAATCGTTCTTTGAATTATGTTAAAGTTTTAATAACTTTCGAAGCTTTAAGTATCCTACGATTGATTTAAAGAGACTTGTTCAAACTACATAAATCTAAAATTAGAGCCAAATAAAGTTAAAACCTGCCATTTTTTTCAACATAAAGTAAAAAAAGTAAAAATAAAAGATATTTATAAAAACTGATAAATAAATCAAGATTTTCATTCAAAAAAGTAATTTATTAAATCATTCACAAGTCTATTAATGTAAAAGATATTCTAATAAATTTACAATATTTTGCACTCTCAAAGATATTCAATTAATTCGAATAGTTAGTGAAATGTGAATGAAATTCGAACAATTAATACTGTTTTCTGACAAAATAGCGGAGTGTTAACAATTCAGCAGTCATTGTTAGGTATTTAGCAAGAACATCTATCGAAGCGGAAAAAAAAAAGACTTCACGAACTGCAACTTATTTTTAGAATGAAAAATAAAAGTAAATGTAGGCGGAGAACTCTTTCTTACGATCTCAAAACTTCTAAGAACGCCACTGAAAAATTTCCGCCTTGTTTTGTTGGTTGGCGTACTTTTGGATTATATAACAAAGAAAGCATTATCCTTTTAGTCGATGGTCTTTTAAACGAGGGCATGTATATGTCACTCACGTTAGAGAAAGAATTTACTCGGGAGACAGTGTAGAAAATTGGAAATCAGATGAGATAGACACTGCTTTTTTTCCTCTACAGCAGGGACGTACGCATGCTTATACGCAATACAATATATTGCAGTAAGGAAATAAAATAAACAGAATTTCAACTATTTCTTTTTCAAAATTATGCAATACAATGGGAAATATTCAATGTGTAATCTTAAGTTAAAAGTAAAATTTAAAAACAAAGAAATGAAATTTGATTGAAAAAAAAAAATATAGAAGGAAGCAGACGGAATTTTTTTTTTTTTAAATTTAAACAACATTTGTTCGAATGATTAAAGTTTCAAGTGCTGATATTAGTTTTTGAATGGTAAAAGGATAATAACTGAAATAATCTTATTTACTAGTAGATGCCATAATTTCCATCACAGCATATGAAAATCCGTTAATTAGGTCAAAAGTTATTCATAGTCTAACTTCATTTTTCATGTTCTGTGCATCATACAATGCTACGGTATTGATAATATTCATCCAATACATTTATAAATTATTATCTCACTACATACCGGCATGGTAATAATAGTATCTATGTGAGTTTATCCGTAATAAGTGACTATTTTATATATTTATAAAAAAAAAATTTTCAAAATTGCAAAAAAAGTGAAGAGATTCATAGATTACTATTTAAACAAGAAACGGAAAATTTTGAATCACCTGTGAGGAAGGTGGGATGAAAAGATGTTGATATGCAATATGCAAGACAATGTAATACTCATGCAAAGAGGGAGTAAGAATGATACTTTGAAACCGAATATTATAACTCGGTTCAATATCGTAATTTGTTTTGTGATTTTAGAAATACAAGGGGACACCAGAACCGTAAGTTATTATCAGAAATATATGTAGCACTATAAGGTTTCTAAAAAAATTATATGCGGTGTTATTAATAATATTACTTTGAATTATATATATTTAAAATAAAAATAAAAAAATTGTTTACCTTTTTCTATAAAAAAATTTAATTACATGCTTACGGAATTTAAGATAAAAAAAAAATAAAGAGAACATTTAACAAGGTACTAATTTTTTTATTAGCGAATACATTTCGAGTAAAAACTATCAAATAAAGCTTTAAAAGCTAGTTACAAAATTATTGCTTAAACATCAAGTTTGCAATTGTATTTTTCTAACATAATCAGCACAATATATTAATTACAATTTACGTCATAATTATTCCTGGTGTCAATAATAGTACTTTTAAAAATAAACAATATAAAAGTTTCTAATAAATTTTAATGCAAATATTTCATCGTTATTTTAATTAAAATAAGAGCTGTGCTTCAAATCAGAATTCAACTTCTGTCTTTGTCTTAAAATAATAAATAGTTCTGTCATGTTACAAGAAAAAAAAAGGAATTTCGAGTTCCGTGAAAATTGCTTGAACCAGGTATCGTTTATTTGCTTTTAATTTTTAAGAAAATAATTACGACTATCTACCGAAGTTTTAAAATCTATCCACAAAAGCTCTTGCTTAAACATTAAATCGACAATTGAATTCCTTCATTAGATGCAAACGCTGCCGGCTCATTTTAAAATAGTGCTAAAAAATAAATTTTCAGTTCTTGGCGCGCCAAGGGAAAATTTATAATTTCTCATTAACTGACAAAGTAAAATTATTTTTATGCAAGTAATCAGCATTTTGTGCTCTTGCATAATAATGCAGGAATCAGGATGCAGAGAAAAGTTCGTAGAGAAGGTGAAAATAATTATACTTTGAAGAATGATCAAAAATAATTAAGAATCTGTAGACAAGAGTTTTCGCAGACTAAAGTGAGGAAAATATTTACTTTAAGAGAAAACTGAAAAATAAAAGAAATATTTTGATTGAAAAGCTTTTCTCATGGGAAAATGTGAGGAATATTCAAGTTTTAGAATATTCATTAGGATACACTTTCGAATTTATTTTATACACTCCTGCAATAACATGATTAAAGTAAGTAATTCATATTTTTATTATTTTAAAAAGTTTAATTTAAGTTAAGAAATATGCCACAAGCAATGTTTACTTTATTTTATGTTTTCACCTAACTGGCAATGAAATATTAAGCCAGTTTGGACAAATATGGCATAAACTTATCTCAAAAATCTTGTTTTCTATTTTTATTACTTTAACTCCTTTTTAATATTTTAATTCTGTTTTAATTGTGTAGTCCTATTTTCATAGTTTTGTCTAACAAATAAAATTGATAACTTAATTCATGATAAATTTTTAATTTTCCCTTACTTATAAAATAAGGCGTTATATCAACAAATATTAATTCCAATAAAAAGGAGGCTTGTACACTTGTACATAGAGTGTTTCGTAAAGACTACTTTTGATATACATTTTTAGAATCCATAAAAAAGTATACACCCTGGGAGTCAAAGATTTAATACATATAGGTTAGAAAAAGAACAAAAATCCTGTCGAAATCTGCCAAATATCAATTAAAAAACGCATGTATACAAAACATCAAAACCTGTTTGATTACCAGGTTGAAACCTTTAGGTGTTTCAAAATATTTTTCAAAACCTTTCTGTTTCTTTCGCAGTCAAACAGGTTTTAGTGTTTCGTGAAACAACCATTAACCGTGAATCATCTAATTTCATTAGCGGTTTTGATTATTTTTGCTTAAATGTTAAGCTGCTACCCCAATTATATCTTTAGAATGGTATTAATAGTTCACATCATATGGAGTTAGTTTTTAATAAAACACGTAGATTTAAGTTTTAGGACTTAAGTTAGTAACTTAGGCCACAGTAAGATTTGTTGGTTTTATCTTAGAATTATAGATATCAGTTTCATTAATAATAGAAATCGTTTTTACTATAAAAAATAGCTATAAAATATTTTTATAGCAACTTTACTTTTTCGTTGCTTCTTCATTAAGTTTTCAGTATAATTTTACAGAAAAAAAATTTAACAATTTGGACAACCAGCACATAACTTTTCTGATAAAAAAAAACTTATTTTGTAGTCTTAAAACACTGAAAGAGGAAATAGAAATAAATGTTAATATTTAATAAATAAACTATTAAAAAATAAAAACAATCTGAATCAATGTAATTATAAATAATAACACAATTTCAAATTTATTTTAAGTTAAAAAAATAATTACAATTATAGTAAAATAATTACAATTATAGTAACAGTGACAAAAAAAAGCATATTTACTTGTTTTTAAGTGCATCAATTTATTATAAGATCGGAATATTAAATTTGAATAAAATAATTAAGAAATTAAAAAGCTCTTTAACTGAACGTACATCAAGAAGGACTAAACGAACATAATATTTTATTAATGTTTTTCATTTTTTATAAAAATATTTACTTTATATTGTTATCAGGTTTAAAAAAAATCTAACAAGCAGATATATTTATTTGTAAGTGAATTAATTTATCATTGGATCGGAATATTACCCTCCCCCATTTGAATAAAATAATAATAAAATTACCCCAAAAAGCTATTTTATTGAACGTACATCAGAAAATACTAAACGAACATAATATTTAAATAACGTTTTCCACTTTTAATAAAAATATTTACTTTTTATTGTTATCAGGTTTAAGAAAAAGAGTAAACATTCAAATACGAACTGTTTAAATGAGAAATTTCTATATCTGCTTATAACTTACAGATTTCGAAATCAATATAATCCTATAACAAATTTCTTGAAAAACGAAATCAAACTAAACCAATTTGAATAAATATAAGCATATAAAATAAGAAATTACAAGTGCCTTTTTTGTAAGCCCTTATGGTAATTATTTCGTGATTTATTCCCCTTTTCACACAAATTTTGAAACATGATAAAATGCTAATACAGTTTTGATAGGATTAATGTAACATTATAAATGAATTTAATCAATAAGATTTATACATATGTTTAGAAAAAAATTGCTATGAATATTTATACCAGCAATAAATATATTAAGCATGATTTCAGTACTATTAAAATGATAAATAAGACATTTACTGGCCATTTTTTAAATAGGGGTATTTAAAGAAAGTTCATAAAATATACTCTGTCGAAAATATAATAACAAAATAGAATGTAAAATTTTTAATATAATGCGTACAAAAATTAGTATTTTATATATTAAAATAAAATATATTATTATAATAATATATAATGTCTAGTAAATTAAATCTTTAAAAGAATCACATAAGCAACATTATATATTGCACTGCTAGTTATTATTTATTTTATTGTCACTTTAGAATTAGATAAGGTAAATATAAATGAAAATGTAACCATCCCGAGAAAAGAATCCCAGAGGAGTAATGATTAGTAATTTGGAGCTTAATTGAACCGTGAACACGTATTCATCCCCCCAAATTCATAGCCACCATAAAATTTCATAAGTAAGAAATTTATGGACTATTTTTTTTAAAAAAAAATATGATAACTTAAAGAAAGTTTATAAAAAATATTCACTCGAAAATATAATAACAAAATTAACTGGTAAAAATTTTAAATATATTGTGTGAAACATACAAGATATTAGTGATTAATCTATTATGTGTGCTGTCTATTAAGTCTGATATTAGTGCTTAATGAATTAAAATAAAGTATATTAAAATGCTATAAAATATCTAATAAATTAAGTTTCCAAAAAATGACATTATCAACAATATATAATGCATTGTTAGAACGGATAAAATGAGATATGTTCTGAGTATTATTAAAACACGGTAGGGATTGATCTGTGTAATTAAATTTTTTTTTATAAAAAATGAATGCATGGTACTTTTCTATTAATTTTGTTACTCAGTCAATGGTCTTAATTTTTCACCAGTATTTATTTCATAAACACTTTAGATTTAGAAATGGTAAATATATAAATGCAAATGTAACCATCCACAGAAAAGAATCCCCTAGGAATTATAATTATTGGTTTGAATCTCAACTGAACCGTGAACACGTAATCTGCACGCCAACTTCATAGCCACCATAAAATTTCAATTAGAAAAGGGAAAGAAAATTTGGAGCTCTATATTATAGAATATTAGCCATTCTGGTCCAATAACGCTAGCTGCACGTACTACTCTTTAAATCCTTATAAAAATAGAAGAAAAGAAATACGTGGATAATAGTAAGAGAAATAAAACAAAAAGAAAGAAAAAAAATAGTCGCGTGTATTTCAGAGAGAAGTAGTAAAACGGCAATAGGAAAGGGACGGCAGAATGTTTTACGATATAAACCAACCAGTTTCATGAGTTCTGTCCCTAGAGTTAGAATTTTGCCTTATGGAGTTTGAAAAAGAAACCTGGACTTCAAAAAGAAAGTTATAAAAGCCACAGTATGTCAATGTGTTGAAGCAATTTACGGTTAAAGTTACACTGGAAATCAATTTTATGACGATGAAGGAATGTGGGAATTGCCGATATCAAATATTGTGTTAAAAGACAGGAAATGGAAAGGAAAAATGGTGGTATCGAATGTAATGTTTTGATATTAGGCTTAATCTTGTTTAGATTTTAGAATTATGGTAGTATGTTTTCGAATCTTCATTTAAGTGGATTTATGTATTTCTTCATTTTGATAGTTAAAATTCTTGTCTTCTGAAACAGGTTGTAAAAAATTGATATTTTATCCATTTCATTTTTACTAGATTTTGACATAACGTTGTTATATTTAAATATTAACGTGATTAAGAAACAACGAGATAAATGGGACTTCTTAAATAAGTATTGATGACACTGTAAAAATGGAAGCTCAAATATGTCGAAACTTTCTTCGTTTTTGACGAAACCATTTCCTAGTTTATGCTCCTAGTAAAAATTTGGTCAAAGTGACAAAATATTTATTATCAGTTCTTCACGGTAACGAATTTTGTCTTGATCAAAGAAATTTTTCGTCTTTCCATTATATTTTTCAAAACAAAAGCACGGGGGCATTGTTGATCACTTTTTCGTGGGCACAATTTAGGTGAATCAATATCACAAGAAGGACATATAGCACGGAGAGATAAATTGCATCCATGTTAGAAGCGGGATTCGAATGCAGGATCTTCGTGGTATAAGGCCAGCCAAGACCACCATACAGCCTGTTCGGCTTATTTCCTCACTTGATTTCCGATTTATAGTTTTCTTCCTGTTTTTGTCATTCTAGTTAACAATATCCCACAATGCATCACGCTTTCAGGTAGATAAAACATTTTCGTCATATATTTCAGAGTTCGCATTTTGTCAGAAATCACGTGATTTTGTGACGAAATGATTTCAAAATTAAGGAAATACAGGTCGAAGATTGCTGAATCGTCAAAAATGAGATTTTAGATTCATAGAGTTTATTAAGCAACGTTTTTGGATAGCGGAAAAAAAGTTAAACTTATTTATTTTTAAATTAAATCACATGCTTTGAGGTGAGATGTGCCAATTTATATATTAAGATGAATGATTTAAAAAAAAAAGAAAGCTGTTCTTTTTCTTGTTTTTTTTTTTTTTTTTGTATTTCTCATAAGTTAAAAATAGCGTAGTTTATAAATCCTATTTTTCTATGTTTTTCTTTGAATTTTTTTAGTCTTTTTTTTCGAATCGGATCAATCCCTCAGTTTATTAAAAATGATGCCTGATGATACTATAATGTAAATTTATCAATCATTGTTTTACTCTATAATGATTATTTTCGAGCGGCCCTATTTTTCATATTTAAAGACTTTAATAAAATACTCCAATAGTCACTTGTGAAACAAATTGATGCTTCAGCTAAAATCACTAACCAGTTGCAAGCCATCAATGGGCTGTAAGTAATGAGGCAAAAAACTATGTTCTGTTTTTAGTCTATCTGTCTTTAAGTGCCTGTCTAATGCATTTGTGTGACATAAAAATTGGCAATGGCTTTAATTTAATAAAGTGATAGCTATTAATAACAAACATAATTCAAATAATTAAACGCTAGTAATAACATACAAGGAATAGTGAAATTGGGAATGGTATTCGTATATATGTTTTTGGTTTTCTTTTTTTCTTTGTATGATAATCTTTTACTTTGTATATATATATATATATATATATATATATATATATATATATATATATATATATATATATATATATATATATATATATATATATATATATATATATGTATATATATATATATATATATATATGTATATATATATATATATATATATACACATATATATAAAGAACGCAAATAAAACAATAAATAATATATTTTAAAAGAGAAAAAAATATTCTAAAAATTGAAAAGCCAGAAAACAAAATAAGGAAAAAAATATAATCTCGTCGTCAGGTTACATAATTATATGCGCAAAATATAGTCCTTTTTAATATTGTATTAATAAAGCAATAATATTTTATTTTAATATTTTTTTTCTTCTAAATTGAAATATATTTCTCGCTTGTTTTCTTTGTACTTTTATCGTATTTTATAGGTTCTATGTACTCTCAGGTAATGTGCAGTAAATAAAATTTATTTATTCTTAATTTTCTTTTTTAATCTATCTTTTCTTTTTTGTCTCTTTATTGTGTCTTGTCCAGCCAAATGAGTCTTTTTACTAAACAGTATTCTAAATCCTTCTAATTATCCTACTTATAATTGAAGAATAATTTCTCATAATAAAACATTATAATAATGATTATTATAATATCTTATCTGTACTTAGTCCTTACATTCTTTATTTAGTCTTCGAAATGATAAATGCAGTTAGGCTATGCATATAGTTTTAGTTTCCTCGATATGTAAAAAAAAGTAAAAACAAATTTTCTAAAGGTGAATTAATGCACTGTAAAAAATAGCTTCTATTCTACATTATGTGTCAAATCTATTTTCGTTAGCTTTCAACATCACAAATCATTCTGAAAGTTTCAGCGTTACTTAACAATACTAAGCAATTACAGTAATTTAATTTGTTCGAAATTATTACCGGGAATAAATTATTTTATATGATTTGCAAGAAAAACAATCTAGTAGACTCGTGGAATGTTAAAAAGGACCGCAAACGAGTAAAACTATGACAGCCCTTAAATTGCAAATAAAGACATCAGACATTACAACTGAATCAAATATATACTCCACCCTTTTTTTCATTAGCACTAATGGTAAAGGCTATCTGAGCGATAAATTATGGCACACATCAGATGGCATAACGAGGTTAGAGAACGCTTGTAGATAACTTCCAATCGGTTATGAGAAAGGGAGGACAAGTTACCGATATCGCCAAAAGAGCTTTTAAACATTTAAAAGGGCGGCGGATGAGTAAAGTTCGCCAATCGTTAGAATGTGTGATTGAAATATAGTTACTAACTGAATAGGTTATCTTTTAGGGCGGAGGTAGTTTGATTTGATCAAAAAAGTTACTTGATCAACATGATCAAACTTTGCTCAATTGAGATTCCTATCATATTTTTTTTCTGTTTTTTTATTATATGCTATTTATATTTCCGTTATGAATCCAATATTTACACTTTTTTATAATTTGTGGTAATGCGGTATTTTGATTCAAATATTAAGACAGTGTTATTGCTTTAAATTCTTACGATGAAATTTGTAAGATTTCTTTCTATTTTAAAAATATTCTTAAGAATGAAATGCATTTTCCTGCCCGAACAATGATATATATTTGATATTGTAACGTTGCTATGTTTAAAGTTGTAACGTTATAATACAAAATGATACATTATAATTGCTGTAATATTATAATACAAAATGTAACATGAATAATACATATATAATAATACAACGTTGCTATAATTAATATTGTCACGTTGTGAAATTGTTATAATTTTATTTATTCCTACTAAATTAGTTTATTCATTCAGCTGTCTTTGTCAATATTTAAGAAATAAACTAGTAAATGACAAATAATGCTGCAGTTTAAGCATTTGATGTATTTTTTTGTATTTTAAAGTTTTTTTTATTATAGCATAGCGAGTTTTAATGTACGAAAATCATAATAATATTAATACATTCATTTAAATTTTTTAAAACAGGGTTGAAGGTTAAGAAAATTAAAATAAGGCTTTAGAACTATTTACCTATTTTTCCCCTTCTTAATATTTTTTCCCTTAGTTGTTATATTTGTTACTCTTCCTTTTCTTTAATAATTGTTTTATCATCTTCATTAAGTTTTTATTTTTTTGATGTTTTGTTGTTTTTGTCAAATATATTCATTACTTTCTGTTTTTAGAGGGATATTTTTGTAATTTAGAATAATATTATCAATATAGTAAACGTTGTATTCGTTTAATTTAAGGTGGGAGCTTAAGCAAAATGTATCATTTTTACGAGATCGAATTTAAATTTTTATTGTTAAGTTACGTTCTTAAATAATAACAAAAACTTGAAACCCGCTTTAAAAATAGTTAATTGGTTAATATCAAAGAATTTTTTTAAATATAAAGTATAAACATTTTTGATAAACGGAATAATCATATAAATAATGAGTAAGCAAAAAATGAACATACATAAAACAAATTTTATCAATAAAACTGCTAATTCCTCATAAAACTAAACCTGTGTATTTATCAAATTCAAAATTTAATCAAATTCCATGACAAATTAAAGTCAAACCAATGTTAAAAAGAATCTCTTTTATCTATTTAAATGCTGTAAAAGATGTTGCTAGACCTCTAATCCACGTCAAATGATATATAAATAAATATGTTATTATGCAGGCACAAGATTGTTTTACATTTTGCCCCACAGCCACTTTGGTGAGTTGAATGCTAAAGACTAGAGGTCATGCTAATGACTAGAGGTCAATTTTTCTTATCTTTTTAGTTTGGAATATTCTCTTATATAACAGACTGGGAAGTACACACACGATTGGAAAATTAAGAGAGTGTGGTGCGGAGATCAGTTAAATACTACCATCTCTCCTGGGATTCTATTTGCGGTAGTGTAGTGTACTTATATGTCAGTTTTGTCTTCAGAGTTATAGTTTAGGATGAATCATGAAGCACCTTCAGTTGCCAATTTGTGTAACTCTATTGTGACTGTAATAACCAATCTATTTACAGTAATCAGAATAATAAAAGTTAAGGTCTCATTTTACAGGAATAAACATTATGTTGAAAGATAAAGAAAAAGAAAGTATGATCAGCTTTTTTAATTAATAAAAAACTTGCATTATGGAATTCTTGTATTATGGAATACTTTTTTCTAAATAAGTACAAAATCCTAATTTTACACGATGTGTGAGAAATAAATAAATGAAGTGTATTTTTGCTTGTGTAACATTCATTTCAATGCTTCTAACTCTCTAACATTTCGAATCCGTTAAATAGAAATTATATTAGCATTAATTAAATAAACATATCAAATCGAGAAATTTTATTAATCCTACGAGCTTATCGTTGGCACATAAAAATCCCTGAAGACAAAATATCAATTTTTTCAGAGATAAAATATGATAATGTCTCACGAAAGTCCCCTTTTTTAAAAACAGTATTCTAATTTGATTAATTTCGGAACAAAAACACGTGTTTAACGCCGCTGGAAAAGATTTTATTGAATTTATATGTTATTTTTGTATAGAATATTCAGTTTTACGACTGTTTTTGCATGCGTTTGCACATAATATTTTTTTCCCTGTTAAAAGTTTACTAGAACTATTTAAAAAATATTGAGCTTTCAGATCTTCAATGAGTGATATTTTTAGAGTATAGACTATTCCTGTAAAATGATTAATCCTTTAAAAATTGGGAAATATTACTTAGCTACGTTTAAAATCTTTCTTATTAATCCTTCACGATCGAATATATATATCTATAGACACATTATAAAGAATAATTTTTATCTTAAGATAAGTATTCTTTATTTAGAAATATCGCCTTTATTTATAGTAAAGGATGTGTCCTGATGAAGACCTTTACTTTTTTCCTTTAAAAGATTTTCTATTTTATATGTCATTTTATAATTCTTCTTTTTATTATTCTTCATTCTTTATATATTCTTATTAAAATTTCAATAGCAAAAGTTACATAGATTATTTTTTACAAATTTGTTTTATAACGCACGCACGAATATTTTACAAATAGGATGCGTGTTTAATGAGTCGCCAAACCAGTTGGAATATAATGCAATACATTTTTAGTGACTAATGCACATGGAGAAATTCATATGCTAGTTGTTACCCATGAAGTAGCTTAATTACAAATGCTCATCAGTGTCAAATGTGTATTTTAAATGCCACGAACTTTTAACTTTTTTTCAAAAAAAAAAAAAAAAACACTGACAATAAAAAAACATAAGTGTCAAAAATGTTTTGTAGGACAGAAGTAAGTTTCTTAGGAAATAATTCAATTAAAGTTGGGTAATAACTATTCAACGTGTATATATAATGCAATACATTTTAGTGACAAACACACGTGGAAAAGATGCGTTTACAAAACTATTCCACTATATTGCATCCCTTTTAATTTTTTTGAGCCCATGATTTTGATTTCTTTTGATTCTAGAATCACCCATGAAACAATTTAATTACAAATACGCAACCACGTCAAATTTATATTTTGAATGTCACGCATTTTATAAGATTTCTCTGAAATAATACACAGACAATAAAAAACATAAGTGTCAAAAAATGTTTGTAAAACAATTTTTTTACAAAATAATTTAATTAAAATTGGGTCATAATTATTCCGCTTCGAGAATTTTAAAGAAGAAACGAATTTGTCCCTAAAAAATAAAAACCTATTTCAATGTCGTCTAACAGTTTATTTTTTTAAAAACCTATTTTAGAAGTAAATGCTTTATTAAAACATTTTCATCAGCTAACAGCTATAAGACTGAGCGTTAATAAGGTGTTTAAAATTCTCAGAAATTTTGCAAACTCTGTAACAACAAAAAACTATTTACTACAAGTACGTGAGAAAGGTTTTTAAGAGACAACATTTCATCTCATTAATGAGTTTTTAATATTTTAGAATGTTAATTAATTTAACTAGAAAATCATTAAAAATTTAGCCGATGCATGTTTTAAATGGTTGTTGTTTCGACACTAGAGAAAAGGAAGAATTCCCAAAAGTATCGTCACATTTTTATTCTTTAAATATATTTATATAGAATATAAATAAAAGAGTGTCGGGTATCAAAATACCATGTACGTCATAAATTTTACCGAAGTCGTGTAAGTATCATGCATTATATATAAACTCGGTATTACATTGTATAGTTTGGTCTCACTTAAAAAAGATAAGGATAAAAGTTCTAGACTGGAATATCATCGCAGTCTTAGTGTGGTACTGTTCTTTCTATTGAAATTCGAAAGTAAGAAAATTATTAAGTTATAAAAATAGTTCTATTAACTCTATTAAAATTCTGATTCAATCATTTCTTTTGATTCCATTTTCAATTTTTTTAGCCCATCATGATTTTGATTCTAGGGTTAAGGAGTCCAGGGCATATTTTTGTAACAATTTTTATACACACAAGCATTGTTTTAAAAAACATAGCAGAAAACTTTTAAATGCTTACTATTATTTTTCCAAAAAAGATTGTAGTGAAATATCTAATATAATAATGAAGATATCTTTAATAGGTTTTAGGATGCATTTTTTTAAATTTGTAAAATATATATAATTAGAATATTTTTTATAGATTTATTTGATAGCACGAAAAAGTCATTAAAATATCAAACTCTCTTTGAGTTCAATATAAAAAAATCTATTAAAAAAAATAATTGCCTAAATTTTTTAAGCGGTCGCAGTACCAGAAAAATGACTAAAATATGGAAAAAAATTTTTTTGCTTATAATAAAACTATTTCAAATGCACTGAAAAAAATCATCTCTCCATCTACATTTTTAAAAAAGTTATGAATGATTTTAGATTGCCATAATACAGAAACTTGCTCAGCAGACAGATTTTAAGGTGATTTTTCTCATAGATGATAATTTTGTGTTTGAATCTCAATTAAATCCCTAAAGAATTTTTTCTATTTAAGATAAAGCTTTGAAGTAAACTTTTTTATCTTAAGTATAATACAGTTATGGAATAAGCATTTTATGAGGTATTAATTTTTTTACAGGATGTTATATATACCTAACCTGAATTTTTAACTTTTTTTTTCTACTTTTTTACAAAATAATCTGTAAAAAATATTCTGATTGATAGATCAACAATTGAATGCACAAAATTGTTATGATGAATATATTAAGCACTAAGAAAAAAAAAATGAAAATATGTTAAAATAAAAAAGTCTTAAGGATATGAAAATTGTGAATTTTTCAATAATTTTTAAAATTTAAAAAAAAATTAAACAGTTTAATTATTCTTTGAAGATAAATTATTGAGTATAAGTTAAATGAGCATGTAAATTTTCCACAAAATGAATGATTATACCTTTATTTAAAAAAATTTTTTTCAATGGTACTGTGACCCCTTAATCAACAAAAAACTTGCAGGATTTTTTCGTCCCTGATATCCGTTTAATGAACTTATCTTTTCCCGTGTCTGAACGTGTCAATTCAAATGACAGCATTTTGATTTTCTGATTAAGAAAAACATTTTGTTTCCATGATTTTGATTCTTAATATCAGGTTTTTAATTATAACAACTGGCTATTTAATTTGTAATATTTTAGATTCTTAATTAATTGAACTGGAAAGCAATTAAAATTTAACTAATGCATGTTTCAAACAGTTGTTTTAATACTTTAGGGCAAGATGAATTGTTACAAGGCTCATCAGTTAATATAAAAGTGTCGAGTATCAAAGTTATAAAAATGCCAATGCAGCCATAAATTTTACACAAGTTGTGCAAAGATCATGCATTATATATAAACTCAGCATCACATTGTATAACTTGTTCAAAGTTTTTTTAAAAAAAAAAGAAATTCTAGAGTGTAATATCGTCGCAGCCTGTCTGTGGAATTATTCTTTCTTCTGGAATTGACGAGTTAGAGGTAGGTGAAAACAAAACTATTACCATTTCTTTTGATTCCATGAAAAATGAAATATTGATGACGGACTGAAAGAATTATTTGAGTGAACAAAAAAGGAAACAAAATTTGATGGCGATGGAAAAACGTAATGGCAAAGAAATCTATTTATAGGCATAGCACAGATACTCTTATAGCCATAGCCATCTGCTTTATAAAATATAATACAGAGCTACAGAGCTATATGAGCTGTTCAATGTACACGCTGATTAACTCCACAAAACAAAAAACGAAAAATAGAAAATTCTATAAAAATGTGCATTACTTTTAAAATTCCTTTTATAGTATAATTTTATTTAGAAAATTTTAGCAACTTTGAGGCGTTACTTTGTTCCAAAAAAATTGACGCTTAAACTTAAGATATTTCAAGAAATAGAGTGAAGTAATTTTCGAAGTGAACGCTTCAAATGCATGGCCAAAATTGCAATTTTGAAAACTTTAAGGATTTGAACTAGCATGAAAAAAAAAAATGCATTATCCAGATAAATGTATGATCTCCAGATAAATGTATCATTATCCAGATAAATGTATGATCCGTTAACAATCGGTTAATTTTCAAGAAAACGGTCATAAAAGTGCCTATTTTTTTATTAGTGCAACTTGACTACTGCTGACATCTAGTTTAAAATAAACTGACTATTGACAATTACCTTAAAAATATGCTGGTTCTGCCATCGTGTGTGTAAAATGAGAAATAAAATGTTTCTCTGGCAAAAGAAATGAATTAGTTTTATTCTTATTGGCGCGTTACAACTGAACACTCCAGCCCGGAAATATCACGGGAGCGAGAAATAGAGGGTGAAAGCTCACCCCGCCATTTTCACGGGAGCGAGAAGGAAGGGGTTAATCAAATGTTTTTGTATTTAGAACAATCTTAATGTTTCAATCGCCCTAATTCAAATATATTTATAGATAAACTCAAATGAAATTGGAAAATAAAAAAAATTACTTTGTCTAAGTAAGTGTATTTTTCTGTACTTGGATCTATAACCTCTTAAGGACGGAATCTCAATCTAAATAGAATAGTTACGCATGTTAAATCTAATGGGGAAAAGTTTTTATATTCCCTTTTCTTATAAATCTAAAATTAAATCGCTAATCAAAATTTACAAAAACTCATCAAATAATTAAAAATCTATATATTTTTCAAAAAATGTGTGTTTTTTTTTTAAATATCACTTAATATATCTGTGCTTGAAAATAGTTTCGAGTTGTAAGGTTAGAAATGTTTCTGTGATTTAACGCAATAAAATTTTAAATGAAAAGTGAAGGTTAGAAGCCCAAAGACACCAACAACGACTGCGGTTTCTCCACAGTTTTGAATTTTTTTTTCAGTGGTAGCAAACTAAAGTAGAGTTTTTTAAAACAATCAGATATTTTTTAAAAATAAAAATAGAACTTTATAATTTAAGCATTCGTCTGTATGATAAAATTCTTTTAATTCTAATTTATTAAGATACAAATACATCACCATTGATACCACTAGAAAAGTTTCTTTATATAACTATGGAGAATCCGTAAAAGGATAGCTTTCTGGACATAAAAAGGAAATCTTTGGAGTTCAATTCCAATAATATACAATTTGAAAAATTAACTGATAGAAAAACAGTGCATCCATTCCTGAGACAATATTTACAATAATTGAAATTCTTATTGACAGCTAAAAATTTTTTGCTGTATGAATATTATATTAATGTGAGTTATTAAAATTATTTATTTTATGCTTGTTATTAAATAAAATTTTTAAAAAAAGTTTTTCTCCTTTGCAATAGAAGAAATTACTGTTTCTGTGCATTAAGTTAATATCCAGTAGAAGTTCAAGAAATTTGTGGCATATCTATTTTTGAAATACTAATACTTAAAAATGGTCTGATGTAAAAATGCTACCTTTGAAAAATGTGTAGTTCATTATAGCATTTATTAGATAATTCAAATTTACCACGTTATTTATTTTTTTTACCGAGTTAAAAAAAGAAGTTTTCTATCTCAACAAATTATATTGGTGAAATAAAAATGTAAAACATAGCTTGCATTTTGTAAATAATCTTCGTTAATAAATCATTATAAACATTATTAACAGTAAATAATCATTTTTAACAGAATTCTATTCTATTTCACAAATTAAACAATTTAACCCACAATGCTATTCATATGAAGGCTTCTTTTTGTAAGCATAATTATAAAAACCTAATAACATGAAAGTACAAATAAAGTCAGTTTTCGATTGCAAAAAAGTAGGCAATTGTTTATACATTTGTCTACTTTTATAATTTGAGTAATAATTCAAATTGAACAATCCACAATGCTTTACAGAAACTTTTTAAATGAAGACCACCCACCTCTTGTAAATGTAATTAAAAGAAAAAAAACTAATAATATAATCTGATTTCGATTGTGAAATAAAATAGGCAATTGTTTATACGACTGTCTACTTTCTCAAATTGAGTTATAATTTAAATTGAACAATCCACAATGCTTTACAGAAACAATTTAAATTAAGATCACCTTTTGTAAGCGTAATTATAAGAAAAGAACCTAATAATATGAAAGTGAAATCTGATTTCGATTGTAAATGAAAGTAGGCAATTGTTTAAAAAATATATTTTAAAAAATCTTTTTCCATCCGATACAGGTCAAAACTGATGGACGGCGTAATAACGCTGGCTGTATTCAAGAAATGAAAGAGGGGTAAAAAGAAGAAAAAAAAATCCAATTTTTCCGGGAGACGTTTTAGATTAGGAAATCCTGTACATTTTCCTCGAACAAGTTTCCGTATGCATTCTGATATTCCTATCGAAAATCTATAAATTCTCAAATTTTTTCAACTTTTTTTTTGTATTTTGCTCTTCTTTCTTTTATTATTTTTCGCATATTCTCTCTTGAGTTTTCTCCCGTTGCACGAAATAAGAAGTGAACAATGCCGAATAAAAAATTAAATGCAAAAAAAAAAAAAATAAAGTTTTGGAACGTAAGCATGGAACAGCCATTAAAAGCATAGAAACCAACAACCAGAAATGTTACTTACATTGAGCTTAAATCCATGAAAAACTTGAAAATATTTTTTTTGTGTTAAAGATAGGTACAAGAGCTTTTTTTTGTGTTACGCCATTACAAAAGGTAGTATTTTTTGAAGAATGTAAACGTTTTTTCAAGATTACATATTTTGATTAACTTTATAAAATCAGAAAAATATGAGACTTTTACAGTGTTTATTTATTCTTACCTTTTTTATAATTTTCTTTTTCATAAATTTTAAATACTTGCAAATAATTCTTTTATATTTAAAAAAGATTATTAAATTAAGAAAATTGTATTGAATGCTTGCATACATTAAACAGCATAATTGGTTGCATTAGCCTTTTAAAATATTTATCATTGTTTCAACACCGAATGCTTGAAGTAATTTAATCTTTACAATATGTTGAATATAGGAAGTATGGGTTGGATATAAGAGATAATTAAAAGGTATTTATTGTTGTTTTTGATGTTGTTGGTATTAGCAACAATAGTATTTTTAACCCCTTACACTCCGAAAAACTTCTAGTTTATTTCTCATAATGTATAATTAAAATAACTATTATATTAATTATAAGTAAAAGTAATTCATTATGTTAACTAAATTATTTCTTAATATGGCAATCAGAGCGATATAAATAAAGTATTTTCGTCGCCATATGCACAGTATTTGATTCATAAGGAAAAACTACCATGCCGCTTTGCAGCGTTAATTCATTAAGTGTTAAAAGTGAAAAAGCTGTCAATTTTTAAATAGTTAAATTCGTACGATGATACATTTAAATGACCTTTTAAATTTATTAAATTAGAAGTAATTTGAAATTACTTCCTTGAGTGCAATATTAAAATAGGGGTATATGCAAAGCAGTTTAATTAGTTTTCAAAGATTAGTTTCATTCTATACCGAAGGCTTCAGTTCCTACAAATTTTGATTTTTAATGCTAGAATTTTCAATTAAACACTATGATACTTAAACATATTGAAATGTGAAATGATTTATTGAAGTCTATATCACTAATATAGTCTTGATTATGCAAGGTGTAATTAAATAATAGTTATAACTATAATAACGTTTATTACTGTAATAATGGTTATTACTGTAATAATGGTTATTACTGTAATAATGGTTATTACTGTAATAATGGTTATTACTGTAATAATGGTTATTACTGTAATAATGCTTGTAAGGAATCTTAAAACTTGCCTAATTTCCCAATACAATGTGAGGTTACACAGCGAGAGGCGAACAATGAGAGATTGCCTGCTTGGTAAAACTAACTTAACGTTCCCTATATTAACAGAAAAATGGGTAATGTTAGGCCAGTCTCTTGGCCACCCACATACCCAGACCCATTCCATACGAGATTTTATTGTTCTTTGGAGGCATATAAAAAGCATCGTTTGCAGAATCCAGAGAATATTTTTGCTTGAAATTCGTCACATCTACAGAAGTTAGTAAAGTTTGTTGATTTAATATCTTGAATAAGTTCTTTAATGATTCTTTGAACTGAAAGATGCCCTCTCTAGGCAAAAAAAGTTTGAAAGCGACCTGCGCAAACGCAATTTCGCGTATCTAATCAGAAATTTAGAAAAAAAAGCAATCACAGCATCCCATTTGAGAAAAAATTGTTATTAACGTACAGGTCTGCTGTATTTTAATAATACATTTTTCTAATAATTTAGGCTTAATTTATTTTACTCGAAAAATTAGATTGTTAACATTAAAAAAAAAACTGTGATAGTGTTAACATAAAATTTTTCTAAGTTTTTTTTGTTTAGTTCTAAAAATGTGATAATATTAATAAATATAGTATATATAAATCTAATTTTCTAAGAAAGTATGGTGTTTTAGCAATAATGAGGAATTGGTCAAAAAAATTTGAGAAAAAGGTTTCATGACATCATTTTTTAAAAAAAAATACTAACAATAAATTATTCTTAGAGTTATAAATGATCAGTTCAGTTTAAAATAGGACAGTAACTTGATGCTGGAAATTATTGATTCTAAAGATACATCTCATAAATAAATGAGATTAAAAAAAAGCAAAAATTAAACAAAAAAAATTTTTTTTTCAATAAAATCTTGCGAACCAAGCAATTTCTATTGAATCTTTACCTTTTAGTTTATTCAATTATATTGTGCGATTTAATTTAAACGCAGAAACTTTTTTGTTTATTAAGGCTGAAGATTCTCACATAACAAGAGAAAAAACGAGTATAAGACTGCCGGATTTTCCATTTTTTAAAAAAAAATTACATAGTAAGAAAAAGCAAAATTGTTTGATAAACAGAGTTCATAATCATTTCCTCAAAATAAAAAGCAGCTAGATTAAACCTCTGGGACAATATATTTTCGCATAACCGTGTTATAGAATAGGTAATGAAATTTTCTCTTTTACTTTTTTATTCGTTATAAGAGAATAAAAATATTCATAGAACGTTTCTTAATTCAGATTTAACAAGTGTCGAGAAATTTATTGAAATGTCTATAATTTAATTATTCTATTGTTGAAAATTTTTACTCAAAGAATATTTCATAATTTTATTTAAACAAAAATACTCAAAGGACAGGCTAAAAGTCAGTTTATTATTAAAAAAGCAGAATGTGTAGATAATAAAAAAATGAGGCAATTTTTTTATTCTTGAAGATGAAATTTGAAAAGCCGACTTTGCAGTAATATGATAGAAATAGCACTTTAAAATAATTTCTTTTTTAAAAAAGATTTACATTGAGAGGTAGTACAGTTTTTCATTGTTTATATCTTTTCTTTTTTCAAATATATATGTAAAGTAAATCACCTGATGCAAATCAAATTTATATAATAATTAATAACATATTTAAGACGAAATGCTATTTCTGGACGACAAAAATTCTTCTAAAATTTAATAAATGAAATACATCAGTTCCTTATTCATTTTTCTTTTGTGAGTTATTTTATATAATAATCACTTTTTTAATATAATAAGGAACAAAAAAATATATAAAAATGCAAAATATGGCATGTTTTAAAGCAAAAATTATAAAAACGAAATAAAATATACATTATAAGAAATTGAAATTTTTAAAATCCAAAGTAGACTAATAGTTTTTTTAAAGTACAATACAAAAACTTGTTTTATTTTCAGGTATTTTGCTAAACTAATAAAGCTTCCTTAATTATTTAACACTTTGACACAGCTAGGACACCGGTGTCCCATTCATATATTTTTTCAAGTCTCTAATTACAAGCAAAAATAAATTTTAGAATATTTTAATTAAAAAAACCCAGTTCAATAGTAAAACTCTATTAGATTATTGGAGTTATATTTGCACTAAAACATAAAGTGCAAAAAAGTGGTTTAAATTATTTTTTATTCCTATTCAAATTTTATATCAATACTTAATTTTGTAAATTGAAATTCAAGGATGAATTACTGTTTCTCTTAGATCTTAATAACAGCAAATCAGTGCAAATTTAAAAAAAAATAATGTTTGGAAGTGTTCCGTGTTTGAAAGATTTTAACTTTAACACAGAAAAAGACATCAGTGTTTCATGCTGTTTTTCATAACTCTAAATTATTAAAATTCTAACTGTAAAATTTTTCAATTATATTAACCTAAATTAAGACATCGATAAAAGTACAAAAAAGATGTTTAATGTACATTATGAGTCAAAGAGTAAAACCATAAATAAATTATAAAAGTCAAAACAAATATTAATTTTGTAATTCCTTTTGTAATCAATAATTTTATTCTATAAGGACTTGTTTTATAAAGATGAAGTTCTGTATCCTAAAAATATAATTCTCTATTTTTAAATTTTCGTCATAATACTTAACTGGATGCAAACTAATTACACATCCTAAAACAATTAAGAAGAATTACCGATTACCCATTCTCAAGAATTCACGATAAAGGGCTTCCTTTTCTCATAACAAGTTGATAGACGATTACGCGATACTAGTGATTTGATCTACTTACAAGACTTAAAATATAGCCTCTGATGAAGCAATTTAGATAACAACGTGTTAACACAATTTTTAAAAATTAATCTTAATTATGTATTTGGAGATGTAATTTGATATTAAAATTCTATGTATTTCAGTGTCGCAGGTAGTTTAACATTTAAATTTACATTATTTTTGTAATTTTTAGTTTTGAATTTCTGTCTTTTTAATCTAAGAAAAAAACATTAACAAATAATTTAACAATTAATTTAATTAATAATTAATTCAATAATTTTGTTTGCAATGCAATTAATGTTCTGCTAACTTAGTAAGCATATGTTTCACATACCATTTATTTCCTTTCTTTGCAGAAATTATAAAAAAAAATAAAATAAAAACCTATTTAAATGAATAGAACAAAGGACAAATTGCTGATTTTGTAAATTTTTTTTAAACATTTAACACACAAATAGCAGACCCTAAAGATCTCCGTGCTAATGCGGTAAGAGGTGCTCTGAGGAGAAGCTAACACTGTGGAAATATTACGGCATCTGCTGAGCAAGAAGTTAAAGTAGTGACAACTTCATATGACTAGACGCACACTTCTATTTTAGCAAAACAGTTTTATAACAACGTTCTAAAATAATCCAGATTCAATTTCTAAAAAACTATCCGACTGATTTTGCACAAATTTTGTATTTTGTCATTTAAAATTGCATTCTTTAAAAATTTCTGTGAAATTGAAGTTTTGCATGGAATTATCTCTGGATAAACGAAATTTATAAATGTGAAGCAAAAAATTATCAATTCGCCCTAAAAGATATGGTGAAATACACATAAAGTAAAATTAACATTAAGGGGTCCAGAATTCGGATCGCTCTCCTGATCAATCAAATAGGACCATATTTCCCTGATTGCGGCTACCTCCTATATGTTGAGGATTAAAAATATGAATTCTTTGAAAAGAAAGATATGTCTATTCAAATAAAGTACCTTTTCGTGTCTGATTTCGTAACTTAAAATATCATCTATACTATTTAATTAGTACATTTAAGGTCACTGCCTCGAACCATTGCGATTGAGTCCTAGAAATTTTTATTAGTTATTAGATTTTTCTATTAGTTATCAGTTATTTAGGGTGGTCAGTATATTTATTGCTCACTGTACAAACATAAACTAAGCAAAGTAATAAAGCAACTGTGTAAAATTAAACTGTTACTTTATAAGACAGGTTTTAATAGAAATTCTTTTAGACAACAATTATCTTGCTATTTTTTGTGAATAATAGCTTACGGTACTGTTTTATTACGGTACTGTTGTCGTCTACTATTAGAACAGATGAAAGTGATATTATGAACAGAAGATAACTTAAGCAATTGGTGTAGTAAACCATGTTTGACTTAAGCAAGTAAGAAATAAAAATTGATGTTTGACAAATCCGAAAGGGTGTCTGTGTTTACCTGAAGGTTAACTATGTAAAATTATGAGATAAATCCGACGAAACACCAACTGTTTTGATGAAAAAAATATGAGCAATATTTAAATTAAAAATAAAAATATTTACAATAGGAGAGTGTTTGAAGAAGAATAAACTTTTACTATGTTTTTCCATAAATAAATTCAATGCTGTACATGATTTATCATTTATTTAATATTAAAAAAAACACTAATTTTGTAAACATGAAAGCATAAAAACATTTTCTTCTATTGTTAAGAAATATCTTTTTAATATCTTTCAAAAATGAAATTTATGTTTGTAGAATTATTTGAAAATATTTTGTACGTTTTTTTTAAATATATATATATATATATATATGGAACGCTAACACAAAACAAAATAAGTCGGTTTAAAAGAGCACTGTAATTGTATCTGAAATAGGATGTAAAAGAATAAGCTTTTGTAATGAATTAAAAAATCCAAAATACAAAAATTTTGAGATAGTATAAAAGTAGAAAGGTAATAGAATATCATTTTTAATTTAGAAGAATCAAAAGTTTCTTTTAACTAAACAAACAAACTCTTTAATGAACATGATTTAAAAAAACAAACAGGAAAATCCTCTGACACTTACAGGCGTGTTTAAAAAGTTATTTTTAAAATACTGAAAAAAAGCAATTTGTGATTTTATCAAATATATATTTATAATTTTTTTTTTCTAAAAAAATTTCTTTTTCAAAAATTTCTTTGTTATAGAAAAATTACTTGAATGTGATTAATTTTATTAAAAAAATTTGAAATTTAATGTCAATTTAGTCTTATATTTCCATCGTCATTTTAAATATAAACAGTAGAAAATAATACAACATAGCACACATTTTACAGCAAGCAATAAACTTCAATGTTAATTAGTCAAAATATTAAATACATTAATAAGCTTTATAATCTATTACCATGCCTGGATCTTTAATTTCTATCTAGCAGATGAAAATATTGTAATAAATTACAGTGAAATTATTTTTTAAATATGAAAGAATTTAAAATAATAAACTTTTAAATTTATATAAAATTCATTAGATTTGAAACAAAAAACTAGTTATAAACCAATTTTCTCTTCAGTATAAGCCAAAGCTTTTTAAACCGTACCTCGCTTTAAATAATAGCAGAAAATGTGATTTTCATTTTGCAATATTTATTTTAAGAGATGGTTAACACATCAACGTGATACTAAAATTACAAAAA
Organism: Parasteatoda lunata; assembly: GCA_949128135.1. Classification (NCBI taxonomy): domain Eukaryota; kingdom Metazoa; phylum Arthropoda; class Arachnida; order Araneae; family Theridiidae; genus Parasteatoda; species Parasteatoda lunata. Next base: position 34,515,941 of record OX421980.1, on the reverse strand, counting down.
AATCAACTATTTAAATTTGATTATTACTTTTAAATTATTGCTCAAAAATGATGAATTTATTATTTTTTAATATATTTTGAAAACTTTTCTAATGGAGTTTTTACGTTTTGGTTAAGAAAAAGATTTCACTAGACTCAAAATGTTCAAAACATTTTTTCAATCTCTTTTTAATTTCTTTAAAAATATTTTTTTCTGTTATTGAACATTGATTAACGAGACAAAAACCAATTACATCTTTACTTAAGGACAATTGTATTTTTACATTATATTTTTACAAAGTAAGAAAAAAATCATAAAATATTATTAAGTGATGAAAGTATATCAAATGCTGTTAATATAAAAAATTTCGGCTCCCCATACTTTGTTTGTTAAGGGCCTAAAATTGATCTTTTTCAATGTATCTTTGCTAAGAAACTACTTATGATTGAATTTTTTGGGGATATTTGAGATTATATCAGTTGTATGCTATGATAATATTTTAGCGTTAACAGAAATACTTTTTGAGTAATGTAAGATTTTTTATTAAAAATTATGAAACTGTTTAAAACAATAAAAGTTCTCAGTAAATATTATTTTTTTAAATTTTTCCAAATATATGTATTAACAGTTATCACAAAATAAACATGTATATGTGAATATTTTGTACAAAAAAAAAAACTGCTTAGATGCTGAGAAAAATTACATCGAAAAAAGTCAGTTTTAGCATTATTGGTATATACCATACCGACTCCCCTACAACATTATATTATTTTTACATTTGATGTTAAAAAAGTAAATAAATATACATATAGTATCATTGGATGCATTTTAAAAACAACATATTTATATAAAAAATAACGAATACTTAAAATAAATGAGCATAAGCAAAAAAATCATAATTCTTTTTTTAAAGAATTAAGATTGTCCAATTTTTTACATTCTCCTTGTGTTTTAACTAATACTTATAGCACTACATAACCACTAAATTCTACAAGCGTACAAATTTACTTCCAACAATGTTATTCATTGTTGGAAATGTTTAGTTCATACAAATGCTTAGCTCGTATAAGGATACTGATTGTTTATTACGAATAAACATTAAAAATCTTAAAAATCAGAATTGTAAACAAGTTGAATGAAATCTCATTTTGTAAAAGATTCTTCATAAATAACTAATTTAACTCGTTTGCAATAACCTGAATCCAGCTACCATCTTCAATACCTGAGAGCAAATCCATTCTTTTCTTTATTCGAGAACATCTTCTCCAAATGCCAACTCTATTCATAATGAGTCGTTTCTATTCCATTGGAATGAGGCCAAATCTCGTTTATTTTGGAAGCCAAATAATTTAGTGCACCCATTATTCCTAGACGTTTGATAGCTGATGGATTTTAATAAAGCTCTTATGTTTGATCTTTCAACGATGTTCTTCATCATGTACAACCAGAGAGAATCGTTAATATATCGTTTCGTTACAACACTAATCCTGACATTTTCGCAGCCGAAATTAATAGCCCGAAGAAGTAATTTTCGGTTGACTTTCAGCTGTACCTCACGTAATAGATTTTTTTCCCTCGATGTTCTTTTATCTTCAATTTTACATTTTACCGAGAGAGGCTTGTTTTTTCGGAATTCAATTGGTTCTTCACGAATTAATACACATTTATGAAAGAAAACTTAAGCATCCCTCTGAAAGGAAGAATGTAATCTCCAACAATTTATCTTCGCTTCTTATATGCAAGGAAACGCATTAACTTGTCTTCGTTTAATGATTAATGCTTAGTCTTTAAATCTTTATAATGATTTAAAAACAGAAAAAAAAATATATACACTTCGTACCATTGCATAGTTTTAAAAAAGAACTATTTTTGTGCGTGATGTGAGTTTTAGGATGGGGTTAGATTAATAGTGTTTTCTTAAAATCAGGAATTATATTTCAAAACGTATTAAGTGTTTTATAATTAATGACTAAATGTGGAATTATCACTTAAAACGTACCTTATTGTCTTATTTTGTCATTCATTAAAAGAAAATATTTCTCAATTATTCAGCGATAAGCATTTTTAAATGATTTTATGTATGGTTTTTATTTTCATAATTTAATTAGCATTTTTGTAAAGAGGCTTTCAGAGATTTCAAAAAGCTATATTAAATTGCTGCTTTGTTAGAACATTTATTCATTGTTTTAATATTGCTTTAATGCTAAATAAAAATGGAACATATAAAGAAATTCGTCAAGGCTTAAGTGTTCATATTAAATATATTTCCGAAAATTATTCATTTTAAAATTATTTCCTAATTACTTTAGTTGTTGAAATCTATAAATATTGAAAAATCAGTTTACGGATAAATAAAAGACACGTTATTTAAACAGCAGGTTTATATTAAATATTAAAGAACCAGTTTTTTCTTTTTTTAAATGGCTAAAGCACACTATAAAAAACATGGCAAATATTTAACCAATATTAGGTGCAAGGTTTCTAATTATCCCAAAGTTTAGTTAAATGGAAGATCATATTATTTTATTTACACCATAAGTATGATCTAAAAATACTTCCATGATGCATTTGACTGCACCAAAATTTGGTAAAAGACATAAAACTTTGACTGTAAGCTGAACGATATTTGTTTACAGCGGCATGTTTTCTTCAACTTGGTTTCGGTAGGTAAATGTTTTATTTGCATTAATTAGAGTTCATTTCCCGTACTTCCCATCAGTGGTATGCTGGCAACCGCCCTGGCCTATCATTAACATGCTGCGGCCCTCGGCCCTTCCAATCGGCCATGGCCAGATTTCGTAGTGGCCATCTTAAGTGTTTAAGGTTTGAAAATGGGGAAAAGTCTTTCCAACCTTGTTCCTGCTCACAACCTGCTAGTCCTGATCACCTTCTTTTTTGCCTTGGCGCTTCTTTTAAGCAGCTGCTGGTTGATCGGGACTTTCTGCAGATATATGGGGAACTGATGCGACGGGGCCTTCTGGACCTGGTCTAGGCTTTCCTTCTCCAGGGAGAAGTGTAACAACAACAACAGCAAAGTTCAATTCTTTTATGCTGACTTTTTAAATTTGATTGGCTGTATAAAATGGTTAGATGTATGTCATAAAATAACCTACTTCCGGTAAATAGTTTTGATCCAGTAAATAGCAACCTTGGTTTGTATTTGAGCGCTTTAAAAATACCTAATAATGGTGAAACTTTTCCCTGCTTTTATAAAAAAAAAGAAAGAAAGAAAGAATGAAAATAGGTGTTTTGTTTCCTCGAAACACCTACTTTTGGTGCAACCTTCTACTGCTATTTGGAGCTAGTGAAAATATCAATATATGAAAAATTGAGCTACATTTTATGTAGCCAACAATGCCAATTTTTGGTGCAACGGGGCTGGGAATTTCTAACAGTGCAGGGTTGGTGCAAAAATTGCAGTTACGTACTTTTTACACTTACCTGCTGAAAACTTTTATAATTTAGAAACTGTACGTGAACTAAAGTGCTCCTATAGTTTCCTTAAAAAATACGAATACATACATATACAAAATACCTCACTTGCCTGGGTCAATGTCAGACGCGTAACTATGTATGTATGAGTATACGTGCCTATTAGATATAACGAATTAGGTGAGATTTTATTCGATTCAGCGTAAAAAATTACATTGGAAACATATCACTTGCCTCAATAGCAACGAGTCTGTTTGGCTCCATTTTCCCGCCCCCCCCCCAGGGAATTCTTCATGGAAACTACTAAAACTCACTTTGTGAGAGGGTGTAAACTTCAAATATTACTATTGAACCTTAATCACATTCTTAAAACAATTTACAGCTTTCTCTTAACAACTACATCTGTATTAAATTACACAGGTGGGACTCAAAGTGTAAGGTCATAAGTATGAGATAGTTGAATCAATAAACATAGATGTGTGAATTGATTTTGCTCCTGATGCACTCAAGGCTTCTTTTTAAACATTTATCATACTATCCAGTTTTAACGAAGGTAGTTAATGATCTTAAAAGTTGAGCAAAATTTGAATTTCTAACTACTTTAAGATAAATTTTATAGGTCACGACAAATGTACACTACATATATGTTAATTTTCTTCGGTAAAACTTATTAGCATGTATTCACAGAATTATAAACCTATGTGATTTATTGTTGACACAAGAAAATTTTGTCGGTCAGCTAGCCACTATTTAAAAAAGGTAAATTGTAAGAAAGATGTTAGAAGCTCTGTGAGTGTTTTTTTCCCCAGAGAATCTTATATTTGCAGATATAATGCCCGTTACTCAAAGATAAGAGATGCTTGTATTAGCAATAGTTATATATAAGCAATATTATTAGTAATAATATAATCATACATTAGTAAAGATATGCATACATTAGCAATAAGAAATGCATGTATTATTAAAATTTTTAGTCTCAGATTCATAAGAAATTCAGAAACTTATTTGTTTCTGAGCTAGGCGCTTTATTAATTGATTGTAATATAACAAAATGTGTTGTTTTATAGTGAAATGTTGTTTGTACTATTAAAAGACAACGAGTTTTAAATTTTCAAGTTAAACTTAAAATTTCTACAAAAATATGAAAATTTTCTCCAAGTAAATATGTTTAGCAATCAATTTGTATAGGTAAATTAATATGATTTTTGTAAATTAATAGAAAAATGTATTATTATATCAGGAAATTTACCATCAAATCAAAATATTACAAAAAAAAATTGAACAGGCTATTGATAATATTTAGAAAGCTAATATATGAATAAGTTAAAACTAAATGATTAAAAAAAAACTAAAAACAATTAAACCTAGTAAAATTGATTAACTGATATTATTTGATTCTAACTAACCCATTTTTATAGAATATTTTCATAAACAAAATATAATAATTTATTTGATACATGATCAAAACAATGTATAAAATGTTCAAAACAGTTTCTTTTTTCTTCAAAAAATAAAATCCAATATTGAAGCACGCAAGCATCTGGTGAAAAAAGATTATTTCTTCTCGAGCTATTTCTAATGATGTGATTACATTTTAGGAGGAGGCCTAAGTGGTATTCCCGATCCTTTTCAAAATCACCCTCCTATAATACTACCCTCTGATTTAATTCAACAAGTTCAAGTAAGAGTGACAACTACTAAGGCAACACGGGTAAGCATGATTCGGCACTCTTAACTGCTCTCAGCAAGTTCAATGGTGGTCTAATAACTGTTCATTTCCAATCACTCAAACTAGAGTTGAAGAGCTGGACAAGCAATTCCTTCCTTACCCGGTCGTAATGAGTTTTCGATGTTGGACTTCAAACAACTAGCGATTCGCCTGATTGGTTTGCCAAGAGTTGTAGGCCACATCGAAGAACACAACCTGCTATCCGCTTCGTGGTTTGCTTCGTTGTAATTGGGTCAAATTTATCGAGGAGTGTGTTAATGACCAAGCAGTTTGATTGTTTCAGCTGATGTTTAGTGAGATACTTTTTATTTCAGTTAAGGCATGTAATATTAAAAGCATTATCAAGATTTAAAATATTTATTTGCTTGTTAAAACAGAAATATATAACTTCCTGAATAGTTATACGGATTCATGACAAATGCTTCAGTGTGCATATATGTTTAAAAATAAAATCGCTGTTCAACAGTTGATGGTTACTGAGCAATTAGGTGGTTTCAAATATTGCTGAGTTAGATTTTTTTTTTTCACTTATTCCGTGTAATATTTAAAGAATTGGCAGAATTGAAAACATTTGTTATTTGTTTAAACATAACTATTTGACAACTATTTGAATTGATGAAAAATGTTACTGTGTATAATAAGTTGCCTGCGCAATTATGTACCTACGCAAATAAATAAATTTATATTTTCAATTTATGCTAGAAAATATGCATCTATATCATAAACACATAAAATACAATTCATGCATTTTGTTATTAATTTATTTATATAAAAATTTAAAAACATTGTTTCATCATTTTAATTTATATTTTCTTGTGCACAGAGTAAGCATTTTACCAGTAATATAGAAACTACATTAAAAGACAAAGTCTTATTGTATTTATCTGTAAGTTAATTGCGAATTTCACAGGTCAGTTACCATTTCTGTTTTAAACATCACAGAAAGAAGATTTTAGTTTAAAGCATAAATATTTTTAAATTTTTGACATGATGGCAGGGAATTTTCTATTTTTCTCATGTTAACTGTAAGCATTTACAATCTTATTTTACACTTTGGGTGTTTTTAGGAGCTTTTACACAACGTCTGTAGCAAAGTAGCAAAGCCATGTTTGTTACAATTTATCTTCCAATCTCTGTAAGTGTGTAATTGAAAGTAATGAAGAAAAAAAAACACGAGGAAAAATTTAAAAGCGGAGTTGATGGAATAAATATATTTATTAAATGCTAATTACGATTGTTTTTTCAATTCGCAATTAAAATTCTCTTATCAGCCGTACATTAGATGAGTTTTGTTGGTTAAAGCAATGCGTCTATTCGATTTAACACTTTGACGCAGAGCTTTTATAAAACATATTTCTCAAACTTTTTAAATTATTTTTTGCTAATTTAGGTTAAAACAAGCCAACAATATTATATTAAACTTTTTTTTTAATTTGAGGCAGCGAAATACAATATGAAACATCATTGTCTTTTTCGGCGTTAAATGTAACTTTTTAAAAATACTTACAACAAAAAATTTTCACATTTTCAATTATTTAGATCTAGAAAACACATTTATTCATCACTGAAATTATTTTAATTTACAATTTCAATTATTGATAAATTTATGCAAATGAAATGAAAGCGAAATTTTCAATCTACTTTTTTGGGGTTTAATATTTTAGTACAAATATAATTCCAATAACCTAGCAGATTTTTTTCAGTAACTATTAGACTTTTCTTTATAATTAAAGTATACCAAATATATTTTGACACGTAATTAGATCGTTAGAAACAATATATCTATGGAACACCAGTGCCATCTGCGTAAAATCGAATAAGTTCACAATTAAAATAATGAAATAAAAACAGTCTAAGTGCAAACAATAGTAAGAAAAAGAACAAGGGCATGAACAGAAAGTTCAAAAACAAATAAGGGAAACGTGAGATTGTATCAGCATACTTTATTCCCACCCAATTTCGTTAAATAATCTCTAGCAGTTAATCTTAACTCAACAATAAACAAATTAAAAGTTCTCCTTCGATAACAAGTTAAAAGTAAAAGTTTTAAAGCTAAAATTACTTCATAACCACTCATGGTAAAACGTCTACTCAACAAATATAAAACAAATGACAAGAAGAGTCGTAAAGTAAATAACTTGATGATACACAACCAGTCGTGTACTTAAGGAATAGATTTTTAGGCAGCATTTATTTATGAACGAATGAGATATAACCAGCCATTGGTCTGCAAAAGCCTTATTCATTCTCGTTTTATGGGACTTTTAACTAACCGTATATAGGCCATAAAAAATGAGAAAGTACCCTCTGATGCTTCTCAAGTGATTAACTGGAAACCTTATGAAGTCGCCATTTTCTCACTCAGCTTTACTATTCTTCCAGAGATATGATTGAACATTAGATAACAGTGGAAAAATTTAGACTTTACTATTGAAATTTGATGCACATTAAGTAGATGCACTAAAGGATATTCTTTTATGAAGTAAAATGCGGATAATATATTGATTCAATTTTTGTAAGGTCAACAGAATTTCTAAGATTGCACAATGTTGTCTTTGCAAGGCACGTGTATTGTTGACAATTAACGTGATTTTATAATTTAATAAAAAATTTCTAAACAGTATTTTATTAGAGCACACTTTAACTTTACAAGAGTGTTGAAGAAATACTCAAATTTTACGAAACTCTTTTCGTTTGTGACGTAACCGTTTCCTGATATATGCTTCGAGTGAATTCATTCATTTCATGAGTCATTATATTTTTTTCCAAAAGGAACAAAATTATAGCGCCTAATGTATTTAACTTTTCTAATAATAACTAGATAGTGGACAGCATATATCTGTATCAACGTCACCTTCATATATACGGGATTTGAATCCGGAACCTTTCTGATACAGGGCCAACTCCTTAGCCTCCATACAAGCACGTAGCCATGTATCGTCATTCTAGTTTTGATCGTATAGTCTTCCTCGTAGTATCGTTATTCAAGTTAATTATCTCCCACAATACACTACGATGAGGCTATAAGTTAAAGGAACATTTTTGTCTTATATTTGAGAGTTCCCGTTTTGTTTCAAATCACGTGATTTCTTGACGAAATAATTCTTGAATCTCAAGTATAGCTCAAGGATTGCTGGATCGTCAATAGTGAGAGTTTATTTCTCAGAGTCTAATTAATCTAAACATTCAAAATCTCAAATCATATTTTTGTATATGTAAAATGTTGCATGTTAATATTTTTTTTTCCTATGTGCGAGATTAAAAGTAAGCCCAGTGTTTTCACCAAAGTTTACACAATCAGAACTAAAGTAACAGCTACACGCAAAGTACAAATAAATAAAATGAACAATTAAAGAGAAACAGAAGAATATATTAATATTGGATGCCAATAAGTACATTGGAAAACTACTTAAGAGTGTGCCAGCGAAATGTATTATATTTCACACTTAACTACTTTATGTTTAGTTATTTTACAAACGCTATACAAGAGCTACTTTAATGAGATATTGGTGAAAGTCTAACATTCATTCTTAATGAGGATTCGAAGACAATACTGGCGAACGCATGCACTACATTACTACAATTTAGTTCAAAGAGCAGATGGTGTTAGTAAGCTCCCGGTCTCCGCACCACGTTCCCCAACTGTCCAAACAGGCATGAACTTTTACATCCCTGAAACCACCGGGGACAAAAAATTAAAGTGAATTATGAACCTTTTAGACTCGATCAGAGAAAGTTAAGTTCAGTTACCCCTTTCTTAGCACGGGGAATCGAACCCTCCTATCAACTATGGAAGGCAAAAAGTAAACTCATCACACCAACTGAACAGCGTTAGTGCTTGGTATTCATATGTATTTTTTATTCCCCACTCTACTTAAGCTACCATAGACGCCTACTAATGTAAAGATAACACTTATAATGATTTTAGTAGCTCTTAAAAAAGATAGCAGAAAACTTTGCAACCTAAAATAAGATCTTGTAATAACACTATTGAATTTAATAAATTATTTTTAACTGAGTATGCTGTAGAAGTTCCCTTTCAACGAACGACAAGATAACCTTTTGCTAAGAGAAAAAAAAATTCGAGACCTTAAGGTAAGATTAAGGTTATTGGCTTCAATATCTGCTAGCAATCCATCATTGAAGCGGACATTGGGTTTCTGGATGTATGATCAAGCACAGAAGATTGTCATGTGACAGTCAACATCAAGACTAAACAAAGAGTAGATCAATCAACCACGGCCAATGAATTGCTTGGAACGCTGATTAAGGACCGGATCATACAACAAACAGGGATATTGGACGATAAGTGAGTGAAAACTAACGCACTTTTAAAGATGACGAAGAATAAAAGATGCGGTACACCTTATTTGTAAAATTAAGTAAATCTTAAATAAATTATTGTAAAAAAACAAAGAAACAAAATGAAATATAGAAAATGTGTAATATTAATATAAAAAATTTTAAGCTGTAAATAAATATTTTTAAACTTATTTTAAGTGGCGGAAGGAATCTAATCAGCTAGTTTTAATTATTTTTTCATAAAATATATCTACAAACGCTGTATTTAAATAAGCATCTAAGTTATAAGTTTCTGAGTGATTTTAATGTTTGGTTTTATTTTCATTTCAAATAAAATTCTGAATAATAGGCAAGTAATCAGATCTAATATCATTTATTGAATATTTTTCGCTTCCTAATACTGTGTAATGAATGATTTCTTAAACTAAATTTGAATTCACTTGTGTTTTTCATTAATGTAAAACGTCGACACAATCATTTAGTGATAATTAAGTATACGAAACACGAAATTATTTTTATTTTAGATCAATTATTGATCAATTACAGGGTAAGGAAATTAATAATTATATAAATGGTAGGTGTTGTAAAAATAGTTTTAAAGGATATATATTTTCTAGACATTCTACTTTAAAATGTGCTAATTTCGCATTTACCTAAGAAGGAAAAAAAGAAACAGATATTGAACAAAGCACACGGAACAAGAAATAATTTTGTACTTATTTAGAACAATTATAGATCCTTTTCCGGGTTTAGGAAATTAATAATTAAATAAATGGTAGGTCTTGTAAATTTTTTTTAAAGGATATATGTCTTCTAGACATTCTACATTAAAATGCGCTATATTTTAATTAACCTAAAAAACACAGATACTGAACCAAGATTGTAACATCATTAAATTGATAACCAAAACTAAATAATGTCACAAACTTTTAAAAAAAACCCATTTCAATCTAAGATAATACAATACTTGTAATTTACAAAATTTCCTTTAAACTACTTGGAAGCAACTTAAAAAAGAAAAATCCAAAACCACTCACTGAACTTAAAATGAAATATTTCTAAAGAAACCATATAATCACGAAAGAAATAAAATTCAAGAAAAAGCAAATGCAACAAAAAAAAAGAAGATTAGATTTTGGTAAGAGGACATAAAAAAATCACTAAAAAAGTATTAAAAAAAGGTACTTGGTGTCTTTCGGGTAACGTTTCAGATGTTTTAATTTACAAGATACAAAATAAAAGTTCGAAAGAAAAAAGAGTTTCCAAAAATTGTAACTATTTTCCATGATGATCTAAAAAAATCTCGTGAGTTAAAAAGATGTCAATATCTCGGACCATCTATAGAACAGCCCATGGGACAGATGGGTGACAGCAAGCAATCCATTGGAAAAGAAAGAGTCCTGGCTACCATTAGTGACGTCAGTTCTCAATCATGGGAGTCTTTTTCGAAGTTCATTAAATAATGAAAGACCGAAGGATGGGTAACTGGGTAGGCGGGGTCCACACGAACTAACTGATGAAGGAAGGCTATTTGATGATTCATTACCGATGCTCCTGGTTATATACTCATGGCTCCCCTTTCATAAGTTTGTACCAATATTCATTTTCCTTTCATGAGTTAATCAAAAGACTCATCGATTATTAATATATACGGTGAAACTAGATATTACTTTAATCTTACATTGAAACTTATTGAATATCTTGGAGGCGTGAGGAAATATATTTTAAGTTATTATATACATTTTTAATACAAAAAAAATCTTTCTATTTTCGCACTATACCTGACCCTTTTAAGTCTTATCTTTTTATACTTTTTCAAGTCAAAAATACTAAGAAAATATAGATAGAAATAAAAGTTGAATTTTATTTTTATTTACTTTTATTTTTATTATTTTTTTAAACATTGAACAAAATAAACATCCACAATAAATAAATAATAATAACAATAATAAGAATAAAGTAATTTCTTTACTTCCTGCTTACCGAATAGTACCAAAATTCGTAACAAAATATTTTACTTTTTTAAATACAAAGAAATGTCTTAAGATAAATTCACATTATTGTATTGATAAATTTTGCTTTTGCACTATTAATACAATATTAGCAAGCACTCTAATTTGCGGATATAATTCTGTGAACTGACACAAAGATTGTATTCTTTTGTTATTTTATTTTCTGGCTTTTATTTTTTTATTCTTTTTTAATTTTAAAAAATTCGTTATTTTCAGTAGTTTTTCTTTTTCTCTAAAAAATACTGTTCCTTTTTATTTCTTTATATTTTTATCTTATTATATGCGTTCTATATACCTGCAACTTATGCGTGGTAAAACTTATTTAAGCTTTACTTCAGTTAAGCTTGATTCTTTTTAGAATAAAGACTTGGTTTCTAATTGTAGCCTTTACACGTATTCATTTTTTCTGGTATATTTTAGCTTTACACTTTTTATGAAGTGTTTTCATTTAATGTATGCCAGCAAATTTAGTGAATAATGTTTTTGATATGGTCTCAATGATTTTTATCCGTTAAGATAAGAAACATAAATAAAAAAATTTGAGAAAACATCGGATTTTAAAGTTTTGCTAGTGAGTTTGCCCTTTAAAATAAATCGATTATTGAAAATAACAATACAAATAAATCATGCTAACTTTTTCATTGGGCTTTAGTGATTAATCGTTTACTTATTAAAAACTAAAAAAAAAAAGTTTAATTTAAGGAAAAAAAAATATTGGTCAAACCTCATAACGTGCAAAAAAATGTAATAAATTTAATAGGCTTCATGCAAATTACAAACACCTGATCATTTCTTTTTTTTTTAAACGCATCGACATATACTCAAAGTAAGAAAAAATTAATACCCACTTCACTTCTCTTCCTTTTATACTAGGCTAAAAGTTCCTTAATTTTTGAAAAATTGCAAGCTGAACCTATTTTTCACTAAAATGCTTCTTCAAAGATATTTAAGAACGTTCTTGATTAAAAATACCCTTCGACTAAAAATGATTAATTAAATAGAGAGTTAAACGCAGCTTCCAAAAGCATATTATTGATCATATGAAAACGTCGTTAAAAATCTTATTTTTTTCATCCCTTCTCTTTCTACATCACAGAATAAAATAGTTCTTACATGGGGAATTTTTACTTTATTATAAAGTCGGAAATTACCTGCCAAGAGAAGGTCAACCTTCCCAACTTATTATGACGCAAATTATATATGCTAATGCATAAGAAATTTTTAATACTTACTAAAAAAAGAAATATCTAGTGTATTCCGTAGTTTAGCAATGCGCACGTTGTTCACACAACAGAAACAAGAAATGTATTTACTCGGTCTTTTATCTCTTATCTAGGAAGATAAGCTACCATAAACATTCTTCACACTTAAATCTAACAAATGTCTGAATGTTGTTTACTTTTAGAACACTTAGCTGATATTTAAGATTTTTATTTACGAATTTATAAAGTGAATGAAAGGATAGCATGCCTTTTAAAGTGATTACAAAAATCCTAATTCTTTAATGAACTGTAGACTCCAAGTAAATCGTAAATATTTAGTTTAATTGCTTTTGAAGTCTGGAATATATTTTTATCGTAGGGCAGTTAAGACGAAAAAAATATATGCCTAATTTTCCTTTCGGAACTCAAAAAATTTGTAAATCTGAGAAATTGTCAATCATTGCCTGTTAAGATCCATATTTTTATTGTTGACAATTTTAATTTTTTTTCTTCAAAAATACATTTAGTCTATCATTAATTATACTTCAAAATCTACTAAACAGGTCGACACTTTTCTCTTCTCTTATTTTGCGAGAATGCGCTTTTTTTTAAATTTTATAACCGGTATTGAACAGGCAACCCAAATGTGAATTTCCGACTTTAAATGTTCAATTTCATTTCTTTGTAGTTTTGAATCCAACCCAGAAGACAAGGGAACTCCTGGATCAAGCATTAACACAAACTAGCCCTTGTGAAGGACTTTTCGATGTAACTAATCCGCAGAAGAAGACCATGAAAGCCTACTATGGTTAGCTCGACGATAAGGGGAATATGACCTACGATCCGTCTACAACTGAGGATATTTCATGTCAACACTGTGGTTGGCGTGAGCCAGGAGTAGAATTCGTATCAACCAGCATTCACTGGGATGATTCGAACCTGGGTCACCTCATCGGAAGGCGAATACTCTATCTGCTGAGCTACCACGTCTCTGGGAGGATGTGTTAGTAAATTTTTTAGCTAGTAGTTCAAACAAAGAGAAAAAAAAAGATTGTTTTCATTGTTTTTTTTTCACGGAAAAAATATGGATAGCTACATATTTTTATGAATCCCAGCAGTAGTTTTAATTTGGGCTATATATTTCGATTGCGATAATATAAAATATTCTTTCTCTCTTTCTTATTTTTAGGTCTTATGATAGATGAAGACAATATAAAGTGTATTAAAAATTGATGAAGACTGATTAAAGAAAAAAAAAAACTCAGATCTGCTGTTTTTATTTCTACCATGCTCATAAAGTTAGTCTATAAAACAACCCTAGGTAGAATACTAGCTTTATTTCGTATCTCATATATATAAAACTAATTATATTTATAATATCTCGTCGCTATATAATCATATCAACACTCTTTGAATGTTTTTCTTATTTTATGCGAGAACAATGCCTATTTTAAGTTGTTTTAATATTAGGAATTTATCATTAAATTACAATTGAAATCAATTCGCGTTTGGTAACTTACTTACTAAGTTATATTTTGCTAATATCTAAAGGTAAATAACACCATTATTTTTGGAGCATCTAATTCAGCACCGTAATATAACGGCTTTTTACAGAGAAAAAAAAAATATAACGCGAAATTGAGTCTAAATGTTTATCATATATTTTTAGCTCTAAATAAAATCTACTAAAAATAACAGTATTCTTCATTCTCAGAATCGGAACTTCTAAGCAGTTAGAAATTAAGCGCTTGAATCACTTTCCATCATTTTTAACGAGATGACGTCATAAATTGACGCAATTCACAATTATAAAGGGAAAAAAGAAACAACGTTTTCTTTTATAAAAATCCAAAGCATTCGTTAAAGAAGGCAATAACTTCTTTATTCTTCAGTTCAAACCCTTAATGCTAAAAGTTCATGAGTTCAAACTTCCAAAAAATATCTAAATATATTTACACTTGTTCATCAAGGGATTCTTTGTCATATCCCGCGTTTCATTTTTTTTATTACTCAATATTCAGAGAAGTAGTATATCCTGGAGCTGCTTTAAAAAAAAAGATTCCATTTCGTGAAGAGAGGGTGTAATGGAGCTAAAAAAAAGAAAGAAAGAAAAACACGTGTACATGTATAGGAAAATAGGGAAATTTCACCATCCCCCTCTGGAAAGATATAGGACTATTCATAAAAAATTCAGTGAACAAGAACACTATATCCAGCTCATCTGAAGTGGATTAGTTTCCCAGGTAGTAGCAGAGATTCTTTTGAAATGGATTTCATGGAATCTTTTTGAAAATCTGTGTTCAACTTTCAACACTGTATTTCCAATGCAATATTCATATTTTTAACGAACGGATATTAAATGGCATTGTTAAGAAATGAAACATGTTGAATTAGTTTTAATTGTTTAAACATATTTAACAACTTTTAATTTTGTAAAAAATTTTAAAGTCAGTACATTTTTATGTCATAAAATACTGTTATCAAGTGGGACTGTCTTAAGAGAAACTGCAGTTAAGAAATTTTAGCACGTTTTGAGCCATTATATCAAATTTTCTGTATTTTTAATATGATACTAAAATTTACCCTATTGTTGTAAAACTTAAGCGTGATTGAACGATTCTATGGCTCAACTAGTTCGGAAATATGCCTCAATTCAACATTTATTTTAACTTGTACCTCCTTGTAGTTCAATGTACTGACATTATTGATCAGCGTGGAACCGATTTAATTGAAGGTATCTGTTTTAATTTGATGTAAATAGTAAGCATATTATCGTGCAACAAATTTGATTGCACGATTCAATGGTTCAACTTAAACGGAAACAAGCCGTAATTCAACATTCAATTTAGTTTGCAAAACATTGCGGTTGAAGTTACTGGTATTATTGATCAGCGTTGAACCAATTTTATTGAAAGTGTCTGCGAGGTTTGTTTTGAGTTTCTATTACACAGGAAAGTTGAATTTATTTTCTTTTAATATACTTTGAAAATAATATTTTTAGCATTTTGTAACGAGAGTAAACGTATATGGATAACATTAAAGCTTGTCCCTATACTATTTCATTTTGAAATTTATTTATTTTTTAAAATTCATTAATAAGTTCTTTAATTAGTTTGCTTTACCAGAAGAACATCTATTTGAAGTAATGTTTATCCCTCTCGATGCATGATTGTTTAATTTTTTAATGGATAGGAACTAGCAAAGACAGGAAAGTTACGTAGGGGATGGTTTTATCATTAAAGTGGGTGTGGGATATCTCTTTCTTTTATCTGCATCGTAGGAAAATATTTCTAAAATAATAACGTAATATTTATTGACTATTTGAGATAGATAAACATGCGTTAAAACGATACAACACACAAGGCAAAGTAAACCTTGTGTTGTAAAATACGGATATATTCAAACAAATGTGGACATGAATTTATTCGAGACATGGATACGTTACAAATATTCAAAAAATGCGGATAAGTATTTGTTTAGATTTGAAGCAATAAGTTTGGTCGAAACGTGAATGGAGCAAAATCTTTGAACAAGCTCAGATTTAACAAGCGACTTCAAGTCAAGTTTTAGCTTAAAAACGAATACTGAAATGACCTGCATTCTCTGGAGAGCACGCTAAAGGTGCACTATAAAGAACAAAGACGGAAAGCATAGAAAATGAAAGAAACAGAACATATAAACTCTCCCATTCTTTTCATAGCGCGGCATCTTCAAATCAATGTCAGTCAGAATAGTGCAACAATACCTACTACAAGACCGTCTAACAATGCAACGACGCCTTTTCAAATGGTACAATCGATTTGAATGCTCCAACGCACAACCTTTTCATCTTCTTCAGGAGAAGATTCACAGTAAGAGGACTTGATTCACTCTCTTCCTCATCTTGCACTAATGTCAATGACAAGAAAAGAAAATCGTCGTGGGCTCGATACAGGGTCATGTTCAACAGGCATCAATTTCTGTCTTTCCTCCTTCAGCACTCCAGACTCCCCTTCGAGGAGAGAAAACGCATTGTTGAAAGAGTGTTTTTGAAGGTTTATTAAAGCAAAAGAGAATTTTAAAGTTTTAGTAAGGAAAATACGGTAGAGAAAGAGCGGTAAAGTGCGATGAAAAAGATGTGGTAAAGAGAGAGATGGGTGTTATTGTAATTGAAGTTGGATGAAAGTTTATGTTCAAGGAAGTTTCTTAGTTAAAGATACCATAAGCGTTATGAATGATATTGATGAAAATGATACTCGGAGATAAGAACTTACTTGTTACGAACATAAAATTTATTGAAGCCATTGTATATTAAATTGCTTTCATTAAAAGAATTTTAATTAAAAGAAATGCACAGGCAAGAACTTGAAATATTACTATCTTTTGATGCTTTAGTATAATGCACACCACAGTCCAAGATATAAATGATTCATGTTTGAATAAGTGTTTGATATGTCCTTCCTGAAAATATTATTTTTATAAATAAAATTAAAAACAAATTTATTTTTGTTCTTTGTTGAAAGAATTTTTATGTTTGTAGCTTTAAATGACATGTTTGAGAGTTTTTTTTAAAAATATTTTAAATGATAAAAGCAAAAATGTATGATTAAGAATGAATGTACTTATTTGAAACAAATTTTAAAAAAATTAAAATTAATTTCTGGCATATTTATTTAAATTAAATGATTCAAAATATAAACTAGCAAAAGCACGCAATTTTTTTTAAAATATGCTTTCAAACACATGTTTCTAATTTTATTAACTCAGCAAATAGAATTAAATCTCAAAATTCATTCAATTAAGAAAAAAAATTGAAACCTATATTTTTAAATTTAAACTAATGTACATCCATCTACGTGTTTAATATTTTTCTACAAATTTATCTATGCTTTTATAGCTAAATAAAAAACCACGAACTTTTTATCTGATAATACATTTTTTAAGGAATTCAAGAGCTCCAAAAATATAAAATCTTTATTAGAAAAATTTATGAAATTTTTTTAAAAAAGCCACAATTTTTCAATATTAATACAGTTTAAAAACAAGTTTTTATCTATATGCTGAAAAATTTATGCTTATTACAAAAAAAAATGTTTTTAGTAGAAAACTTCTACAACCCTAGAAAATGAAATCATAAGAGATACTCAATTGGATATACTACACGCACAGTATCTTTAAACAAGTTTTCACTTTAACATTTTATTCCCATTGAAAAGGTAAAAAAGATTGATAACCAACGGAAATGGCGAGAGTATAAATGAAAAAGTCGGTATTCATAATAGTAAAAAATTATTCTTTGAAAAACAATCTATGAACAAAAGAAAAGGCGTATTTAGAAAGAAAAAAAAATGCAAAATAAAGCTACTTGTTTTATAAAGACTGGGTAATGTGGGGAGTGAGTAAAAAATTAGGAATAAAAGAAAATACTATTTATTTTCCGTTGTCATGCATTGTTACACTCTGTATTTAATCAGAGACGAAATAGAATACAGGAAAGAAAAAAGAGGATTATAAAATGGCACTATTGAGCTCTCACCACCTTCATTACAATAAAGAAAATTTTTCTTTACAAAATTATTCACTTTCGTTTGCTTTTTTGCTTAAAAGCGAAAACTTTCTTTCTTTTAATTTTATGAATATTCAGTTTTTAACATTCCATGTCAATATTTTACTAAAAAATGGAAAATTTAGCGTTCGTCGTTACAGTTTAATCATTCCTGATTTGTTTGAAACTTAAAATAATTAGTTTTATTATTGATAGTTAATTACACGTTACAGATTAAAAGAAAGTTTACTGGTAAAAGTTCATAGTTTTCACTCAAAATGATAATTACTGCACTGTGAATGTTAACTGCAAATATAAATATTAGAGTGAACAACTTTATTTATAATCTGCAACGCTTATGACAATTTAATTATTCTGTATATGTTTGAAACTTTATATATTTAAATTAAAAAATATACTTATATTATTTTTTTACTATCGTATTTTTTCTTTATACTTTTTCTTAATACTTTTTTTAATATATTTTCTTAATAATACTGATTTTTTAAAGAGAAAAAGCACAATCTACAGGTAAATTGAATTACGGATTAAAGGTAAACCGGCTTTCTCTCAAAATTATAATATAAATTACAGTCTATGAGGATTCAGGTTTAAACATTCCGTGTAAATATTCCTTTTTTTTTCCTTCTTTTTTTGCTGAGACAGTCATAATCAGTTTTACCATGACAGTCAATTTAATCATTCTCTAATTGCTTGATACTTTAGAGATAGCTGCATTTAAAAATTTCATAATTTTTTAAAGGAAAACTTTTTCTTACTACTTGTATTGCTTTACTACTTGTATTGCTAGTTAAATTTCGATGTTATCATAGTTTTTTTTCATCCACAAAATTTAAAGAGCAAATAGGGTACTAAAATTTATTGGATTCCAATAAGTAACAAAGCAAATTATTAAACTAACAATTTTTGAGAAATGGATAAATTATGATAATTTATGTTCCACATAAAATTGAGAAAGAAAAAGTGCCACACGTAAAAAATTGCTATATGGTAATGAATATATATATAAAATAAATAAAAGCAAAATAAAGTTCATATATCGTATAAGAGGAAGCCACTGCGTGGCTAGAATCCAAAGAGAGAGTAAAAAATTAGGTACAAAAGAGAGACTATTTATTTTCCTGTTGTCGTTCATTGTTACACTCCCTATGAATCAGAAAGGGATAGCTTAGAGAAAAGCAAGAAGGGGATTATAAAATGGTGGTGTTGAGCTTACAATCTTCATTAAAATAAAGAAAATTCTGCTTTCTTTTTTTTCGTTTTTTTTTTTTTCAGAAGAGCGCAAATTGTTTTCGTCCAAATTCTCTGTATGATAGAGTTTAAACATTACTCGGCAACTTTCGGATATCATTTTTTCACCCTTTTTGCTAAAAAGTAATTGTTTAAAAATTAATCCATCAGCTTCAGCTGCTGTTTCAAAAAAAAAAAAAAAAATAGCACTCTCAAAAATGAGTGGTTTTACGGCAAAAAAAAGTAATCAAAAAGATGCAGAGGGGGATTTAAGACTCTAGAATTAAGAATTGTTCTTTGAAAAATAAGGTTTACAGAAGAAAATTGAGTATTAATGTAATTTTTAAACAAAACAGAAGGGAAGAATTCGAATAAACTGAAAAGTCGGTTTAAAAGATTAAATACATCGATTTTAATTTAATGAACTTGGCAGCTAATTATAAACGTCAGTTGCAGTTTTCCGTTTATGTTTGAAAACTATGTTATTTAAATTAGCTTGTTTACTGAAAGTCAAACTGCCTGTTTACTCCTTTATTGTATCTTAGATTACGTAATATTTTGAAGCTATATTCATACACTGTTATAGAAAATTGTGTTAATGCTATATCGCGCTATTGCACGCTAGGGAAATTTGCAACATAATATAATTAAACAAATATGAATACGCTCTTAATTTCATTATAATAAAATTAGCTTGTATCTTAGTAAGAATTTATTCAAAATTATGACTATTGTTTCAAAATTAGTTTATTTCATATTCAAAAATTCATACTAACAAAACTAGAAAACAGAAAGATGAGTTTAGCTTTGTTTTCGTGAAAATCAATCATTCTTATACTTGAGGAATAAACTTGAATGGAAACATTACTCTGTTTAACGCCCTATTATGGTTGAAGATTCACGCATTATGGGTTCACTTTATATTGATTTAGGGCACTATTATTATGGGTCAACATTGAAACGTTGTTTTAGTCAAAACTACCAGAATATAGTAAAATTTACTATGTTTTGGGTTCCGTCAGAGTGTCAAAAAAGCTAGGTCGGATATACACTGAGCAAGAAATTCTGGTAAGACTATCATGCTGTATAGCAAGGATATTTCTTATAAAAAGAAATGAAATTGTGGTTAATATATACGGTATTTAAATCATTCCTTTGGTAATTTTATTGTTTATTTGGTAACGGTTTACAAAAAATTCTGGTTATTAAAATTACAGTTCCTTATACTATATATTTATTAAAAAATATACATCTGAAAAGTAAATTTAACAAAATAAATATTTTTTGTACCGTGCGATAAGGTATGATAAAATTATCAAATCGTTCCACATTTACAAAATTTCATCACACATTATAAAACTATATTTTATTAATTATTAATTTTACAAATACATTGTTCATTTTTACAAAAATCATTACTAAAGCGCTTCGATGAAAATTACCTAGTGTTTCGATGTTTCCAAAGAGCCAGAAATGCGGTAAATTTTACCAGAATCTGATAGTTTTGATCATACTTTTTATACTCAGTATATTTTCAGTATAATTTAGTATATCCTTTGGTATATTCAAGGTGAGAATCGCATTCCTACCATTATTTGAATCTCGCTTCTCAAAAGATGAAACAAATAAAACTTTCATTAAAAAAAAACTAAAAAATGTGTTTTAGAGCATTAAAGAATACATTTACATTAGCAATTATTGCTGTTTTGATATCAAAGGTATGAAAGACCAACTTTAACCATATCATTATTTTATCACATTAAACTCTTAGATATGCAAAAATTGTCATTCTTATGTACGATGTTTTTTTCCCCCACGCATATTCCGTTCAGATATATGTAAAGCATATTCTTTTATTTTAAATTTTTGTTGAACATATTTTTATAATGAAAATCTTTAGTAATCTAGTCATAAATAAAAGGCCATTAAGAAATATCCCATCATTTTTATAAAAAAGAGATATGATGAATATTTATCTTTTTTTAAAAAAAATATTAAAACTAAGTGTAACATAAAAATTACTTCGTGAATATTTTTAGCACTTAAGGAAAAAGTTTGAAACAGCTTTAACTTCCGTTGTTGAGTGCTTAAAAGCGAGCTTAATGTCATCTTTTATAGCTTCACAAAACAGAGTTTCGTGAATAGTTGTATGCTACATATTGCCTAATGATCCCATTTGACTATACAATGTCTGCTACATAAATAATTTTAAAAGTATTATGAACAATATAAGTACTTTGTGAAGCTCTCAGTGTTTTAAAATGTTGCAAAAAATATTAAAAGTTAAATCCTGAAATTGTGAATTTCCTAATTGAATTTTCAACAGTTTTTTATTGGAGGGATTAATCGTGTAGTCTTAATAACTTGTTTTAAAAATGTTACTTTGTCGCAGCAATACTTATTTTAATATTTAATGAAACGGCAGAATATAATTAAAAACAAGTTTCTGGAATACAAGTTGTATACATAGCAATTGAAATTTATTATTATGTAATTATTTTTTGAACTATACTTATTGGAATTTAAAATTTATAGCATACTTAAAATGGAGAAAAATTATTTTAGTCTCGAAAATGTCAAAAATTTAAGCATGGCACATAAGATTTTAAATAAACTAAATATTTGCCTTTAAAATATTTTATACTATTATAATAAACTCTTTTATTTTGATTCTCTGTTTTAAACTATAGAATACTTAAATAGAACGGTGTATTGTAATTTTAACTGATTCTTTCGCTGATTCTTTCGTGCTGCTTAAGTGCATATTACTTTCCATTACATATTTTGAGTTACATATTCTGCGTTACATGCCGATATATAAGTAATCTAAAAAAAAAAAAAATTGCGAAACGTTTTTGGACAGAACTTGAGAAATGAGAAAAATGTGATAAAATCCACTGTAGAAAATATATTAGCTAAAAAATGTCTTTAAATGATTGAAATATTAGGCTAATTAAAGTTATGGCACTAATGTGTACAGTACGCAAAGAACAAAATGGACAACCAAAGTAATTTCTAATCTAATAATCAGATCTTCACTTTCTTAGACTCAATCTTAATGGTTCGAAGCGTTGACTTCAAATATGCTTATTAATTAGTGCAGACAATATTTTAAGTTACGAAATCAGGCAAAAAAAAACGTGCTTTTTAGGAAATATAACTCTTTTCTCGATGGATTTCTGACACACGAAACATAAGGGGTCTGGAAATATGGTCTTAATAGTTTGATCAGAGAGCGTAACTAACGTTTGGACCCCTTAATATTATTTTTTACGTATTTTGCTATATCTACAGGACTTTTTGAGTGAAATAATATATTTTTGCGCACAATTATAAAATTAGTTTATCCAAAGATATTTCCATGCCAAAAGTAAATTGTAATAAATATTTATTATATTTTTATTATTTTATGTAATAGTAGAAGAACAAATTGAAGTTATAAAATTCTTATTTTGAAAGAAGATAATTCACATAACAAAATCCAAAATTTGAGCGAAATCGGACAAACAGTTCCTAGGAAATTAATTTTTAAAAATATGATTTATTTTTTTATTTTTCGAGCATATTGGGAAAAAATATAAATGTATATTAAACATTTTTTTCATATAAAAGACCTTTAACGTTGATGCATTTAATTTTTCTAACAGTTCAGTGAGTAGTTTTTACATTTGGACGGATGATCAAAATTACAATTTGTCTGTACTAAAACATTAGCTTCATCAAAAAAATATCACATGAAATATTATTTGTCTGCATTCTAATTAAGTTTAAATACTATTCTAATGATTTCTAAAAATAGGAAGCGAACGTTTTTAACAGAGATGAATTCTTCCACCTCATTTAATAAAAAGTAAAAAAGGTTATGTATATCAAATGACAAAATAATATCCTTTTTGGTACTTCAAGACAACCTCATGACTCTGCCATAAACATGCCATTATAGCCTGTCTAAAAGGGAGAAAACTTTAAATAAGTTAATTCTCTATCTAAGCGGTAAAACTACCGGAAATAAGATGGTAAAGCTACGGCGTTTCAACTAAAAGGATATGTAATTAAGTTGCTTTATTTAGTCCCCAGACAATTTCTTTTGACGCTGGCTGTGAAATTGCGTATTATACATATCACCCGATGGAGGTTTTCCATATTAAATTGAAGGCTTGCTTTTCTAAAGCCAAATAATCAAATAATCCACGGAACGGTCACGGTAATTGGAAGAGATGGCGAGGTAACTATATTTAGTATGGATAAATTAAATAGTGGTAAAACTTCAAAAATGGAGTTATACATATTATTTCAAGAATTATCATTTGAGTCTAAAGTAAATCAATTCAAATTGAGTTTGAAAAATTGTGTATTTGAATATATTTTTTTTTATTTATCAAAATTTATAACTCCCTTATAAAAAATAAAAAATAGAGTTTTTGAGGTTGTTTTAAAGATAGCAGATGTAAAAAAAATAAGCACGCCGGAGGCAGAAAAAAGGTTTCACCAAAAATAATCTCAATAATAAACCTCAATTTCAACCTTTAAACCTCATATATAACTCAACGATACTTTTAGTTGAGATCGAGTAAAATTATGTACACCTCTAATATGCTTATATGCTTGAAGTGTAGTAAAAATAACATGTATCCCTAAAAAGTAACCCCTCTAAGCTGGTTGCTCTGAAGTAGATTTCCATCAATCTCAAAACTAACTCGAATATAAATACATACACTTTGATTATACACCTTTTGAGGTTGATTTTCTAAGGTCTTTGAAGTCAACCTCAAATAAACCTTAAAAGCCACTTAAATTTTTGTAAGGACCATCTTACAATAAAGGCTTTAGCAAACACTATAATCTATCAAAATAGAAAGAAATAAAAGAGATTCATTCAATATTAGTAAATCAGTAAAGTAGTTGAAGTATAAAAACTTTTCGGCATCATGATATTTATAGAATTTCTTAACCCTAACAAATTTTTTTTTTTTTTAAAGTTGGAGAAAAGTACAACTGAGTATTGAAAAAATACACAGATGTAAAAAATACACTGAGAGAGAATATGAGGTTATGTTTTAATAAAAAATAACCGTATCAATAAATCTCTATTTCTATCTTATCTGCATCTCATAAAATCAACCATATATATAGAGCTCAGCAATACTTTTAGTTAATATAGTGGGAAATTATTTACACCTCATTTGTAATTTTTTGCTTGAAGTGTAGAGAAAATAAAATGTACCCCTCAAAATATCTCGCACAAGCTAGTTGTCTTAAGGTAGATTTCTATTAACCTCAAAACAACCTCAAGTTTGAATAAAACAAAGTCATGTACCTTGATTATAAACCTTGAAAGGTTCATTTTTTGAGGTTCTTTCTGAAGTCAACTTTAAATAAATCTCAAATCAACCTGAACGCCTTAAAACAACTATAAACAAGCCTCGAATACACCTTAAATTTTTTAAAGGTAACGTAACTTTCTCTTTGCGTCAAGAGAAAATTAAACTTCAAATTTTTGGTAAAACGTTTCATTTTATTTCAATGCTAACTTTTTTAATCATATTTTAAAATTTTCTATCACAATTAAATAATGATCAATAAAATGAGTATTACAATTCGTAATTCATGTTGAAATTACAGTTATTAATATCTCTTAACTATATACTCTAGTGTAAATCTGCAAATTCGTTACATGTTCTTGAAGATTTCTTTTTATCAACAATTGCGTGGCTCACAAAAGCAAAGAGACTGACAATTATGAAAATGTTTATTTATTTGACTGATACCCAAGAGCACAAATATTTATTTACTGATATATATTAAGTAGAATCTCGGAAGCACGCGTTATCTAAAATGCATGTAGAAATCTAATAATGCAGTTAAAGTAAAACTATTCCACTGAAAAAAAAACATTTTTTTTTTGCTACCGTCCACGTTGCTAACACTTTTTACGCATTTTCGTGAATTAAGTTCCTGAAATTTAAGACACAGAACTTTTATTGTAAACTGAAAGAGGAACATATTCTATTAAAAAATTAAATAAATACCCTAATTTATAACCAACAATACTTGTATTTATTTGAAAATTCTTACTCCTCACGAAAGTTTTTTATTACAATTACCATCGTAGCCTTTGGTACATATTTTTCTTAAAGTTATTATATCTTTAATACTTTTGAAATTGATTTGGTAATTTTAAAATTGATATGGTGAATAATTTTAAACTTATTTACATGAAGTTTAAACTTATTAAAATAATTTACGGAATTTTTTGGGCATTCTTTAAGTGTATCATGAAGTTAAATTCACAAAACAACATGGCTCGGTAATAAATGACATGATTAAGAACACTGATAATAAAGAGGAATAAATCTTTTGTTACATTTAAACTTGCCCTATCCAGGTGTGAGGATTTCAAATTCGAAATAAGTTT
Source organism: Parasteatoda lunata (assembly GCA_949128135.1). NCBI lineage: Eukaryota > Metazoa > Arthropoda > Arachnida > Araneae > Theridiidae > Parasteatoda > Parasteatoda lunata. The sequence goes on along the minus strand of OX421980.1, from coordinate 34,490,095 downwards.
GAATCTCAAAGCTACAAATTTTTTAAAGGAATATTTCAGTTTTTTTTTCAAAATGTACAAGTTTAAAAACGTCATAAAAAACAGTAAGTCGCTTGAATGTTGCGTTATGGCACATTATCAGGATTAAATTGGCATAAAAACCCATGTCCGGGAAATGTCATCGAACCTGGCTATGGGTATTCCCCTTTTATGATCTGTTCTGAACAACACAAAAGAAGAGTTCATAATACGGAAGTATCCCTAGTGGCGTATGATGGCAGTTCCCGTCATGGGTTCCTATGCAATTTTAGTCTGATGCTGTGCAGTGACTCTCCTAGAATTTGTTGCAAAATTTATGAAACCCTTTGTTATATATGCCTTTTTTAAGCTTTCAAATTTTGATAAAAAAGACTAATAATGTAATTCAAAAAAACCCAGCTAAGATAGAAACCGATTGAAATCTGTAACGTGAAAATGTCCAAAATCCGTTTAAAAATCTCATGCCTCAAAAATCTCATGTTTCTCTTAAACAGGAAATAAACAAAAAAACATTCCCCCAGAGCAATTTTTGTATTTTTATTCTTAGGTAAAATCAAAACTGATAATATTTAATTGCATAATGTATATTCATATAAAAATTTCCTCCGTGATTTATTGTTTTTTTTACTGAAATTCATTGTATATAAGTTGTAATATGCTTAAAAATATTTTATTAAAGTCCAATATTTAAATGTAAATTCTGCTCGTTTTAAACTCCAGAAAAACACCTTTTCTCGAGAATTACCTTATTAAACATCATTTACTAGAATAGTTTTTAAATTATTTTCGCCAGAAAACATTTTTAAAGCAACAATAAAGCTGCAAAAAAACCATCGAAATTAAGTTAAACTGGTGAAAAAAACACTAATATTGCTTCTGAAAATTGAATTTTAAAGAGATATTAATTCTTGATATTATAATGATAAAATTAAAATCGAATTATTACATTTATATTTTTTACTTCTAAAACTATTCTTATGTAAGACTATATAATTATTTTAAGTCCAATATTTAAATGTAAATTGTGCTCGTTTTAAACTCTAAAAAAACACCTTTTCTCGAGAATTACCTTATTAAACATCATTTACTAGAATAGTTTTTAAATTATTTTCGCCAGAAAACATTTTTAAAGCAACAATAAAGCTGCAAAAAAAACATCGAAATTAAGTTAAACTTGTAAAAAAAGCACACTAATATTGCTTCTGAAAATTGAATTTTAAAGAGATATTAATTCTTGATATTATAATGATAAAATTAAAATCGAATTATTACATTTATATTTTTTACTTCTAAAACTATTCTTATGTAAGACTATATAATTATTTTAAAATGAAATTAAAATACAAATACTTAACAAAACTTATGTTACTTTACAAATTTAATCTGTTAATAATTGTATCTTAAGGATTATTGCTTGTGGCCTTAAACATTAATGATGAAATGCACGTTTATTTAAGGCTATCAAGAAGTATTTTTTCATAAAGCATATAAATTTTTCTTAATATCATTTCATGTAAAACTAGATTTAATATAAACGGAAAAAGAATGTTTTAATAACTCCTCGCTTTATTGGTAACGTACGATATTTGATTTGTTCGATATTTTCAATATATCTTATAAAAGCTGTTACGAAGAAGAAATTAATGCTCCAATTTTTCAATTTTGTCAAAGTGCTTTACTTATTATTTATTTGCATTGCTCTAAGGAATAAAAACTTATTCGTAGCCATTTTATTTAAGAGAAAAAAGATGCTCGTATCCTCCTTCATCGATGAAGATGTGTCAAATGCGATCGTAATATATTGGTGTAATGTCAAAAGATCATTTGGTTGTTGTTTGGCGCTGTTCGAAAGATTTTTCGTCTTTTATTGAATTTAACGTGAGTACAATTTATCGATAAATTCATAGATAAAAGCAATAGTACAATTATTCGGCGACACGATACAAAATGTTTTAAAGTTAGATTGCGAGTAAATGATTAAATGAACAGAAAAATTATTCATTATGTGCGTATGTTTTATAATTGCATTCAAGATCAGAAATACAAAATTTGAAAAGATTAGCTTAAGTTAATGTTTAAGAATAAAATAATTACGTAAAAAGCATACAACTATAACACATAAAAAATATAAATATAGCATATAAATGTTACTCACATAAGAATTTAAAGCTCTTTGAGATTCTTTCTTACTTTTCTTAGAATCATTCATTGCTTATCGATAAGTAATATTTTTGATACAATTATTAAAAACAGTAAGCATTAATAAATATAAAAACAATTCATCCTGTATACCTTAATGAAATCAAAATTTAAACAAAATAATATTTATAAAGCCATAAAAACTTGTTAAAAATTATAACTAATAAACTAATGTTAAATTTTAAATACCTGATTTTTTTAAAAACTCAATTTCTCAGAAACTATTCGACTGATTTTCGTTTAAACTTTGAATTTTGCTGTGTAAAGTTACATTCTTTAAAATGATGTAAAAACAATGATGTAAAGTTTTTTCGATTACTATTAAATGAAATAATAAAGAATTGTAAATATATACTAAAACTTTTTTTTTGCATGGGATTATTTTTGAATTTACAAAATTTATAATTGCGTGCAAAAAATTTTCAATCTGCTTTAAATGTTCACGAAATACGCAAAAAGTAAAATTAATATTGGTAGATACATACTTTAAAATGTTCTCTTGACTAAACGATTTTGACCATATTTTTCAGATTGCGGCTATCCTTTATATTTTGGGGGTCGGAAAGCCGAATCCGTTGTAACAATTTGTCTGTATTCACAGAAAATACTCTTTTGAGATTTATTTCAGAATTTAGAATATCATATGCACTAAATAATTAGCATATTTGAAATTACCTTCTTGAACCATTAAGAGTGAGTGGTAAAATGTGACGATCCAATCAAGAGACCAAAAGTTATTCTGGGATTTTTTTTTTTTTTTTTTCATACAGTATATTGATTTAGGTAATGCAACAATAAAACTTCAGATCAATACATGCAATGAAAATTAAAAAATCCATCTACTATCAACGCCATATTACACACCCAAAAAATCGAAATTCAACAAAAAAAGTAAGAAAGATATTAATATTTTATTCACTGACAATACATGAATTATAGGATAAAAATATATTATTACGTGATATCAATGCTATGTGAAAAATATATTTCAATTCGAACTCTGTAACTTTTCGTCAGCGTATGAAAATGATTTCAAAATCTACTAAAGTAAAAATCATTACATTGAAAATTTCGGCATAAGATGATATGTAATTTTTCACCTTAGCCTTGTGATAGTTTAACGAAAGAAAAATGTATTACTCTTATAAGCTTATTCTTCTAAAGAATTTGAAATATACACCTGTCACTGCTGGCCTATTTTTGTTAAGAAGAAAATCAATAAGTCTCATCGTGTGATATTCTAATGTCGAAATGATTCCTTAAAGAGAATATTCTCGGGACAAAGAAAGATTTGTAATGCTTTTTTTATATTTGCGCGTTGAATAATGTTAAAAAAAACGAAAGAAAAAATGAATATAATCTGCATTTTCTTGATCGATATAATAGAAGAATAAATTTAAATGATTTTCTTATTGAAGAAATCTAGACAGTTCGTGAATAAATGTATTTCTTAAAATGAAAACATTTGTTAAATATTAAATTAAAAAGGAACATTTTGTTCTCTAAAAATGAGAATGAACTATTCTCATCCAATCTAGTATCCAGACGAAATGACTTTTTTAATTACATATAGATTATTATTTTTGAAAATTCTATTTTATTTGCTTAGTAGTTAACAAATATTGTTTCCCTTTCTTTAATTAACATCAAATGTGTTTACTTAAAGGTATTCAAAAGATGCTGACGATATATTTTATGTGTAGTAGTTTTGAAAAACTGCTGAAGAACTAACTTTATTTAGTTCAAAATTTTTTTTCTATATTATAAAGGACCTATCTAGATTTTTAGTGATATATATTATCACTTAATATTATCAAATGTCATTAATAGCACTAATATTATCTCAAGATATCTATATATTAGTTTAACATCAAATGTGTTTACTTAAAAGTATTCAAAAGATGAAGACGACGTATTTTTTGAGTAGAAGTTTTGTAAAATTATTGAAAAACTATTATTAACTTCACACATAGTTCAAAAAATATTTTTCTCTGGCTTTTAATTGAATATTAAAACAAAATTAACTTTAAATTAATCTGATTGTTGTTATTATTAAATATATTCATGTGAAATTTTATCTCTCATTACACTTACACTTAATTGCAGAAACCTTAAAAAAAGATTCTTAGATTAACAATAGAATATTATGAGACAGGACATCAATATAGAAAATGGTTAATTATACAGACTGAAAAATAAAAATTTATGAAATCATTTCCCTTTATATTAACTTAGGAAACGAATATTTTTTTTTTTAAATACATTCAAAACTATAATTTTGAATTAGATCTTTTACATAACATAGAATGTAGTGTTATAGTAACTACGCTACTCTGGAAACTAAACATATTTAAACTATAAAATATCTAAAAAAAGACTAAAAATTTCGTGCAACTTTTCAAAAAGCGATTTATAAATGGTATGTGAACAAAACATATTTTCAAAAAAAAAAAAAATTACTTCATATATATATTAAACAATTATTTTTTCGAAGACCATTTTCTAATATAGTTTTTTTTTATTGCTTAGTTTTTAATTCCTTTATTCACCCAAAAATAAAATCGCAATTCTTTCGCATCTACTATAAATACATTGACTACAAACAACTTAAAGAATGGGCGTGTTATCAAAATTATAAACAATGTTGTATGATTATATGGTACTTCAGGTTTCTTTTCCTACAGAATATGAAGAATGCTGTATCAAAACCATCAGTCCCTTCGGAACCAATCATATTCAATTTTTCGTAAACGTGTCTAAGATGCGCAGAAGAGAACTATGTATCAAATGATTTTGTTTTTCGAATTCATTTAAACAACTCGAGAAATATATACAAGGAGAAAATAACAACACAACTAATTTAATGAAAAATACAAGAAATATACTTGCTAAGGTAGGTATCCTTTAATTATGAACACAGCAATTAGAACTTATTAAATACGACGAAGTAATTAAAAGAAAGATTGTTCTGTCGTTTTAAACACTTCTTTTACTGTTTAAGTATAGCATGCTAAGGCTCTTTGAAATGTTTCCAATATGGCTAAGAGTTGACGAATAACAGCCCCATCCATACGATGCAGTCAAAGGTCAACTAACCGTTTATAAACAATGTTTGTTTTGATAAGCTCAAGATAGAAGCGTGCGTTTCAAAGCCATGCCTTTGCAATCAGCAAACTTATTTAGTATCATTTTAATTTTTGAAGTTTTTGTTCAAGGTAAAAACAGCTTTAGTTAGGTTCCATTTTATAGGTTGCAATAAAAAAATATTACAACATTCTACATTTATTTGAATTTAAATATTTGTTTTTCAAAATACTATTTGATAACTAAAGAACAAGTTAATGTTAAATTAATTCCCTCTCAGCTGCGGAGGTTTTTCTAGTTTCTTTTTCATCTTTATTTTACATATTCTTTGTAGTTTTTACGTTTTTGTTTTAAATCATAATCGTTTTATCATTATTCATGTCTAGCGAGTCTTGAGAAGGAGCGCCTGCTTTCTAAACACTCGAAACGCGTCAAATTTTATTACCATCTTCATAATTTTTAAGTAAATGAAAATTTTAAATCATTAAGTTTACATGTAAGTAGCTTATTTTAAATTTTAAATTACAATAAAAACTTATTTTATTAAAATGTTCAAGCTTTGTTGTTTGTAAAGGTAAAGATTTCCAACAAGGAGCGAATGACGAAACTTAGCTTGTGTATGAATTACACTCCTCTGAAAACAAGAATGATGTGTAGTGAAAATGAATATAGATCAAAATACGAGATGAAGAAAATGTGTAAAATGAAAATTTAAAAACTATTATAACATTAAATACTTGTTTACAGTAATCGAAGTAGTTCAAAATGCATGCTTAAAAAAATGAGCATAGCAACTTTACAAACTGCAAAAAAGAGTTTGATTCAGTTTTTAAAAAATATTGTTATGACATTTTTATAATTAAATTGACAAGTAAATGATGATTACATGTAACGTTTAAAAAAAAAAAAAAAACGAAGGAAACTTTTTAGACCGATCTGGTTGGATCTTTTCGTAAAAATACACTGCAAAAAAACTACAGTAGAAAATATCTTGTAAAGTAAAATTCCATACGCTTTTCTACATATATTACTGCAATAAAGTTAGTAAAATATCTATTTTACTAAAATTAATGAAGTAATGTTATGAGAAAAGTTTATGAAAAAAGTTTTTTTTAGTAATACTATAGTTCTTTTCACAATATATTTAAAAAAAATATAAATAAAAAAGTTTGTTACACACTGTTTTTTTACAGTGTAAAATAGGTAAAGTTTTGCTATATTGTTTAACATTGAAAAGATGCATAATGTGCTATTTTTGAAAAAAAAAAAGAAGGCATAAGCCTGGAGCATTTAAGCGTTAGTGTTAAGTGAATTTAAAAACATTGCCAATTGTTAGAAAATTTGGCTGAGTTTTTTAACTATATAATTACATTACATATCAAAATTCGACAATTATTAATAAACTCGTAAAAAGACAAACAAATAAATGGCTTTTTAGTTTCAAATAAACTCATTCCATTTTAAAAAATAAAGGCTCATAAACTCATAATAAGCAATTCGGAGTCATTTAAGGAAAATTATATAAATAGGATTGTGTACTATAAAAATTAATTTGAAAATTTAAACATACCTAAGCGCATTGACTGACCATAAATGAAAAACATCATTTTGAAAAAAAAAAATTTTTATAGGTATGTAAAGTAAAAAAAAGTAGTAACAAATTATGTAATATTCATGGAATTATTTTTAGATTTTGGTAAAAGTTTGAATCGACTATTTTATTCTGGTAAGGTTTATTTAAAGGGATACACTTTCATAAAAAATAATGGAAAAGAAGAGCGTGAATTCCCTAGAAAAATAAAATGAATTAATGCCAAAGGGTAAAGTAGTCACGAAATTTAGTAAATAGCAAAAGAAATTTAATCTGTTAAAGTAGTTTCGTAAAAAAAAGTGCCATGCAAATGTGAATTTGAATTGAAAATCAGACAAAGTGCTGGAGAAAAAAACTGAAAATATGAGTTAAATATTTCTTTTCCTTTAAAGAAGCGTAAAATGAATACTTCAAAATATGCATCAAAAATCCCCGTTTGAGTCGATAGAAAAAGTTTGTTTTCTTGTTCTTATATAGGTGTAGAATAGTTTTGGAACAAGAAACAAAAATTTTTCGAAAGTAAGGACTTTTTTTATGCTTCTTTCAGATTCCAGAAAAAAAAAAGAAATTATGTGCGCTTCTAACCTTAGAGTAATCGTGTTTGCTATTCTATACTCGTCTGGAAAAAGTTTTGATTTTTCAAGCACCCCTATTGTCGACAAGACCAGACGATAGTATGAAAAGACCAAAAAAATATTTAAAAAGGAAACTAAATCAAACTGAAGAAAAAAACATCCTTATGTTATCCTTTTTCTGTACTCATGTATAGAAATAGCCAACACACCAACAATATTTTTTTGGATTTAATGTGTAATATATATTGCTAGCAACTGCATTATTTGAATTTATTATAGAACATGTTCATACGCTATGATTGTTCAGGCAGCACTAATGTAGAAACATATTAAGATTATTATAAAAAGACGAAGAAAAGTTTAATAATAAAATAAAAGAAAAATTCCTTCAAAAAACTTACTCTATCCCATTTCTAATCTTCTTTTGTTCTGTATGTATTGAAACAGCCAACATACCATTATTATTAGTTTTTATTGAGAAATATTTGTTTCTGGAAAAGCAGTATTGTAAGTCGTGATGAGATTATTAAAGCAGTGTTGTAGCAGGAGGCGAAGTAACAAAGTAAAAAAAAAAAGAAAAAGAAGAAAGAACCAGAATAAATCATTGAAAACAAATAATGTATCGGATTAGTTTGAATTAAATATATATTACAGGAGTCGGCCTGCAGTTTTAGGTGAATCGATTATTTTTGAAAATTCCTAACAAAGTCCAGAAGAAAATACTCATTCCTTGCTATTTTTTTTACTTGAATTGTCACTCAAAATTTAATATTAAATGCAATAAATTAGCATATAGGAAATACTATTATAATTATAACGCACTATAAGGCTAAGGAAAATATACTTCAATTGGATTAATATATTCACAAATGGGAAGCTATTTCTCCCCCTATGATTTACTATTATAGTATGTAGTATACTATAATAGCAGATTTTTATAGTATATAGTGTAAAATAATAGCAATTTATTATAGTTATTATTTGATATATATTATTATTTGCACTTATTATTTGAAATATACTATAAGCTATTATAGTATATTTCAAATCAAATATACCTATGGGAAGCTATTTTTTCCACCTATCATTTGTGGTCATCTGTTGATTTTTGTTCTCTGTTGCTGCCAAACGTTTTGGTTGGAGCCAAAAAATAGACGCTGACACTGGGAAGTTATTTTCTCTTCTTCGTTATGCATTCGCTCATTTCTCATCGAGTTTAATTGTATTTATATTTATAAACGCATAATTTATCAATTAAGTCATGTTTTTGCACAGTAGTTTATGACCATTTTTTTTACAGTAGGCAATTTTGAAAAAATAAGCTATATGAATATGTTTTCGCTAATAAGCTATATGAATTTCTTTATCTAAGTCAATCACATTACAAGAAAATATATGGTCCTATAAAGCGTTAAGACCTAAAAATAATTCACTTTCAAATTTAGGTTAAAACATTTTTATCCAAAATTTTAAGTATACTGTAAGAACCGGATACTCAATTTTTACGAAACTTTCTTCGTTGTTGGCGCATTACTTTCCTGTTGTGCATTATATATATATATATATATATATATATATATATATATATATATATATATATATATATGTATATATATATATTCGTGGGTACCATATATCTGGATCAAAGTTTGCCTTTACAACACAAGACAGCTAGAACAGATAGATAAATTATATACATGCCGGAAGCGGGATTCGAACCCTGAATTTTCCTGCTGCAAGTTTAGCTCCATGACAACCATACAGACTGTCATCTTATTTCGTCACTTTATTTTCCGTCGTCTAGTCTTCCTTTTAGCTTCGCCATTCTAGTTAAAAATCTCCCACAATGCATTGAATGGAGTTTTGATTTGAGGAAACATTTTATCCATACATTTGAGAATTCCCGTTTCGTCACAAATCACGAGATTTTGTGACGCAATGATTCTCAAATTTAACGAATTTTAGATCACGGATTAATAAATTGTCAAAAAAGAAAGTTTTGTTTGTGAAGTGTAGCTCATTTAAATTTCAAAATAATTTTCCATAAAACACGCGTATTGAGCAAAATTTATATAAATGGTTGAAAAATGATTCATAGTCGAAATAATATATAACAGTGTATCATCTTTAAATTCAAAAAAAAAATATTTCCATTTGCTTTTTCTTGAAAGGTTTCTGGATGGAAAGCAGTTTCTCAAAATAAGAAATATGAGACAAAAGCCAGTGTAGTGTGATGTAAGTTCGTATTTTTCTACAGAATGTGAATTGATTACAAAGGACAGTTTCCGCTCTGAGTTTTTTTGTTGTCTTGAAAAATGACAGAAATAAAAATATTTTATATCTACAGTTTGAGGTGAATACTAAAATATATGACTGAATCGTTTTTCATTCTTTCATCTTTCTCTAAGCTTCGGCTACTAAATTAGGAATTGATTTGAAATTTAATAAATTTTTTGATAGCCATATTAAGTTAAAATTGTGCAGGTAAAAATGAATTTTATGTAACAAGAAAAAAGCAATTTTACAAAAACTTCGAAACACAATATTTTAGTTACTTTTTCATTTATTTTAAAAATTTTCCCATACTCTCAAAAAAACTCCAACTGAAGTTTCAGAAATCCTTTAACTGTATTTTTTTAATTTCGAGAATCATTTCATCACGATATCACGTGATTTGTGACAAAACGCGAAATCTCAAATATTTGTCGAAAATGTTTTCTAAACTTGAAAACTCATCGCAGTGTATTGTGGGAGATTGTTAACTAGAATGCAGACTAGACTTACCGGCCTGTCAAGAAGTTGGCCTCGTACCAGGTAGGACCTGGGTTTGAGTTCCGCTTCGGGTATATGGGTAAATCACAAACAAGAATACATGATCTGAATTTTTTTTTTACCCGGAGAGCTATCAATATTTTGGACCTTTTAGTGTGTATTTCTTTTTTTGATTTTTTTTTTTTTTGTCAGATCTCCATAACTAATGAAGCAAATCCAAAAATGCTTCTATATACTTAGACAAATATATTAAAAAATTCTCAGGGTTTTTAGATTTACATTTAATAAAGTCCTTTTTTTAATAAAAAGTTTTTACACTCTAAACACTTCCAGATCAAATTACAACATTAAGTACCGGTATTTTACCGTATAATATCACACCGTAATTTTTACAGTACTATTTATTTAATTAGAGTGATCCAGTGATTTTACTGTAATTATTACTTTAAAGATTAAGGTACATCAGATTTTTTCCCGTAACATTTGCTGGTAAAAATGAACACAAGCAGCCTGAGTGCCAGCATTTTTTACATTGATTTGATTCGGAAAGTCTTACAGAGTGGTTTCAAATATGTTTTAAATTTTTTATCTCTCTTATACTAATAATTACAAATGATACTGTGGAATTACTGGCTTTTAAAGAATAGGTCCCCATCATTGCAAGGACAGCGAGTAACGAAATTCAGAACACAATACAGCTCGACGAAGAAAAAAAAATGCAACTCAAACTACCCGATACCTTTCAAATGGTTGCTTTTTTTTTCAATTCTGTTTTCCTTAAGAATTTTCTCCCACGTTTATCACCTTATTTATATTCAAATACCCTGAGGGGAGTAAAAGTAGATTCGGATAACGATAGGATCATCCGCTTGAAGATCTTTTCTTCCTTAGTGTTTCATTTAAATGCATGAACACGATAAGAGATGCTGTGTTTACAAATGAGTCTGGATAATGCAAATAAAATTTGAGATAACTTGAAAAACAATTGATAACTCCTTTTTAACAGATATTACTTAGGATTTATAGATGCAAAGATTTTATGTAAGTTTTTGGGGAAAAAAACTGTTTATAATTTAAATTAGCACCAGTTAAATTAGTTTTAGTGGCTTCTTCTGAGTTTGAGGTGAAGCCATTCTACATCCTAAAATTCCATAAAAATTGAGAGTTTTTTTAACGAAATAAATTTTAAGACATTTTGAATACTACATTAAAATTGTATTAAAAATTGTATACTGTGATAACACATGTACACTGTAAAGAACTCCGTATCAAATTAAGGTATAAAGTACCGGCACTTTGGGTGCATCATCCGTAAAATCGATTTTTACCGTAAAATATAATTCCTTAATTTTTTTACAATAACGTTTATTTAATTCGAGGGATTCAGTGATTTTGCAGTTATTACTGTAAAAATTATGATATATCAGGATTGTTGCTCCATAACACGTTCTAGTAGAAATGGATTTGACGGTAAAAAAGTATCAGTACCCGGAGTTCCGCAACTGTTTACCGTAATTTGATCCAGAAATTTTACCAAGTACTATCGATGAAGAAAAGAATTTTTCCTCCTGGCTAATATTTTTAATTTTAAGATAATATTTGAACAAAATGGCGACTTTTTTGAATTAAAGTCACAAATGAAAATGTATGACTAAATAGTTAAAATTCATAAATTGAAGAAAAAATCCCTATAATAAATGAAAATTAAATTAAATATTAACATACTGTTTAATTTAAAAGAAATTTGAAAAAATAGGAGAAACAGTGTTTAGAAAAATTATTTTTTAAAGAGTTTATGAGTGATTAATTAAATATTATTTTGTTTTGACCATGGTAAAGTGAGTTTTTTCTTAGATCAAATGATGCTTCAAAAACTTAGTAAATTAGTTTCGAATGTCAAAAATAGAGATATATGAAACATATACTAAAATTTATATATTTCTCTATTGTTTTGAAAACAGGCATACTCAGAAAACCAGTTCAACGTTGAACAATTATATCAAACACTTAAATCATGAATTAGCAGCAACCTTAACAAAATATTTAAAATTTGTTTCTGCGCAAGTTGAACCATTGTATATTGAAAATGGTTTAATTTTCTCCATTGTTTGGTACCTAATAGATGTTTAAACACTTTTGAACGATATTAGGGTTCAATACGAACCAAATTTTCCAACTAAATAATCCTGCTTCTAAATTAGTTTCTGTTAACCCAAATATTAACATTAGTCTTCGATCTGAAAAACTAAACTTATGAGCGTGTTACTATTTTATTTGGATCACTACTGCTGGCAGATTGTTTTTAATTGTTATAAATTTCTGCCTAACCAGCAGAGGGCGCTGCAGTCATTAACAATAATTCTGATCTTAAATCACTTGTGTGGCAAGTAACGGATTAATATGGAAGGCCTATTAGGAAGCCTAACAAATATCACATTATCATATTGTTTCTTTTGTTAAATTAAATTTAAAAATTATTAAATTTGATTGTTATTAAATATGGCCTTTTTTTCCAATGCACCATTTTTAACTGAACCATTCCGTAATACAAATAGCACATTAGAGCAGCTCTAATGTGGAATCAAAAATTAACAAATATATTTTAACAATAAATTCATTATAAAATTAACTACGTTGGACTTATTACTCACGGATCATAGAAAAGACTTTGTAAGCAAAAGGCATTTTAGTTATATAAAAATAAATTAAAGTAGTTAAAAAAAATCTGACTTTAACTTTACGAACAAAAATAAAAATGCGTTAAATAAATTGAACTATTTTATTATGCTTCCTGAATATCATTCATGCTCAGTTGCATTATTTGAATTTTATGTTATTTGTTTAAACAAATAATTCTCAATAATGAAATTCTAAGATCTTTGTGATGTATTTCTTTTAATAAGATAATTCTGTTGAAATAGTTTCTAAATTTGAGAAAATGAATTTGTAAATAAGTTGGAATCAAATACTGAAAGAAATTGAAAATATTCTAAAGAACATAAAATTTAATTTCGAAAGGGATTCGAAAGATTAATTTTCCAATGCAGTTGTGTGTTATGCAATAAATGTCGCTTCAAAGTAAAAAAAATGATTCTTATAGATTTCTAATAAATCTAAAGTAATAAATTTTAAAAGTAAAGAAAATGCGCATTGTCAAACATAAATTTAGCTCCAATTTAAGTAATCTTGTATTACATTGTAAATAAACTTCCAAAATAATTTGTTCTTGCAGCATTACTTAAAATTTAAATTAGATTATGATATTTTGTATTATAAATGATATGGTAAAATACAAGTTTATTATTCTTTTTTTTTTAAAAAAAAAACTATAGATTAAAATAAACCATAAGCTAAATCAATGTTTATTTAAATTCTAATTTTTATTGTTAGGTTTGCATTTTATAAATAAATAATTCATAAGATATTTTGAAGACCTAAACACATGTGAATCTTATTTTATTGAATTGCTATATTATAATCGTTTTAGTTATTTATACATAAAGCAATTTTAAATGTATAATATATAATTTAATAAATAATTCAATATTTATTTTATTTAAAATTTGTTGGAGATGATGATATGTTTTGTGTAAAAATTAAGTTGCTGTTTTAATTAACGCTTTAAAATGCAGAGATATCATATTTTATTTTAAGAGAATTGTTAATTATAATGTTAGAATAGCCTAGTAAATTTAATGCAAATTGTTAAAATTAAAATATTTTTGAATTAATTTAATTTAAACATTTAAAACACGCACCCAACAGCTAACATAAACATCCCTGTCTCAGATTGTGATAAATAAATAAAGAGACAAAATAGATAAAACATATTTCTATTGCCTAACATTATTTAAATAACGTATTTTTGTTTACAATACACTGATTAAATAAACACCTTCCGAGAAATATCAAAAATTTGTTTGATCTCTTTCCATTATAATTTAATATGGTTCGTTATAAAACTTAAAGTTTTTTCGCTAAAATAAAATTAAAATGAAAGACTTATAACACGTCTCAAAAATTTTACAATAAAAACTGAGTTATGAGTAACAAAACAGTGTATTAAATTTCTTATGCCTAGATATTTAATTTTTTTTTTCTATTTAATAACGTTTCTTCAAATTGTATCAAAGAATGTTGAAGCACGATAATAAAATTATTTTAGTTTTCCGTATAAACATATATTACTACTGAGTTTCGTGACTATTTTTAAGTTGACATTTTTTAAAACTAAAAGAGAACAAATCTGCCACCATAAAATGAAAACCCAATCTCAAAAGAACAAATTTTGCAGTAAATAAGAAAAAAAAACTGCATCGGAGTTGGGGTTCATATAAATTTCAGTATAACTCAATACTCTATTATAATTAGAGCGTTCTAGTGTCATAAAGAGGTGCACATTATAGATCTATTCGGTAACCTACAAAATGTATTTTTTAAAAAAGTAGGTTCTTTTAATTTATGAGGGCAGAAATGGTTTGCTACATTGTTCTTTAAGTACTATATGAAGGTCTTATATTTAGAAGGATGATTTCAGAAACTAAATATGAAGGTCTTATGTTTAGAAGGAAAATTTCAGGAACTATATATGAAGGTCTTATGTTTAGAAGGATGATTTCAGGAACTATATATGAAGGTCTTATGTTTAGAATGGTGCTTTCAGGAACTATATATAAAATTCTTATCGCATTTCCAAAAATGAAGTTCTTTTGTTTAGAAGGGTGTACTCAAGAGCTATATAAGAAGCTCCTTTTTTTAAGACATCTTACTCAGGAACCATTTCTTAAGGTCATTTGCTTAGAAAAGAGTACTCATGAACCATATATGAAGGTCTTATTTATAAGAGGACATGCTCAGGAACTATATATAAAGATCATTTGTCTAAGAGATCGTAATCAGGAACCATTTATAAAACTAATTTGTTTAGGAGGGCGTACTCAGGATCCATAAATGAAAGTCTTATATATAAGACGGCATTCTCAGGAATCAATCAAATTGAAATTGTGTTGAGCTCGATAAAATTATTGCAGAAGTAAAACTTTTAATTGGAAACGATTTAAAAACTCCACGGGTAAAATATTTTCAAGTTGCCAGAAAATGTCTGATTGAATCTAGAGATTAATTACGAAGAAAAGTGCATCATGTTGGAAAACAACATTAAAGAATATGATATAAGGAGGAAATATTAATAGGAATTTTGAAGTGAACTAAGATAAACCCCTCGAGTAGAAACAATCTACATACCCTTCAAAGATAAGTTATGATAGACCTTTGAGTGATAAGTAATAATAGTCATTGTTTAAGAAAAATTGAAACAAATTATTTTGAGGAATGTCGGTTAATTAACAATAAAATATAAAATTGTTGGAATAGAATTATTATTTAACTTTTAAAAAGAAAAGTTAAAAGGACTGAAACATATTACAAAAATACTTAATGAGCAAAAACTTTCATTATATTTGCAAGCAATATGACTCATCAATGAGAAAGCATAATATTTGAAATGACGTAAAAAGTTGTAATATACAGAGGCATTAAATCCAAGCGAATAATTCTTTCTGTTACGTACCACTTAAACTTCAGATCCAAATATAATTTACTACCACTTTACTTTTTTTTTTTTTGAAAAAAAGGCACCATCTTTTTAAAAACAACACGGGCACAAATGGGTTTATTCCAAACAATTTTAAATTGTTTTATACTTTCTAACCAGTAAAATAAAACATTTTTATGCGTTAAAATCCGTTGTAATGTTTATGCTTAGCATTGTTCTCTCGAACATAACACTAATTGTATGAAGCTTTATCACACATTTTTCCATAACCTGACAATTTTAATCAATTAAACGTTATCAATTAAAAAAGCAGTTTACTAATAATAAATTTTTAAAGATTAAACACATTTTGTTTTAAACATATTTTTTATAATTGAGGAATGTGATAAAAAGTTTGAGGAATTTATATTTAAACCAGAATAAATACAACTTTCCAAGTAATAATCAAACTAACTTAAAATATATAACTTGACAACTCTTAAAAAACTATGACTATCAAAATGATTCAAACAAAGCATTCGATTAAAATATTTATTAAACTAATAAATAATTTAAATTAGCGCTTGAATCTAGTCAGTGTAACTGAACAGCTCTCATTCATCAATATCTTATTCTAGTAGAATTTGAGATCAAATTCTACTCTCAAGCAATTAGCAGCAAGGGTAACTCGAGGCTTCACTATTATGTAAACTAGAAGTGAGACTCCGTTCACGATATTCACGTTCGGGTAAAGTCATTAATTACCTTCAAGAATTTCAAGTCTCCCGCAAAGAGCGAAGTGACATAACGGCAGATGAAATTGTTTATCAAATGGGAAATTTTCTCCAGATTGACGTCGTTTTGAATCGATAAGATTGGTCTTGATACGCGAAACCTTATATAGAATCTCTCATCCTTATACGAGGGTCATGCTAATAATGATTTATATTTCCTCTTATGACAACATGAGGAGAAGTGATTGTGGTTTTGATGGGAGATAAATTTAGAGTAAAATATTGTATTGCTCTCTTTGTTAATATCTTGAATTGTACTGTGGAAATAAAAATACGTATGCTACATTTATCTATACTGAATTTAAGATTTTTGCTCGTTATATGTATTTGATATTTAAATATATCAAAAAGCTAATATTGTAATTTTCCTGTTTTCTGTACAATTAATTAAACACTTCAGTAAAAGACCCTAAATTACATAAAACCGGGGTATTTCGGAGAGATTTTACTTTAGTATTATTTAAATACACAAAATTTGACGCAGATAGGACATCAATGTTTCTTTTATACACTTTTTTTCTGAATATCCAACTACAAGCAAAAATATATTTTGGTATTTTTTCAATTATGAAAAACAGTCAAAAAGCTATAAAAATAATATTTTGAAATACAGAAATTATATTTGTACAAAATCATGAAATCCAAAAAAAAAAAACCGAATCTTTTTTTTCATTCACATTCAAAAATTTATCTATAATTTATTTTGTAAATTAACGAAAATTCAATGATGAATAACTGTTTTTCTTAGATCTAATTAAGTGCGTAGTTGAAATATTATTCTTTGGAAGAGAGCTATGCTTGGAAAATTCTATCTTTAGCACAGAAAAAGACAATGGTGTTTTATGTTGTATTTCATAACCATAAACTTTGGAAATGCTAAATATAATATGTTTCCCTTATTTTGATTTAAATGAATACAAAATGGTGAGAAATTTATGAAAAATATGTTCAGTAAAATTCTTCGTCAAAGGGTTAAATTTAGGAAATCTTGTAAAAGTCAGCAACTTTTCGAAAGGGAAGACGTTTTCATGTCCATTTGGCAGTAAACAATCAACAAATAACCTTAGAAAGTGTACCTCTTGACAACAATTTAAAACACAAAGTGTACAAATATTATGGCACAAACAATTTAAAAGAGTGTATGGTATTTATAGATTTCACCAATTTAAAGCTGAAGAACCATTCTTCATCGTATAACGTTAAATCGAATTTCTTGAATTTCACAGAAATTGTCAGATAAAACCTTCATTCAACCATCTTTTGAATAAGAAGATTCATAATTATGTTAAGCATGTCGGGGCCGTGGGACCTATGTTTACCTGATGAAATTAAATCCCTTAATGGAAAAGGGAATTCTTACTTCTTAATATTCATGCATCTTATAAAATTTCTGAAGACTTTCAATAGCATGGAGAAATGGTTAACTATGAAACGTTAAACATATTTTTTTCATTTCTCTTTTATACTTGCGAAGTTTTGGCAAAATTAATTTTTTATTCGGATCCTCTCAGCATAACTACAAAAATATAGCTCACTAAATATTTTGTGCATCTCTAACTGATAGGCTAATCATAATCTTTTCATCTAATTTATTATTAGTGAAAAGACACGCATTAAAAACTACAAATTATTTATCATGACCAAGCTATTATTCACAAAGTAAAAATGTTTTCATATTCATGTGGTCTGTTCCTTTTGTTTTTTTATTAAACAAGGTTTGGATTGCAACATCATTTCGTTGAAAAATAGCTCAACAGTTATACAGTGTAGAAATTGACTGATGCCATAAATCAAACTGTTTAAAGCATAAAATCTCAAATTTCACAAAGACAAATCATACATCAAATGGATGATCGTTTTTTGAATAATTTTACCGAACTCAATTTTACTCCCCCGGGACAAAGTTTCTATTGTTTACATCCGGTCAATAATTCTCCTATAAAATACAATTTTGGAAAACAATACAGTAGATAGTATTTCGATATTGAAATAGTGAAAGAAAAGTAAAGGAACAAGAGGGATTGAAAGTTTGATTTCTTTTTTTTTTCTAAAAACGGTACCATTTAGAGGTTTTTTTTTTCGGTATATCTATTGAAACAAGTGCATTGTATGTATTGATACATACTTTTTCCAAAATTGATTCAAAATATTTCTTCAATATTCGCTTAAAACAAAATTTTTGAAAAGTTCCTTTCATTAAGAGTTCGTTCGAAACGTTGAAATTATTCTAGCTTGAAATGTGTTTGGATTTAAATTTAAATAAATATTTCTTAATTTAAAACATTTGAACAACTCAAATAATTTAAAACTTTATTAGTTTCTTAATTTAAGACTTTATTCAAAACTACTTTGGCAAGTGTTAGTTAATAAAATTATTTACTGGCTAATGACTTTCGAATAATAATAAATACATATAAAATAGTTATTAACGTACCTTCCCTTTTAAAAAGTTAAAAATCATACAAAAATATAGACATACCGAAATTTTTATAAGCTTTTGAATATAAAAATAGAAACCATTTTTTACAGATTATCAAACAGTTAAGAAGATTTAACTAATTAATTTATACAATTTTGAGGTAGTAATCTTGTAAAATGTTTTTTTAGTTAAAATAATGAATTAGATTTATTTCTTATTTTGCATGTTTAAAAAAATTTCATTATTACATTCATATTGGGTGACTCCCCGGAGGCAGGGATAATTACGAATTTTAGTGTTTTCGAGGCATTCTGAAATATGAATAAAAAAATCATATTTATGCATTCGTATTTGGTATTAAAATATTTCGGGTGTAGGCACCGTTGCAAAATATATTGCTTGATAAATATATTAATTAGTTTCATGCACTTTATTTATTTCCTTGCAATATGAAATTCATTAATAATTATCAAAAATTCAGTTCATTATTTTTATTCATATAATTTATGTATTTTGATATAAAATAAAGCAATACTAATAATCTATTACTGTAGTTTTAATCTCAGTTGCCATGTAAAATTTTATTTTTACATTGTTTTGTTGTTATCAAAAGAACAGAGGTATATTTATTATAGCTTATAATAATATATTAAATAAACTAGAACACACGTAAAGAAGGTCTCAAAATTCCCAAATAACTTGAATTTTGCGAAATTTGTGACATTAAATATTTTATAACTATCGTTGAACAGCCGTCCCAATTTCGGGTTTATGACTACTAATTTTCAACTCCGTAGGCTTGTAATTTTGAACACAATCCAGAAGACAAGGGAACTCCAAGTTCAACTATTGGGAAAAATTTGCCTTCGTGGAGGACTTTTTGATTGAACTAACCCGTATTTGCGTTGCATGAAGAGGAAAACCACGAAAACCTTCCTCGTTAAGATGGACAGCAAGGGGAATCTAACCCATGATCCCTCTACCACTGAGGATAATTTATGTCACTACTGCGGTCGATGCGATGCGGGTGTGGAATTCGTATCGAACAGTGATTGCTGGGATTCGAACCCGGTTAACCTCATTGGAAGGCGAACACTCTAGCCCCTTAGCCACCATGGCTCAAGTTTCAGTATAGCGAGAAATTTCCCTTCTTGGAAGACTTTTTGATTGAAATAACCCGCATATGGGGAGGAAATTGCATAAAATATTGCCGACGAAAAGAAGAAGTCAGCGGAAAAGCTGACAATATAATGTAATTAAAATAATATAAATGATATTTAAAAATAATAATATGTTAAGTGATATTTAAAATAGTAAATTTATTGGAACCGCACGGGAAAGAAGGTTATATTAGCAATATTTTGACCATTTTAAGTCATTTTCAGGTCTTGTAATTTTTTTTTAGATCATCAAAAATGACCGTCCCAATCATGTGATTGCATCAACAAAATTAGTAATAAATCATTGAAGGTTTAGACATATAAAAATACGTGTGCCAGACGAATCGCAGAGTCCATATTCAACCCTACACTGTATATTTCACGAATCAACACAAAAAAAATCACATTTCATAATTAGTATTCTGCGATTCTTATAAAAGCTCCCTTTTACGTTACTGTTGAAGATGTTTTATTTCCTCTTGTGCGTTCAAAAAAATATAAATAAATAAATAAAATCTCAGAGATATGATCTTGAACAGGTATCTTGTAAATTCTGTTTGTAAATATTTTTTAAATCATTTAAAGATTTAAGGGAAAGGATTAATATATGTAAAGAAGCAGTAAAGAAAAAGAAATGTTATAAAAATCAAGTTGATAAGATTAAAATATAAGAATTCGGAAAGTTATAAGCGATAACGTTTGGAACTGATTCCTTGTGGTACAGTTCAAATGAGATAGAAAAAAAGAATCTGTTTTGATGAGGCATGTGGTTCTGAAATATCCCAAGAGAGAGTGAAGCTATTGGACATGGGAGAGACATTGATGTTGCAAGATTGGCCACAATCCCAAAGTAGATTTTTTTTCTTCTATTTCTACTTTGGTCACTTATGTTCTAGCTCGGATGTAACGAATAGTCAAGATAAACCGATAAGTACTTGATCTTAAAATGCTTTGTTCATTTTGAAGCTAATTCATTTGTTAGCAAGCAAATTTAAACTAGTTACATTAGTGTTTTATTAATACACCATTT
This sequence comes from Parasteatoda lunata, assembly GCA_949128135.1. Taxonomy (NCBI): domain Eukaryota; kingdom Metazoa; phylum Arthropoda; class Arachnida; order Araneae; family Theridiidae; genus Parasteatoda; species Parasteatoda lunata. Next base: position 34,468,920 of record OX421980.1, on the reverse strand, counting down.
TTTCATCGGAAAATGTTTACTTAACCAATTTTATTTTTAGTATAATTAATTCCAAATCCAAGCTAAAAAATATGTTATGATATTTTTTATTGGTAATTGTTTACTTCGCTAATTAAATTTTTGGTATATTTAACTCAAAAACAAAACTTTAAAAAAATATTATATTTGCTTTAGTAAAGTCGACCAATTTTGAAGAAAAAATCTTTTTTCTTCTTCAAAATATATCGATATTTCTCATTTTATAAAGTATGTTATAATCAAACTATGTTTAATACTATTCTTTACTTATAAAAAGGAAGAAAATTGTTACTTAATTGAGCAGAAAAAAAGCATGTGATAATTTATAGGTGTACGTAATTAAAATTTGTTATTGTTAAGAAGATTCTCTTCAAATAAAATGAAAAAAAAAGAAAAATACTGAACTGAAGATAGCCTAATGATTTTTGTCTTGGTAGGGGAGTTTAAAAGTGCCCGATTATGCAGTCTCAAAAGATCAACGTAGAATAGTTAATTACGAGGGTTGCTATTTATATTTCTGGCCTAATAATGAAAAAACAAATATGTAGGATCGAAATTGGTTTCATTGTTTTTCAAAATATTCTCCATGATGATCAATACACTTTTGCATGCGTTTGAACCAATTTTCAAAGCACTTTTTTCCAGTCCGATTGAGGTAACTCCAAAACACGCGTTTTGAATGCATCAACCGCTTCTTCGGGGGTCGAAAATCGTTGTCCACGTAATTTATTTTTGATGTGTGGGAATAAGAAGAATAGATTGGGTGCCAAATCAGGGCTGTACGGCGGATGACCCATCAGTTCGATCTTTCGCTCCGTCAGAAATGCCTTTGTTTGAGTCGATGTGTGAGAGCTCGTATTGTCATGATGAAGAATCATTCGCCTGTTCTTCTGCTTTTTTCGAATTTCTCCGATGACTTCTGGCAAACAAATGGTCGTGTACCATTCAGAATTGACCGTCCTGCGTTGCTCTAACGCCACTGTTGCCACATGACCGTTAATGCCGAAGAAACAGGCAATCATTTGTTTCGATGTGCTTCTTCCTCGAACAACTTTTGTTGGTTTTGCCTCGTCTTGAAAGACCCATACAGTTGATTGCTGTTTTGTTTCCGGCTCATATGCATAGATCCATGATTCGTCACCTGTGTAGATGTTATACACAGCCTTTGATGTACCTTAAACGTATTTTTCCAACATTTCCTTGCACCAATCGACACGAGCTTTTTTTTGAGCGTTTGTCAGATTATGCGGGATCCAACGCGAACAAATTTTTTTTACGCTCAAATGTTCATGCAATATTTTATGGATGCTAGTCATACCAATGTCCAAAGACGCCTCTATCTCACGGTATGTCACATGACCATCTTGCTTTATCAGTTCACGCACAGCATCGATCTTTTCTGGCACAACAACGAATTTTGGACGACCTGCACGGGATTCGTCCTGGATCGAACATCGACCACGATTAAATTCGTTATACCAATTTTTTACAGTGCTGTAGGATGGCGCTTTATCGCTGAATAAAGAATTAAGTTCATCGAAGCTCTCTTGTCTTGACAATCCACGTCGAAAGTTATGAAAAATAATGGCACGAAAATGTTCACGATTCAATTCCATTTTTTGAAAGATAAGAACTTTTCAATTTACTGTCAACAACACAAATGAAGCTATAATGGTAAATCGCCTGCTGAATTTATGTTTAAAAATATCAAACTTTCGATTAAAATCGTCTGCGGTCGCCTAGCAACACTTATTTTTGCCAAGGCCAGAAATATAAATAGCAACCCTCGTATCGACGTTGATGAAATAAATTATTACCAAGTAAATTTTTATTTATTTCAATGTGCGATTGAGCATTGCTAATGTTGGGCAAAGTGGGTATTACAAATTGATCCCTTTGCATTGGATCAATTTGTAATGCCCTTAGTAGTAGCTTTACTACAATACGATCGCTTAGAGCACGTATAGTGCGTGATGTGAGGACTATATTCTTAAAAATACAAGTGGCGCTCAACTTGTTAATAGCAATATTACATATTTGCAAAAATAATAATAATAATAAATAAATAAATAATAAAAAATAAGAATATTCTAAACAAACAAATACAGCTGACAAATATATTGCAGCAATACCAGAAAAATAATTTTAATAAATAATTCTAAAAACAATTTTAATAATAAGTAAAAGAATTTAAGTCTGACAACCATTGGTTTCGAAGCATTCATCTCCACGTTGTTTTGTGGATTTTTTATTTATTTTATTTTTTTTATTTTTTTTAGTGATGAATAGCTTATTATATAAGTGGCCTCGAAATAAATAACAGTCGAATAGCCAAGTTGCTTGATGTCAACATTTTATGCTATATTAAGGTGCCATTTTGAAGCCCGGTGGCTGAGAAGTAGAGCTCCCGTGCCACAGAGCCGGGATTCTGTTCTCTAATCGGAAAAGGTTGACTCAGCCTTTCATTTCTACAGAGGGTTCTGCGTTTAGCTTACCACCTGACCAGAACATCTGTATATCTGTACATCTGCATATGAGTAATACTAAGTTTAGTTTTATTAGGTGACATTTCCTTCTAATTTCTATTTATGGCATTTAAAAAAATATCATGATTTGGTAGAGAGCTGTGGTGGCTCAGGAGATAGAGCGTTCGTCTTCTAATGAGGTTAGCCGGATTCAAATCCCAACGATTACTGGACGATCCGAATTCCGCCCCCCTTCTCGCACCTACCACAATGCCGATGTAAAGTATCCTCAGTGGGAGAAGGATCATGGGTTAGAGTCATTTTGTCGTCAGGTTAATTGTGGGAGGTTTTCGTGGTTTTCCTCTCGATGTAACTCAAATGTGGGTTATTTATATCAAAAAAGTCCGCCTTGAAGGCAAATTTCTCTCAATACTTGATCCAGGAGTTCCCTTTTTACTGAATTGTGTTCAAGATTGCAATGCAAGATTGTAAATCAAAATATTTGGGTCGGCTGTTTAATGGCGGTTATAAAAAGAATTGGTACAGTGATCATAAAACGTTTCCAAACAAACCATGTAATATTTAATTTATAAAATCATCTTTAATGCAGATATCTAACAAAAAGGTATAGAAAATAATAAGACTACCACAAATACAAACACGCTCCGGAAAAAAAAATTGTTTCTGCTTAAATTCTGTTAACTCCAAACGTTTTGTAAATGTATATATTTTCCTTCTTTCGTCCAGCAGCTTGAATTATTAATTTGCTTCAGCATTACATCACGAATTACTCCAATTATTTATTCAATTTCCTGCTTAAAAATTATTCTTTCTGCTATTTTTTCTCTGTTTGACACTAATTGACGGTTAAATGATAAAAATTTAACCGGATTGCCGGACTTTTTGAGAACCAACAGTGTGCTTTTATATATTACCCAGCTTTGAAGAAGAATAAATCAACGCATGAAGAAGCGCCTAACTTGGCTTATTAGGTTGCGATGTTTTTGCAGTGATTAATGAACAATTATTCAAAATTAACGTCATTACTGAAGTACTGTTTACTTCGCCTCCACAAAAACGTTGCAAACTTGTCGATAATTACATTAAAGGATAACGAGCCACACAGTAGTTTAACACAAACAACTTCGCTCGGATCGATGTTCGGGTGGCGAATTAAGTACCCTCATTGAGGGTATGTATGAAATATGTATGGACCTAGAAATTTTAAAAGGAGAGAAAAATTTCAAATATATTTTGATGATTAATTTTTAGGGTGTTACAAAGTTGGTGTATGTGGAGAAAGTTAAATTTTTGGAGTAATAAACACCGAGTAAATTTTTTTTTTAAACTTGTGTATTCAATTAATTAATTTCTTAAAATAGAAGTCCTTTAAATGGTGAATCTAAGATTCCTGACTTTGCAATTGATAGATCGAAACAATTTTTCGTAGTCAAGTAAACTATATTTATGAACATTTGCTATTGTTTTCTTTAAAAATGATGAACACGTCTCATGTGTTGAAGAACGTGAACGTGATTTTCCGTCACTTTTCATAAATCAGTAGTATTTATATAAAATTTTGTTAATGCTATGAATGTAAAAATTCATCTTAAATAAATTATAACCATAAGAAGTAGCATTAAAAAAAGCGTCATTATAAAAAAAATTACTAGTCATATGCTAGAATAGAAGAAATAACGCACAAAGGTTTAAAGTTAAGGTAATTTTTTTTTACAAGAATTTCCTTCTCTACAATTATCCAATTAGTTTCTGATAAATAATTTAATACTGAATATTTTCGGTATTGTATATTAAACGATACACTCTAAATAATTCAATCAACAGTTACTTATCAGATCATTGACTTCAACAAAAAATATACCCTTTTTTAATATGCAATAAAACACAAGATAAAGAAAATCATTAAAAAAAAGTAAAGAAGATTATGAGACAAAAATAGCGGAAATTTTAAAGAAAAGTAATAATTCCTGAACATTCCCACAATAAAGTAAGTTTAAATAAAATGGTAATTTCTATTTCGCGCGAAAATTCAAATGATATTCAGAAAGTTATAATTTTTATTCTGTTAGAATTTGTCCGCACTGTTTGAATTTTTATTCTGAAATTACAGTAAAATAACCAGCATCAGTTTGTTCATCCAAAAAACCATAAAGTTTAAGGTACGGAACAAATCTTTACCTATGCGGTTTTGAAGCAGTTTACAATAGTACAGATAAAAAAACCTTGAATGAAAAACATACGGTTTTGCAACCATTTACAGCTATTACAGTTTCTAAACCATAAAAATAAAACTTAAACGGACATTGGAGCTCTGGGAGTGTGTGAGATTTATTCGTGAATGATAGTTTCATATTTTAATAGTCTAGAGCCACCTATTGAATAGTGCAGGACACTAGATACTTTTCATGTGTTGATGAAATGGATACGCTCTGGGATTCGAACCCCCGATCATCCGACCAATTACTCCTCTTAGCTACAGTACGTACCCAGCTGAACAAAACTAAATGGCTTCATTAGGTAGGCCTAGTTGGAACGGGTACAATTCTGGTTTTTAAACCGTACTTAGTAAAAACTATGAATAAACGTTTTTTCTGACACTTAACAGTTTAGATAACATCTTTCCTATGGTGATTTGACTGTTTTGGTTAAATATAGTAAAATAACAATTAAATAAATTGCTATTCAGCCATTTTTAGCGAGAAATTTCTAGCAGTACGTATGCAATTAATTTATATTTAATCTACCAATTTTTATTCCATTCTTTTTATTAGAAACCTCAAAGTTAATGAGGTTACGTGTCTAAATATTCATTCATATAGCGTAGGTGCAGATTTTGACACAATCAGCACTTCATCAAATATATGCTTTATTTCGTCTTGTGGTGGCAACACCCGTTTCAATTTACCCTGTACTTCCTATTCCATTGTATTATTTGGCCTCATCTAAGTTAGCACGCAAATGCTGCTCTCTTATTGGTGAACAACAGGGGGTTGTTGAAAAAAGACTACATAGAATATCTTCAGAAAACCATGCTCTAATCTACGAAATATCTTATTTTGCCTAAATGAGTCATTTCTAAATTCTACTACAAAAAAATCATGTAGATATAGATTTTTTGTAAAATACATATTATACTGAATAAGAAAATACGATAAATTTATGAAATGAAATATGAATTTTTAGGTAATAAAAAAACGTAAAATACGCATCACCTAAATGTTAAGTGTCTTTTTAACATTCGCACAAAATTTATAAATTTTGTCATATTACTATTTCAAAAGGATTACTACGCCTGATTTAACTAATATTTATCCAACTAAAATTTTTTTTTAGTTTTTATTTTATATACTCTTACAAAATACAACGAAGTTAGGAATAAAATAATCTGAATTAAAAGGCTGTAAAGTGCATAATGTAAATGAATCGTGCATTTTTAGCAATTAAGCAATTTTTAATTATGATACTTTTTGTAAAAATATTTTAAAAGAATCAGTAAGATCATAATTGTTTTAAGTGAATCAGTAGATTTGTTTCAGCAGGTAGTTTAAATTATAGCAAAATAAACCGGTAATTAAATTTAAAATTCTATACAATAACAGACTAATTTAATTATAAATTTAGTAATGTGTGTTGATGTAATGTGTATTTGAAATGGAAGTGGAATATCAAGTCAAAAACTATGTATGTAAGAAAAACAAATTAAAGGTAAAAGTATCATTGCAATGGAGAATGTATCAATATTTTAGTATTGCTTTCAAATTAATATATTTTTTTTAAATAAGTAAATTTTCAATTATTAAGTTTGTTTCAATATTTCGTTATGCAACACAACCAGCTTAATTTCTAAACTATTTACTGCGTGTTTATAACTTAATTTAAAGATATGTACAAAGAACATGACTGTTTTAAATTAAGCTGTTTCAGCTAAAAAGACTAGTTATAGCATTATAACATATTTAAATTTGTATTTAGTGCCATTAGTCAAAAAGGGAACAATAGTTTAAAATTTTCCCTATAACTTTTCTTTTTTCTGAAAAAAATAAAAATAAGAAGAAAAATTTAGAAAATATGATTTTAAATGCATTGTATTTTCAATAACAATAAAATTTTCAATAACAATAACAATAAAAACCACCAATACCCTAGAAATGGTTCAGACAAAAATAATGTCTTTAAAGTACCAGGGGACTTATACATTCAATTTTTCAAAATTCATAAAAATATTTTTTTTTACATCCCATTTAGCGAAAGATATATAGTCACAATTGATATTTCCTAGCTATATTTTATAAGTTAGACCACAGACCGTAAAATTTTACACTGTGTGAAGTATACTACATGAATAGTCCCAAGATAGGCATGAGGTAATTTGATAAAAAAACAGGTTTTTAATTATAAATTAGACATGTTTTATTGATTCATAGCGTATAGTGTAGTATATAGAGCAGCAACGAGTAATAAGGAGGACTTGTTGGTATATCATGAAATTTTATATATAGGATGGAATTCAGATATTTTCTACTGATAAATGGCCATTTATTATATTTTTACAGTCGCCACTTTTTCAAAGATTGAAAATTTAAAAAAATTAAAAAATAGAAAAAAATAATTGATGTTATATAAAAAAGTCATTTCTTTTGAAACGTTTCTCAACATTTTGTTAAAGCTACAAAATCCATATCTAAAATGGAGAAAAATTAATATAAAAAATAAGAAAAAACAAGCGGATAATAAAGAATATTTCAGAAATTAAAAAATATTCGTGATAATTCTATATTTATGAAAAAAAATAATAAAATGTTCACACGTAGAGAAATTAAATACACGAAAAAAATAGCGTTTGACCGAAAATTTAATTGCATTTGCTATATAGAGTCACGCTATGGCTGGCGGTGACTGTTAGTTATTCCCTATAATGGCATAGACCTTATATTTCAAAAGAAAAAAAAAAGCAAATACAGACCATCAGAGTTAAATCGTATGCTCTGGGAGGCTAATTCAAACTTAGCGGGAAATTCCATGACCATGCAATGATTCAACGATGCTCAATTTTTTTTAACAATAAAAAAGCGTTGCTCTTTCCTATAGTGTTGTATATGTATCACTCTGAACTATCAGCAAGAGCGTTTTTTTTCTTCTTTTCGTTGGCATTATTTTATACCGTAAATAGCACAAATTCAAATGGTGAGGGAAATTTTATAAAACTTTTGTCAAAATTTAACTTATTTATTTTTTTAAAACATGAAAAAAAATTGTATCCGGAAGTTATCTTTGCCGCTATCCCATAAAAAAGTACTGACAAAGTTGATACTTCCAATGCAACAGGGAACCCATACTCAAATAATCCCAAAATTTATCATCAAAATATTGTTTGTCCCACGTCTCATTGAGACTGCGGGAAAGTCGAAAGAAAAAAAAAAAAAAAAACCCAAAAATATAGTGAGAAAATGGGATAAAGAGAAAAAAATACCAACGGTAAGCCCAGCTCGCCTGCAATGAGGCAATCGAAATTCGGGAAAAAAAAGGGAGGTTAGGGCGAGGAGTTGGTCACATATGGGGTGGAGAAATGGAAAAAAAAAAAGTTGGAATTCCGTTCACTGTCCACGGAGACGAAAACAATAACGGGGTAAGCACGTCAGCAATAGGAGCCAGTCAAACGTGACCTAGCACACGGAACGGTAAGGGGCGCCCCTTTCTTCAATGATCATCAGATAGGGCGCAAACACAAAACCTCTACTTTTAGCCTTTAGATCGACACTGGTAGGTGTCAGGAATTGGCAAGTGACATGTCACATACATTCCCTCACTGCTAATCATTTTCTGGGCTTGGGAAACAATGGCTGTGTCATCGTTCCCATTAAATGCTGAGTTTTCCTTCAAAAACGCCCTAATTCTCGGATCACAGAACAGAATCTGTCTTTTTTTTTGATTAAGTAATGAGGTGGAGTTTTGTGGTTTGACTCTAAGCTGATTTATTGATTCATCTGTTCTCCTAGAAATAGTTCTGATTGGAAAGACTATTTATGATTTTATAAATGCAATTACTTAAGCTATTTGTGACACGTTTAGTGATGGCGGTTACTTGAAATTAAAAGGGAATTTTAAATTTACTTCCTACATTTGATTTTATTAATCAACATAATTAAATCGGTTATCTTGCAGGAGTTATTGATTGAAAATTTACTCCTCTTTGATAAATTGATTGGATAAATATATATTAATTGAAAAACTTGGGACAGTGTAATGATTTTTCCTTCAAAAATACCTTAATTCCTGGATCACTGCACACAGTCCATCTTTTCTGATTAAGTAATGAGATGGAGTTTTGTGATTTGACTCTAAGCTTATTTATTGATTCATCTGTTCTTCTAGGAATAGTTCGGATTTTAAAATTTTAAAAACTATTTACGATTTTACAAATGAAGTTACTTTTGTTATTTGTCACTTAATTTTATTAAAGCCAGTTGCTTGAAACTGAAGGAGAATTTTAAACTTATTTCCTTCATTGGATTTTATTAATCGATGATTACATTTCAAGAGTTATGGGTTTAAACTATACTCTTCTTTGAAATGGGTGAATTAGCTATCAGTTGAAAAAAAGAAAAACAATATAATGTTAAGCCACATTTTTTTAAAAAATTCGGGAAGATATTTTTGTTGAAAAACATCTGGATTTACGCGTTGTTAGAAAGGTTTGCTGTTGCTTACATATATTAAAAATAAATAAAAGGGTCGCTATATTGAATTAAGAGAAATAGAGCTTGGATAATTTTTAGAACTTTCCTAGATTTTCTGTAAAAAATATCCAGTAAAAAAATTATGCGAGTTATAGTTATAAATAAGTAATTTAAATTACACATCAGTCTTTTTTTATATTTTCTAAAATTTAACTTTTTTTTAAAGTTTATAGCAATGAAAATTGATTTAGATCACGCAAATTTTTTTAAATTTTATTAGCCTTCAACGCCTGTTGAAATTTTCCTCAAGAAACTGTCATCGTCATCAGCCATGACAATCAAATCCCTGCACATGTTCACTCTCACTTCTTTTTGTTCAGGTTATAACATTTTCGGAATCGTGTGCAAACAAGCACGATGCAAGTTTAAATCATCGTGAAATGCTGTGAAAACTCTAATGTGAAATTCCAAGTTCAGAGGCAATATCATCAATGGATAAACGCCTGTCCACACGCACGATTTCTCAAACGCGCTCAAAATTTTTATTTGCGGTAGAAGAGGAGGACTCTCCTGATCGATGTTCATCTGTGATATTTGTGCGACCTTCACGAAAACGCGTAAACCATTCGTGGACAGCAGTTTTTTTCATGGCATCTTTACAGTATGCTTTCTTCATCATTTCGAGCGTCCCACAAGGAGATTTTCCTAGCAAAACGTATAATTTAATGTTTGCCCGCTGCTCTAAAAACAGCATTTCAAAGTCCGACGAATGAAAAATTTGCTTTGTCAGAAATGACGAGCAGCTAACGCCGGCAGTACCAGAAATGAATTCCTATTGGCTGTGTGTTTTTGTTATTAATGCCGCCAACCTCTACAAGAATATTTCTCCCCCAACAAGCACCTGCTTGAATGTAGGTGGTCATTCGGGGAATTTTCTGACCTCTACCTCGTGAATCGGAAGATTTGGACTTCGATTTCTGATTATCAAAACGAGAAATCGCAGAAAGAGAGAATAATTAAACATTCTTCTAAATGTTTCTGAAAAATTAAGAACCGTTGTTTTCTTTCAAGTAGCATTCAATTTGTAATAAGCCTGAATTGTCATTCTCTCTATTCATTTAAGAATCCAGTTTTATTATACAAATAAGGTTGAACCCAAATCATGCACGTGTTTTGGGAAAGCTTTTATTTAGTCATATGTGCCAATGTGGGAACATCACACTCATGTTTTTGCTTATAGTTCCGATTGCTGATATATTAATTTATTTTTATAAAATCTTAATAGGAAAAAATTATACAACTATTCTTTTTCTTAAAAAAAAGTACGCGATTTTATGTCTCTGGAATTTGAAAGAAATCAAGCTGTTGCAAAAATAATAACATCGCGTCATCAAAAAGATTTAACAATACGAATTTCAAATCTTTTCCAATGACACGTATTTCTTACAAAAAGACAGGAAAACGAATTTGTAGCCTTTAAATCTCCTTACGTATTTGTCTTAATGCTTTGTTGGAAGTATATAACATTCAAAATTTCCTTCGTGCTGTTAATCCTTTCTTTTCTCGGTTAAAGTTAAAAATGAAATTTATCGTTGAAATTCCGGAATAGAGTAAACATTTAATATCCCGTTTAAAATGGTTCTTCAAAAAATTTCTGCGAAAATATTGATGTTAAAAGAGCTTATTCAAAATTCGTGAGTATGCTTACTCTTTTATACAAAAAATAAAACAAATGTTCACCGATATGTGTTCTTGAGTTGATCGATATTATAGCAAAGCTTAGTATGCTGTGAGCAGGTGCAAAATTTCTAGTAGAATTACTTATAAATGTTTGAAAATAATGTTAATTTTTCTTATCAGAAATAAAATATTGAATATTTATTGAAAATGTGTTTTATTTCTCTAGAAATTTAGGTAAATTCGAAGAACTCTATAGTTTTAGAATTCTATTTTCTCTTCGTTGTTGAACTTAAAGTAAGTCAAAAGTAAATATGAAAGCATTTTTATCTGCAATATGATTGCATGAAACAATTAGAGCCATTTGTAATTTATGCATCAGACAATTAGAGTCATAAATACAGACGAATACGTTCAGCAAAAACAAAAAAAAAAAAAATATTCATGACAAAAAAAAAAAAAAAAAACTTTGAACAGAAATTAATCATTTAAAAACATGTCAGATACATATATTTAATAAAAATAATTGAGCATTTTAATTAAATTATTTTTACGTTTACAAAAAAAAAACTATTTCAATTGCTTTATTAAAAAAGTTTAGCCTTTTTTGGCGCAGTAAGTAACTACTCCTTACAGAACTACTTTTTATTACATCCATTGATTTTTTCGCTTAGACTTGATTTTTCTCATTTAACTTCCCCTTGTGACTTAAATCAAATTCTTTAGATTAGATATTCTTTCCGAAACTGTCGATACATTAATATAAATAATCAATAATTTTGTAATATCTTTTAAGTTTCATCTCCCTCAAAATAATTTTAAACTTGACAATCCCTTTTCATAGTTGAAGAAAAATGATTGTAAATTTAAAATCAGCTCTACAGAGTATCCCATAAATATGAGTACAGAGTGTTCCATGTTAGATAAGTATTGTTAGAAAGGGGAATCAAGGCACATCATATGGTGAATTATGTAGAAACATATGGCCAGAAATGTCTTCAAACGACGCTAGAGGCGCTTCCCTAATAAGAACTCTCTGTTCGCGTTCTTTTGAACTCATGCATTTATTTAAATATATTATGTTAATTTCATGTGAGTTTAATGCTTTCTAAAAATTATTTTGGAAAATTGCATTCATTTTGCTCATCATTATTTAATTATTTTGGTAACTAAATTCAGAGTTAAGTCACCAAATTATTAAATTAAGATAAAACAGCTGTTTTCGAGCCTATTTAAAGGCAGTGTTTAGCAATAATTTATAAAAAATATAAAACTAACATAAAAATTATGGTAAGTTAGATAAAAAAATGTATCGGATCAAAAGCGCACTGACAGAAATTTCGTGATAGGAAAGCGATAAGTGCATTTCTGGATATGCGTTGCTACGCAATTTTCAATTTTTATGATATACTCTACCCCCCTTTAAAATTTGTTCCAATATTTATGAGTTGCACTGTATAGTCAAAATCAATTTGAAAATTACAATTGTATTAGCCAGTTTAACTGAAATGGAAGTTATCGGAATGTTTAAAAGTGTTAACGTATAAAAAATAACTTCCATTAAATATAATCAGGATGACATGAGAAAAAAAAACACCTTTAATTTTAATCCTGGTGATTTTAAAGTACGCATATTTGTTCGATAATTTTTGTTGATTAATTGATCATTAGTGTATGAACACAGTCAGAGAAAAGAGTTGTTAACTACGGCACTGAAACTTAAATGTAAGATTACAAACGAAGAAAAGAGTTGTTTAGCTACTGCACTGGACCGTAAGTGTATGATTACAAACTAAGAAAATAATTGTTAGCATAACTACGGCACTTGAACTTAAGCGTATGATCACAAACGAAGTAAAGAGTTACCATAATTACGGCACTGGAGCATAAGTATATGATCACAAACGAAGAAAAGAGTTAACACAACTACGACACTGAAACATAAATGTATGATCACAAACGAAGAAAAGAGTTGTTAACATAACTACTGCATTGGATATAAGAAAATAAGTCTTATTTTTATTTCCATTTAATTTTTATCGAAATGATTAACAAAATTGCTAATCTATTATTTCAATGAGACTATTTTAAGACAAAAAATTAAGATCTATGATTTGGAAGTCGGTCCCTTTGTACTCGCATTGAAAATATCAGGAACAAGCAATCATTTCACAGATACACGTAGCTGAAACTGCAATCCTCGTTAGGAAGGCGTCACGAATAACAGATACATCAACTGTGATTTTCTTTCGAGTTGTAAGTCACGTATCCAACTAGAGGGGTTGATACCGTTCTTTTATATAGAAACACGATTTATATCGCAGCTTTTGAGAGCGATTTTTGCGAGCTTTAGACTATGTTAAACACGTACAACTTAGAAATCTAAGCTGAAGAAGAAGAAAAAAAAACGTAATGTTTTGTTATTGCCACTTCTAGAAACAAACCAAAATTTTATGTGCATTATCGTTTTTGGAAAATCATAAATTTTAAATAAAACATTTTTCTAAAAAAACGAGAAGCGTAAGAAAAAAGTGATTTAAAAGACACTGATTACAATTTATAAAACGTAAAAAAATTACCAAATAATACCAATTTTAAAGGAAGAACAATAAAAAATAATTGTACGTTCTACAAATTAGCAGAAATATGAATCAAATTAAACTGCGTAGCATATATATTATTACATTTTTATGCGGGAACCGGATTTACATCAAAGTTTATGAGAGCAATTCTTGAGATTTATGTTTAATACGAAAATGTAACTTAAGAATCGAAACTAAAGAAAAAAAATAACGAAGTGTTTTATTATAGCCACTTCTTCTCACGTTCAATGCCACGCTAATTTTACATGCCTTGCCCGTATGGCCAAAATGATTTTCGCAGTAAGTATTGCATTAATTTCTTCAAACCATTTTAGTAAAGATAATGATATAAAAAAATTAGCAATAAAATTTACTTGATTTTTGCGTTTCTAATATGTAATTTTAAATACGGAAATAATTTACAAAAAAAAAAAATATATATATATATATATTACACTGAGAAAAAAATATGGTCAATCTATCAGAATATGGTAAAATTTACCGCTATGAGTACACCAAAAAGCTCGGTACTTTTTACCGAAGCACTTAAGTTATGTTTTTTGTAAAGTTGACAATAAAATACGGTTTTAAAATTGAGTAAATGTCGTTTAATAACTTTATCATGATACCTTAGAGCATGACGTAAAAGCATTTTGTCGGTTAAATTAACTTTTCAGCTTCGTTTCAGTTTTTACTAAATGTCTGGTAGTAAGAAATATAATTTAGAAAACCAAAATTTCCGGTAAGCTGATACTATATGAAGAAAAAAATTAATAAATGAATTGTTTAATAACGTGTATTTTAGTTTTATTAACCAGGATTGTGTTTGTTTTTATGAAATATTATTGCCATTAGCTTACAATACAATAATTTTACCAGTGTACTTCTAAAAAAAAAATAATTAAAAAACTATTGCAACATAAACTTGAATCAAATTAATTTTGTTAAAATGTGCTTTCTGCATTTTTTATACATAAATCAATTCATAACGAATCTTATGAGAGCTATTTTTACCATCTTTTAACCATGCTTAATGCGTAGGACTTAACAATTTAAGCGGAGTAAAGAAAGGAAACCGAAATGTTTAGCTACCAATACTTCATTAACAAAAGCCTAAATGCATTATATTTCTTTTCAAAAAGAAGCTACAATTTTCCATATATCTTTTTTTTAAAAAAAATAGCAAAAAAATAATTATTTTAAAAAATATAGCTTATTGTTCTAAACGAAAATAACTAGTTTTGAAAATGGAAAACGTTACAAATTAATATTTCTGTCAGATACTTTATAAGTAATATTCATTATGCTTTTTTTAGTGGAGGAAATGGTGCAAAAGTGATATATCACACATAGAATTTAATTATAACCACTCTTTATGGTTAGCATAAAGCATATCCCTGAGAAATTGCTTAATAATGCAGCACTTCTGTTATTAATTTTTAATTATGTGTGTGTCTCATATCAGTCAAATAAAAATGTTTTAATGCTTTATCTCTCAATTTTTTTCTCTTGGGAAACTTTTTGTCAAATTCTTCGCGAAAAACGCCTATTTGTTATGTCTCATAAATTTGCTGTGTGTTTTGTAGTTGTTTTTAGCAGCGTTTGTTTCTTATTTTTATGTAAAAAACTAATGCTTAATATATAATATTTTTGTTATATAAATGTAACAAACTAACGCTTCTAAAAAAACATTAATTAGTGGAAACTACAAGTTGGTGAGATATATATTAAATACTACTGTATAATTCATAAATATTTAGTAATTTGTAGAATTTAAAGAGTTCTACAAATTTAGGCATAGAAACTTCATTCAGGTTAGAAAACTCAGGTATAAATATATTGGCTCGTTAAAAATGTTTAAATTCTATTCTAAATTATGTTAATCAAATTGAAAAATAGAGATATCGAAAATAGTTAACATTTTCATAAAATCAAAAATATTTTCTTAAGAAGTTCCTTACATAAATTCATTTTAGGGTTTCGTACTACTTCTTTGACTCTAGCGTTAACACAAACTAGATTTACGGTTTAAAGTTTGGCAGTCTTTGCTATCCTCTACAGGAAACAATGATAAATTTAAAATTGTAGAAAAAACTAAAAAAGAAAAGTAATTAATAAAGTCGTACAATCAACCATAAAAGGACCATTCGATTAGTTTTAAAAATGTTTTTAGTACAACTTTAACTTACGAGTTGAGTGATTTAAGTCATAAAACGCATTGATTTAAGATGGGTTTGTTTGAAACATCAGATAAGTTTATAAACTAACCTTATTAATATTACAAGAATTATTGATAATTATTGAATTATTGAATATGTGATCCATAACCTCACTAAAACAAGGAACTTTTGCCATGAAAATTAATTATCAAACTCAACACAGTATTCTAAAATCAGCGCCATAATTAACCCAGCAAAATTGGTCTAACATACTCTAGTGCATTAAGTAACCACCAATGACAGAATATATTAGAATTAGAAATCTAAATTTAATTTTGAAATATCTGTTTTGCTGATCTCCATTCTATAGCAAAACTAGCATCATTCCATAGCATAATTTTCTTTAAAAGGAAAAGTTAACACTCCAACTCAAAACAGTGCAGCTAAACTCAGCGTTGTTTATTTACCCAACGAAAGTGGTCTAAGTTACCCTAGTCATGTAAATAACTGTGGATGCCGTTATATATTTTAAATAAAAATCTAAATTTAATATAGCCAAATTTTTCGTTACTGCTGGTCACTCATCGATGAATTTCTTTGTCGAGGAGACATTGGAAATCTGAAATCAAATTTGCCGACTTATGCATGAAATGTTTCAAAACGAAATCATACAGATGATAGAAACACCCACTAAATGTAAAATCTAGATTTATCAATAGTTCTCAAAAAGAACAACGTTATAACGCTAACAAGTGCATAGAACACGGAAACCAAATATAAATGTCTTGTATTGGTAATATATTTCAGTAACTGTCGAAAAAGAGAAGACATAAAAAATAAAATTCTGAGTATTCCTAATGCGGTGTAATTAGGACAGTGAGTTTATAAGGGTGAAAGAGTGCGACAAAATGAGGCTCTAAGCTGGGAAAGCTTTAGTTCTAATGTAATCAGTATCCCTAACAGGCATCTGGAGTCGACATCAGGGACAAAAGCAAACTTGAAATTAATTACGACTGCGGCTTCTCGTAACGCCAAGAAGATAAGGAAAACGATTAATGAAATAACTTTTAAAAACGCTTCGTAGTAGGCCCGAAGGTTTGGTAGATGTCGCTTTCAGTTTTAAATTAACTTCGCCACCTTATTATAGTATATATTTTATATCCTTGATGATTTTCATTGTTTTGCTGGAAAGAATTTCTCTCCCTCCTAGTAGTCCTTCAAAATAGGAATCTGCCATCTGAGTTAGATGTACTCTTTATTTTTAAATAAAACGCCATATTAAAACAAATGCAATATTAGAATATCGTTACTTTCAGATGTGTATAACTCTGGATTATAGCCGATGAATAATTACTGTGTGAAAAAAAATAAACCTATGGAAGAAAAATGATTTACAGATAAAAATGATATTCGTTCAGGAACTTTTTTTATTTAGGATTGGATCTTAAAAGCATTTAAAAGTAACTCTTCAAAACAAGCCATGTAAATTAAATTTACAGAAAATGAAAGCAAAGCTTTTGCTTGACTATTTTTATTTAAATTATATCAAGATAAGTAAAGTTAGACTAGTATTATGAGTAACAAATAAAATTAAAAAAAAAAAAAAAACATAATTAATAAATCTACTGTGCTTCAAAAGTGATTGTCATTTATTTGCGTTGCACTAGAGATGCTCAATGGACTATTGGCGACAGTCTGCGAAGCATCCCTAATACATGCCATTATAATTTTTATATCCTATATCCTAATCCATTATAATCCTAATACATGCCATTATAATTTTTATCTTAAATTGAGGGGATGGCACACCCTTTTTGGTAGCTCGCTAAGTCGAGCACTTTATGGTAGAACATTTTAACGAAGACCAATACCGCACGCCCTCTTTGGTAGCTCCTTAAGTCAAGTACTTTATGGTAGTACAGTTTAACGGGGACCAATATCGCACACCCTCGGTCCCATTTCAGGTTGATCAAAGTGACCTCTCACCCTCACACTGAACGCAGGCAGTGATGCTTGACTTCGGTGAGATGCTGGAAACCATGTCTCAACAATCAGTTCACTGCGGACCTGTGCTTCAAAAGATAATGCAAGTTAAAAAATGAATGGATTTATGAGAATGAAAGGATGTAGAAATTACGATACCTTACAACATTGCATAAAATCCATTTTTTCGGTTGAATGTACTATTCAGATTCATATTTTTTGCACAATGTATGGAATAAGGAACTATTTTGAAGAGTAGAATTTCCGGTAAATAGATATTATACAAACTCAAAAATTTTCAAACAATTGGTTTAAATACCGCATATTTAGATTTTATACCCAGAATTATGGTATTTTTACTGGAAATGTTATTACCATACAGTACCGTTATTTTACCAGAATTTTTTTCGTGTATACTGTAGAAAAACTTTTCGTATAATCAATTTATATTAGTTTTTTTGCGTTTTCCGCTAAAAAAAATAATGGGTAATTCAAAATTATTAAGTGCATTTCTTGTTTAACATAAAAAGGAAATGTGGTACGAATATTTTTATTCTTTTCAGGGGCAAAAAATTTAAAATATTTTTGCATTTCAAACTGAAGCCATTTTAATTTTTTTTTTCACGAAAGATTTTACCAAGTATGAAATATGCTCAATAATTTTCAACCATCTTACATTATCTATAAATATATCTCTATATAGCTTGTAATTTAAACCCAAAAACTGCGCATTTTTCATTAAAATTCTCTTACAAAGTAAGTTGATTTCTTTTTATATCCGTATCATATTTTTAAAAAAAAATTATTTTCAAAAACTATTCAAAACACGAACGAAACCTTATCCAAAAACCAAGTAAAGCGTTAAAACGTTTCACAAAGAAAAAAATATATAAAAGTACATAAAAAGTCAGTCGTATCTTAATAAAAAAGAAATCGTATTCAAAAACGGAACTGCTTTTGACATCTGATTCGAAAAATAATTTTAAGAAGACGGCAGAAGAAAGCTTTTAAGAACGTTTCCACCACTCCTTTAATTACACACGGTCATTTGGATTGAAGTAAAAAATTTCTTTGACTTTAAAGGAAAAAAAAAAGTGAATTAGTTTACGCTGTCCTGTTATCAAACAGCTTCCTTATTTTGCTTTTGTCCTAGTCTAAGTCACAAGGCGTCAATGTCTCTTATGTTTTTCGTTTTGATGAAGTCAAATTATAATTACTCAGGCAGATGGAAAGGTATTTTGCATACTCTTATTTCTAGCAGTTGTAAAAATTCAATACTTCACACATAGAAAACTCGTTCAGAAAAAATTATTTTTGTTTCTTGTTTTAAATTTGAATTCACTTACTTTTGACAATTTTCTTTTTAGGAAAGAATTGACAACAAATTTCAATGACAAATATTTTTGTTTGAAAAAGAGGCAACTCTATATCATTAACAACTTAATAATTTTTTTTCTTTTCTCTCTAATCTATTAAACACCGGAACAGTATTATTAATCATTTAATATTTTTCAGTTTTTCAAAATTAAAAAAATTTTAATTAGCATTTAAATCTGTTCTTTTCTTATATTACCGGTTTTGAATAGCCGACCCAACTCTGTGTTTACGACTACCAAGATTCAATTCCGGAGTCTTGAATTTTTGAACCCAATTCAGAAGACGAGGGAACTCCTAGATCAATAATTGGAAGAAACTACCCTTCTTGAAGAACTTTTTGATCGAATCCGCCTTTTCGTTACATGGAAAGGGTAACCACGAAAACATCCCATGTTTTGCCCGTAGGTAAGAGGATTCTAACCTATGACCCATCTACCACTGACGATATTTTGCAACAGTCACGGTGGTCCAGGGATTCATTTTTTTAGACATATCCACCGTTGTCTGTGTGTATAAAATAAAGCATTCCAGCAACAATCAACGGTAGGTTCTGTCGGTTAATATATTAAGCTCTACACGTTTTTTCGTCAGGCAATGCGTACTGCTTAAAAGCTTTATCATTGAGGTATAACAATGCGGAATGTACTACTTAGAGATTGAAATAAATAAAATCTTCATTTGTAATATTTTACGATGTCAGTTACCAATGTCTGATGTGATGCTCAACGTGTTAACGATTCTTTGCTTGAGATCAACATTATATTGATGGTAATATAGTCAACATCGTGAACCGGCCACTTTTACTTCCCAGACAAGCTGCTACACATCGATTTAAAGTTGGCAACTGACATAGAACGCTAAAATTTCGCAGTGACTGCTCTGTGCCTTAAACCGCAAGATACAGGGACTCGTGCTCCCTCTATTATTTACCAATGGCAGTCTTGATCTCCATATTTGTATTTAAGCTCGATTTATTAATCCATCAAGTAGTTTTACCAAGTTTCGTTCATAAAGACAAAAAAACATAACACGCTCAAAAAATTGACCCAGTAAAAAGGTTTTCACCTGGCATAATTGAATAATTTTGGTTTGAGGAAAGATATGGTCATTCCTCAGTGTAGATTAAAAATGAATCTACAAAATCTCACCCAATACTCATTTTCTCCGATAAAATGTATCTTTTTATAGAAGAATTTGAATGTTTTATCAACAAATATGAGTGAAAGGTAGTGAAGTCTCAGAAAAACGGCCATAATAAATCAGATACGTGAAGTACCGCAAGCGAGAGATAGAGCCCATGAGCTAGATTTCACTTTTTCTGTTTTTCATAACCTCCAGAATTAATTTTAGAATCTAAATATTTTTTACTCGTCACACTTGCCGAAGGTAATTGCATATTTATGCTATATAAATATGAGAAAAAAATCTTTCAAATTTCAAATGTTTTGAATTCAAAGGTATAAAGTGCGCAAAATAAAAAACGGACCACCCTGAATAATTTTTGATCAAATGATCGGATCATCACGTTTTATGACTTTATCTTAACGGTTAGAGAGGGCGTCTTAATATATGCTAATTAATTAGAACAGACAATATTTTAAGTTACGAAAGCGGACACAAAAATGTACTCAAAATAAACATACTTTTTTCCGATGGATTCGGATCGCAATCTGGAAAGTATGGTCCTTAAAATTTGGTCAGGAGAGTAATTTAGTCACTGCTGCTCTTAACTTAGTTAACATTGTTAGAACTGGTAAATCAAATTTACACAGAAAAATTCCATAATCAAAAGTACCGGAACATGGTACAAAAGTACCGTGTCTCTGAATCCACGGGAACACCAAAAAGCTCGGTTGTTTTTACAGAAGCAACTTTGGTAATAGTTTTGGTAAAATAAATAAGAAAATATAAATTTACAAAATGTGTTAAAAATTCAGTAAATGCTGTATAATTTGATAATTTTATCATTATATCTTAGATCAAGGCATCAAAATCACTTATTCGATTAAATTTACATTTGAGTTATATATTTTTTACTATACCTGTGGTAATAAGAATTATAATTTTGAAAAAGCAGAATTTCCGGTATACTGTTATCATATGAACATAAAAATTACCTAACGAATGGTGTAAATTCTTTAACATATTTATTCGAAAAATCAAAGTTATTATTATTATCGTTTTTTCTTTTTCTTTTACCAGACATGTAATTATACAGTAAGGTAATTGTAATGAAATTTTTCCCCGTATATAATAGCCCTTCTTAGTTCCAAACATTCTATTTTAACAAATGAAATTTGACGAGAAATTAATTTAAAAAAATTATATTCTTTATTAAAATTATTAGACCTAAAATTCATAATATTTTACAAATATCATTCTTTCTTCATACCAAAAAAATTATTAGTTGTGGAATTCTTAAATACAATCTGTAATCACATCACGCTCATCAAAGAGTCTAAATTATTTATTAAGAGCAGCGAGTAAAGAACACACTCCACATTAAATGTTTGAGGTAAAGTTTTTGAATTATAATTAGAATATTTACAATTTAATTATCTTTTAACACAGTTTAAGCCAAAAATCATAACGGTAGTTTAACAAAGTAATATAAATTGTAACAGCACAAATATACTTTTATCCACGTTAAATTCCAATCACGCAAACCACGTAATGTAATAAATACATTTTCAAATCAATGCTCCTTTGTCCAATTTTCAACCAAAATTGTTTTTCTTTATACAGTTGCTCAGTTCATTATTCTAGTAAAGATCATGCATTCGAACAAAAACCATTCTTAAAGTGGTAGGAAAAAGTTAATAATTAATATATAAAGGAAGGCATTGTGTCATCTAATTTTCTCCCAACACATACATAAATTATCGAAGCAATTTTCATTTTTTTTTTCTTCCTTCGATGTCACGATTAAGTTATTTTTTAGTCGACAGGGAAACAAAACAACTCACGCACATTAATAGTTTTACGATGTTACACACTTAGCTTCTTTGCAAAACTGTTTTACTGAAAACACACGAACGTATTTTGGCTTCAGATATTTAAACAAAATGATTCAATGTTTTGGAAGTAAATGCAACACTTTAATATCACTGATATTTTGTAGAACATTTCAGTCTTCGCAGATTAAAATTTAATGCAACGTTTTATTAAAATTAAAACTTGGTGAGATCTTTATGAGTATTAGTTGATGGATAATTTCTTTTATTTTTACGAAGCATCTAAATTTGAAATAACTCTCATAATTCAAACAATTCTCATTCTCATAAAATATTTTAAAATAATAATTAAATAATAAATATTTTTAAAATAATTACAAATATTTCTTAGTAAATTTTGTCTCTAGATGTGCTGCTAAAATCAAATAAGAATAGAGTTATTTTTTTATTATTAAGTACTACAAATATTTCTGGCACATGGACATTTAATTTCATGAACTAAGCAGTGAAATAATTTCATTTACGGAACAAAGAAATACAACGTGTTTAGCTCTTCAGAAATTCGTCAAAACATCAAAAATGACATTCTAAGAAAATATGGCGAAATTTCAACGACTGGTAAAATTTGCATGGTTGCCAAAGTTACAACGGGTTATAAATTTTAACCGGGCGACAAAGCTACTACGCGTAATAAATTTTGGTCGGGTAGCGACATTTCTCCCGCGGTTCAAAATTTGGAGTTGGTTGTCAAAGTGTATTAGCAATCTTATCGATGTATGAATTTAAACGCTACCATGTAGCGCTTCAACTTGATTCGCCGAACACTCGGGTTATTTTTTCAATAAAAACAGATAATTGTCGATGGTAACACAAGATTCGACTTCTTACTCATAATCTGATGGTTACTTTCTTATGCAGGCGTTGAGATTAGTACATGCATATGTACTAATCGGGCAAGGTCAAGATCTTACCTTCGAAGTGTTTCTGTTGCAAGTGGAACCTGGGATAGGATTAAATTGAACGTAGAGATTGAACACTAGATTCGATATCAAATGTACTTCGTCGTGACATACAATACCAAAAATAGCATGAAGGGAATAAGTTTACATTAGGAATTAAAAGGAATTACGTTGGGATCGCGGAATCTGTTACCTTTAGAGGAGAAAGTCACTTTAGAAAACGGACCAAAATACATCTTATCTGGTGCATGCACTACTTACTTTTGGATTTATTTTTAATGCTGTTCATAACAAGTAAAAACATAAATTCTGAAAAGCCTAACCCAGCCTACAAAAATATTATCTGCTTCGAGTATTTTTTTTTGATTAAAAATAGATAACTAATTAAAAAATATTTCTATTATTTATTTTTCTT